>CM028381.1:111477417-111569063 GCA_013146195.2 Codonopsis lanceolata | reverse complement strand
CCCGAAACTCCGAACAATGCCGCCGGGTGAGATTGGTTTATTAGTCAATGAGGGAGTATGTCATTCCTATTATCTCGACGAAGGTAACCGCCGCTATAATGTATGTTTCCTCGCCATGTATGTTCTTGTTTTACGCTTTACCTCCATGTCACTCTTACGCACAAACGCAAGTGTATGAGTATAAAGATAAGGTCAGGGGCTGCTCGAAGCGAAAGTCCGATGAAGCCGCCTGGCCTTATAAAGAAGACTTGTTGGCTAAGGACAAAGAAGTCTTGACAAAGGTCGCCGAGTTGTCTAAGCTCGAGGAAGAAATTATCCGCCTAAAGGCCTGTGGAGTTCGCTCGAACGGGAGGTGTCCGCCGTAAAACGTTGAGCGAGGAGAGGAAGAAGTTTGAGGACGCAGCATTGCCGCCGAGCGTAAGGAGAGAGCTTGGCAGCCGTTGACACGGAGGTCGCGGCCGCCAAAACCGCAGCTATTGAAGATTTCAAGCCACCGAGCTTGACCACTGTGGATGCAAAGTGGTCCCCTATTATTCCCAAGGTGCAGCCATGTTTTGCGATGTTGGCGAGCAATGGCCGCCGGATATAACGCCCGAGATGATGGCCGATGGGGCGCCGCCTGTGTGTCGCGTTCTGAGTAGCCATGCTTTGATCCCCTATACCGTGATGAACCGGGATCATTGTAATAATGATAGGAGAGCGGTGAGCCTAATGGATTCCTCCGACTGGCCAATAATGTAGTTGATCAAATGAATGCTATTTTTGAGAGCGAGGCCAACGATGATGAGGATGAGGATCCCGCTCCCCAACCCGTCGCCCTAAGTGATAATAGATGTCGAGGAGCATCAGCTACCCTCCTTCCGGGCGTAAACGAATTTGCCTCCTCCCCCGACTGCAGCACCGAGCAACTACCTCCTCCACCACCTCTTCCTCCGAACCCGCAACCGAGATGGACAGATTTTTGCCGAGCTAGACACCTCTGGGACGCCGAGCAAGGAGGAATTAGATAACTTTGATCCTCTTTGTATTTGTTTTCCTTTCGCATGTAATTGAAAAGGGTTATAATGAAAACTTTCTCTTTCAAAAATATATGTGAATGTCTTTCTGTTACTTTCTGTTGTTTTATTTCCAGTTTTGCACTTAACTGAACAATTAGTATCATCTGCAGGCCCCTCTCGCTAATTCGGCAGCATCTAAATATTGGCTATTGCCCGAGTTGTCGGGCAGAGTTGTGTGGTCGCAATCGGGCATGGCCCTTGGTTCATCAAACCGTTAACATTATTTAGGCCGGATATTGATTTGAGCGAGATTTATCTCCCTTTGCCGCCAAAACGAACAAAGCCGCCAAATAATATCGAAACCGGTTGCTCCCCTTCTTGTTGAGGCATTCAAACTTAAACATAAACCGGGCAGGGCCCCACTTTGCTCGATTTTTCAGGCAAAGTTTTGTTTATATTTGTTTGAGTATATTTTCCCTTTGACACGCACAACTTCGAAAATTTCAAACCATATACGCAATCACTTTCATTCGAAACAATTTTATTATTGAATAAACCCTTACTGAAAATACACCAACCAGATAAACCGAACTAACGCTCATGCTAATAATAATATTTCTTCAAATGATCGAGTGCCAAGGATGCTTCAAGTGTTTGCCTTCTTGATTCTCGCAGGTGTAAGTACCTTCTCTAACAATTCCTCAGTGAACCTTAAATGGTCCTTCCCAATTAGGTGACAATTTTCCTCGCTCGTCGCCGTCCCAGAACCTCGATTTTCCTAAGGACCCGCCTCCAATTTTGAATGCTCTCTTCCCCGAACTTTCCTATCGTGATGGGCTTTGGCTTTCTGCTTGTAGTTAACCATTCTGATGCGAGCTTCCAATCTACGTTCCTCAAGAAGGTCAAGGTCGATTGCCCTGGCGACCTCGTTGTCTTGCTCGTTATAATGAGCCACTCTGTAACTGGGAAAAGCTGTTTCAGTTGGAATTACGGCCTCTGATCCGTATGTGAGAGCAAAAGGTGTTTCCCCTGTTGATCCCCTTACAGTCGTTCTAATCGACCATAAAACTACGGTAACTCCTCCGCCCATTTTCCTCGCCGATCATCCAAATTCGCTTGAGAGCGCATGATTTGTTTGTTCGCGCTTCGCTTGTCCGTTGTGGATAGGCAACCAAGATTGCCAATGTTTGACATACATCCTGCTACATTCTCGCCGTGAATTTATCTCGAGAATTGCGTGCCATGATCGATACAATGGCTCGGTAGGTAACCCAAAGCGACACCCAAAGCGACACCGATGTGGTCATGCACTACGGTTGATGATGTTGTTTTCGCTATGGTCGCCAACGGTTTTGCTTCAATCCATTTGGTGAAGTAGTCGATTGCCACCACTGCATATTTGAATTGAGATCGCGCTAAAGGAAAAGGTCCAATTATATCAATTCCCCACATGTCGAAAGGCCATGCTGCCACGACTGGGGTCTGCTCGGTGGATGGCAGTCTAGGTATATCCGCAAACCTTTGACATTTGTCACATTTCTCGCACGTATAAGGTCGCATCTTTCCTTAACGTGATCCAATAGTAACCTCGCAAATAAAATTTTTGTGCCAAGGTTCCGTGCCTCGATGACCGCCACATTCCCTTGATGGACCTCGAGAAGCTCTGGGTCATTTCGGTCGAACACATCGAAGCATCGGTCTTACCTTGACCGCCAGACAAGACTCCTCCGACCACCGAGTATCGACACACCGTTTCGGACAACTCTTGCTCGATTTTTGTCTTCGTAATATACCCCGCCGATGAAATCTTTATACTGCCGATCCAAAGATTCGCCGCTGCTCAATATCCATTATTCGGTCCCTTTCAATCGAAGGTATTTCCAGATGATCAATCATCACTGCTGGCCTTAACACGGATATTTCGTCCTCTGCTATCTTGGAAAGATAGTCTGCTCGCATGTTATCTGCTCGATCAATTCTGACGATCTCCCAGAACTTGAAGCTCTTCAAAATTTCTTTAACTAACTCACAAGATTTGATCGTAGGATTATGGACCGCATACTCCCCTGCATTTTGGTTCACGACTAATTGTGAATCCGAGTATACCGTGAACCGAATCGATATCCATGTCTAATGCGAGCTCTAATCCAAAGAATCATGGCCTCAGATTCAGCCTTGATTGTTCGAGGCAGAAATTTGAATCTAAGAGCCATCTCGAACTCCTCCGCCCGATCCGTGTGACCAAGAAGATGCCTCGCTCCATCGCCTCGCTTTACTCGCCGCCATCCACGAACAATTCCCAACAAGGGTTGGTTTGATCTTAATTGTTTTTTTTGCTCTACGGGCGTAGTTGTGCTCTGACCATTTCTTCCTCATGGTTAAAAGCTCGCTTTCTACCAAAAAGTCCGCCAATGCCCGTGCCTTGATTGCCTTCCGTGGTTGATAGTCGATGTGAAATTGTGAGTTCGATGGACCAACCAAGCATTCTTCCCGAAAAATCTGCTTGTGCAAAATTTTTCGTAATGGTGAGTCTGTACACAATTATCACATGTGCAAAAAGTAGGCTCGTAATTTCCGAGCAAAGAATAACAAGAGAGTAAGCCAACTTTTCTATATTAAAATATCGGCTCTACAGTGTGTGAGAGCTTTTGACACGTAATACAATGTGTTTTGGACATTTGACTCCTCCCTAACAAAACGGCAGCCACACTGTCTCAGAGTCGCCAAGTACAAATACAGTGTTTTCTCCCATTTTCTGGCCGCTCATTAAGGGTGGTTCACCGAGATACTTCTTAAGTTGCTTGAACGCCTCGCACATTCCTCATTCCACTCAAAATTTTGTTTCCTGAGTACTTTGAAGAAGGGTAAACATCGCTCAATGAGCGAGAAATGAAACGACCAAGAGCGATGATGGTGCCGCTCAAGCGCTGACATCTTTAATACATCCGGCGCCTTCATGTCGAGTAAAGCTTGAATCTTCTCCTGTTAGCTTCGATCCCCTCGTTAACCATGAACCCCAAGAATTTCCCACCGAACACCGAAAAACGCACTTGCTCTGTTCACTTCATGTTGTTCTTTCTCAGGTTGGTAAAAGTTTCCTCCAAGTCTTTGATGTGGTCTCTCCCCTTGGTCTTGATGACCATGTCATCAATGTATGCTTCCATGTTTCGGCCAATTTGTTGGCCAAAAACTTTGTTGACCATACGCTGATAAGTGGCCCCAGCGTTTTTCAAACCGAAGGCATCATTTTATAACAAGAAGACCGCCACCGCCGAATGCGGTCAAAGCCTTATCCCGCCGCCATTTTCACTTGGTGGTATCCCGAATAGGCATCCAAGAAGCCGAGCATTTCAAATCCAAAGAATTGCATCAACCAAATATCAATGCGGAGGGGGGTAATCTCCCTGGGCAAGCCTTATTAAGATCTGTGAAGTCCACGCACATTCTCCATTTATCATTGCTTTTTTTAACCATTACCACGTTGGCCAGCCAGGATGGGTAATGAATTTCTTCAATGATGTCTGCTTTCAACAGCTTCTCTACCTCCTTCTTTATAGCCTCATTTTTTTCTGTGGAGAATTGACGAGGTCGCTGTTGAATTGGTCGACATGCTGGGTCCACACTTAGCCGATGAAGAGCTACCTCCTCGCTTACGCCCCTCATATCTTGCACTGTCCAGGCAAACACATCAAGGCTTGACTTTAATTGTTCGATTAATCTTGTCCGCTCCTGGGGAAAGTGCCGCCCAATTTTGATTTTCTCGCTCGAAAAGCCGATTGATGACAATTTCCTCGAGCTCATCCTCACGAACTCGCTCTTCACGGACCTGCAGTGTGTCCATTTCAATTTTTTCGTCGCCTTTTGCCCTCTTTTTACGAGCGGGCTTTGATATTTCCTCGGCGACCTCTGTCTCCTTGTCCTTGGGGTGATCAACCTCCATATTTTCTGGTCGCGAGCACTCTCCTTCAGAAATTACAGCTATACCGCCCGTAGCTTTGCTTTGCTCGAACAACAATTTCTTCATTGGGGATGGCGAGCGCTATTTTCTCAAGGCTTTCTGACAAATTCCCACATTGTCCGTGGTCGACTATGAAGGATGCCAACGCCAAGGTCTGTAAAACTTTGCTCGTGGTGAGGACCGAGGCTACCATCCGAAGCGAGCCATGGAGGGATACCCACGATGGCGTTATATGGAGATTTCAGTCGACACGAGGAAAGTTACGACCTCTAACCTCGTATGTTCCCCATCGCCTATGTAAACTTCCAGGTCAACCGTGCCCTTGACCCCGACTTTATGATTTGTGAAACCTTCCGTAGTTCCCAAGTAAGGCTTTAATCGGGCATCGTGAGACCAATCTCCTTAAAACAACCGTAGTAAAGCACGCCCCAAGATGCTCCCGCATCCACGAGCACTCTGCACTTGCCGCTTATTGATCAAAGCCGACACAACCAAAGGTCGTTTCTGACGCAGTGACCGCCGCGAGTGAACTGATGGTCTGCCGCCAAATCGAAGTTATTGGTGGCATATTTATTGCTTTTGACAAATGAATAAATATGCTTTCCCGCTTGAGTCGAGCCGGGTTCTTCCTCAAGAATAACATTCACCACCCCGCTTATCCGGGGGCATTGCTGCTTCCGCCTGCTTCCCGAGCAGAGGATCACGGCGATTACCACCATTGTTGTTTCCTTGCTTGAATCTATCAAGACGCCCTTGATTAATCAAGCGTTGATTTCTTTTTTCGAGGATGAAGCATTCCTCCGTGACATGACCCCACGCCGTTGTGGTAAGCACAAAATTTTGTGCTATCACCAGACATTGCCGCTTCCTGATTCATGGGATAGGAGCCGAGATCATTCTCAGATCCGCATCATTATCTCCTCTCTCGGAAGTGTTTAAGGGAGTAAAGTGTCGCCCCGAATCGTTGAGTGGAATCAAGTCCTGCTCCTGCCTCTCCGAAAATTATTGTTATTTCCCGAGCTAGAGTCAGTAGCTTGGTGTTGAACTATTTTCAACCTTTTCCTTCCCTTTTCCCTTCCGATCTGCCTCCGTCGAGCTGAACAACTGTGCTCGAGCAAGCATCTCACCCTGAGTGGCCGGTGGATGCATCACCAATTCTTGCTTCAAGCCCCCACTTCGCATATTGTTCAAAAAGCAAAGTGTAACCTCTCCTTCAGCCATGCCCGTAACTTGTTCGAGCACCTTAGTGAACCTTTCCACATAGCTATGGGAAGACTCATCAATTCCTCGAACCACTTTGCAGGTCGAATCGACTTTGGGAGAGCTCCCACGAGCCAAATTCTCGCTAGGAACTTCTCCTTCAAGTCTTTCCACGCCGTAATAGACCCTTTCTGAAACGCCCAACCAACTCGGGCTTTACCTCAGATGGCCCTCGCAAATGCCTTCATTTTCAAGGCCTCATCGGTCACTAAGCTGACCTGAGCCTCAAATGAACGTAGCCAATCTCCTGCTCGGGTTTTTCCCGAGTATTTATCAAAATTCGGAAAAACAGCTCCCAATGCTGGAGGTGTGTTTTCAATCCATTCTGCGAATGGACTTCCATCTGAAGATCGAGCAGAGCCCTCAGAACGGCGACTAGCTTCCCACCCATCCATTCTCGCCTGCACAATTGCCAAAACCTCAGCCATTGTCTGAGGTTGAGCTGGTGCTGGTGCCGTTGAAATTACCACTGCCGAGCTATACGCCGAGGTGCCGCCATTTCTTGTGCTCTGAGTCGCTGGGGACCCTCGAGGTCTTGCCGCTTCATAGCCGCTTGCCGTCATCGTGTTCGCGACGGGTGAAGTCCGCCGAGAACGATGAGAATAGCGAGATCGAGAATGATATGAACGCTCATGTTCATCATTTCGACTGCGCCGCGCCGGGCTGTGACTCATCGACTATGCTGTACTCTCTAGCACGACGTTTATCTCGGCTTCGCCTTTCCTCATGGATTTCCATGGCATTGTCATCCTGGTTGTGGCTGCCATCGCTTTCTGCACGATTCCGGGCTGGAACCTGATCGATGGCCAAAGGGGGCTTGTGCGGGGCATGGCCGCCAACACTAAGCGCCCTTTCGACCACGTGTGGAGCACTAACCGCGGGGACAATTGGTATTAACTGTTCCTCTATGGGAACAGGTGGCTGACCCAACGCGGCTAGCTGTTGATTCAGAATAAACATTTTGCTCAAATATTGAGCTTGATTGCGCAGAGCTTGGGCCTGAGCTTGTTCATTCAATGGGATAGGCTCTGCCACTGAATTAAGTCGAGCAGCCTCCCTTCGTTGGTTCAACTGATCCCGTAATTCAATTGAATTGGCCCTTGAATTGGCCTTTCGCAATTGATTCCTCAAATCATGTTGAGGTGGATCGGTGGGGACGAAACCAGCTTCACCATTTGGTGCATGTTGTGCCGCCACTTGAGATCTGGTCATTACCCCGCTTAGCGGTGGTAGGCCATTTCTTGGAAACTGGTCAGGCTGGGGAATCCCCTCGGGCCTGTTACTAGCTGGTGGCCAATCTCCTTGAACAGATACATCACCACCGACATTTCCGCTTGCTCCAACCTGTCCCTTTCCGTTCTTAGCCATGCTAACAAGAGTTGATGAAAAATGAACTAGAAAGTTTTCGTTCCGAATGGAACCAAACTGATGCTACAAACTGGTTTGGGCCTGGCCCTTGCGGTTATGGGATATCTGGGCTTAATTGAACGTGAGAACTCTTAAAATCCTGTCAAAAGAGAAAAACACCTTAGATGGAATGCAAGGCAGGGCCTCGCGAAACCCCTCAGGTGTGAGAGTAAGTATTAAGCTTTTTGTTGAAAGCAAAAATGACAGGGTTTCGGTATATTGAATAGTGCGTACCTTTCAAATGAGATTTCATGAAGTATATATAGCCTTTCTGGGAGTAGAATCCGGGTTAGGCTGTAATCACGGAGATATTTTAGGACTATAATACCATAAATGCGGGTTGACCGCGTAACCGAAGGAATCAAGGCCAAAATCTCGGGATCAGCGAGGATATCTCGAGATTAATACCGAGCTCAATCGAGCAGCCTTGTTTCCTGCTCGCTGAATGATAAAGAAATTCCTGCTCGATATAGATGTGTGATGATCATCTCGCGGCTATCCTGCTCGGGTAGTTTCTTTCCTGGTCTCTGTCACACACGTGACCATCACGTGCTGGAGCATGTGCCTGGCTCGTGACCGAAGTTTGGGCCGAGCTCATCAAGATTCAATAAGATCACTCAAGTTATTTTCAATCGTTAGGTTGGACGGAAATGTTCAAAAAAACTAAAATACCTTTTACCTTCGACACGCGCCGTGCACGTGAACATCAAATTAATATTAGATCATTTAAGAAATTGAAGATCATTTTCATATGGGGCTTCACTGACAACTTTCAAAGTTCGCAACCTTCGCTTGATCCATTTTTTAGATCAGCTTCCTTAATTTCTTTTCTATCAATTGTAGTACTCCGTATTAGATGAGTGTAGGAAAGGGTAAGACAGTCAAAGAGATTGAGATCAACCGTCCAGCTAGAAAAAGGGAAAGGAGGGGATGTATCTAGCTTCTCATAGCAAAATTGGAAAGATGAGAGTCGATAAGTACCCTTTTGTGGCTTCAAATCATCTGTCCCGCTCTCTGTCACATCCTCTGTCCCATTGAATCTCAGCCTCACATGTTTCCTTATAAAAAGAAGACTGACTAAAATAATAAGGAGAATGCGTACGACCGAGATTCAATGGGACACTGAATGTGACAGAGAGTGTGATAGACGATTTGGAGCCCCCTTTTGTAATCCAATTAAAGTAGGGAAATACTTAATACAAGACACACAAAATGATGTTTGATGAAATCATCTTCCCAAAGAGACCAAAGATCTATACGTGGCTTGGAAAAATATGAAGCAAATAAGTCTAGCATCTTACGAGGAAAATAAAGCAGAAGCATAACCCAAGGTGGGAATATCTATTTCAAATGGATCATTATGTATCCAAGAATCTTCAGGGTCTTTTGAAATAAATGGATTTCAGCACCGAGCCAATCAAAACTTGCCCGCGTAAAGCGCCGCCTTATTTGAAAATTCAGAAAAGAGCGCGGTCCAATTCCGTCCACGTTGACCCCATTTTCTAAAATGCTCTCCGAGACAAGGAGTCGATGACACTCACACACAAAACACTCTCCCCACGTTCCCCATCAATTCACCTGTTTCGCTAACACCCAATTCTCACTTACAAATTCGCAAAATTCTTTCACAACAATTCCGATCTCTCTCTCTCTCACACACACACAAATTATACAGAGTTTTGTTTTTGGTTTTGATTTTGATTTCAATGGACGAAGAATGCACGACGCCGAGGCAGCAGGAGTATCGGATTCCAGAGGCCTCGGTGTGTCCACCTCCTCCGAGGAAGAGATCCGAAGCGGGAAGAAAGGGAGAGCCCCCTAAGAATGGGTATTTTCTTCCACCTGAGCTTGATGTATTTTTCGCTGTGAAAACGAGAAGGAAAGCTTGGGCTTGATTAGGTCTCAAAATTCAATAAATAAGTACTTGTTTAGGAAATGAAATTAATTTTTTTTATTGTTCTTCTAGATGTTAGTGTGTTAGGAGTATTGGAGTGATCATTTTGTTTTTCGTTTAGGTGGATTTTTACGGAGATAATTGAAATTGTGTTCATGTATAGATGAATATTTATACTTTGTTTTATTGATTTGATGAAATCATTGTTGAAAGAAATTTAGAACATGTTTTTTTGTAACTGATCACTTTGTCTACTTTAATTCTCAGTTTTCTGTATTCGTTTTTGGAAATGGAGAAATCCGAAAGTTCTCAGTTCTTGACGATGATCTGTTGAAGTAGTTAGTGATAATAAAATAAATCTCACATGGGAAAGATAGATAAACTTTTGTTGGTTTAAAAAAGGAGAAGTATACCAAAGTATTCAAATTGGTTGATAAAGAAGCTTGGAGGGAAAAGGCCAATTATGGAGGGAATGACCAAATATTTATATAAATATATAAATGGTCAAAAGATGGGCACTTGGGCACTTGGGGCATTTAGACCAAGGGAATTAAAAATCTCAACTTATTTTTATTTTATTTTATTCAAAATTCGGATTTAAATATGTGCCTCCTCAAAGAAACTTTTTTGTTAAAAGGTGCCTATTCAAATTCAAATGGTTGGTTATTTATTTTATAAATAACAACATTTCCTGAATTCTTTTTTGTACAAGAAAACAAATCCTTCTCCTTAAAACCATTCTTGCTGCAGTCACATTCTCAAATTTCGTTCTTGGGAGAATTGCAGGATTGTTGCCTACAATTCTGTTTGTTTAGAATATCCTGAAAGGAATTTGTCATTAATCCCAACAACAATATAGTGGGGGCAATAATTTCCTTAAGGACAGTGTCATCACGATCTAAACAAAACCTTCGTTCGAACCTGAACACTAACATGATCTTCGAACGAATTTGTTTTGTTATAATACTGCATTCAATCATCATCCAGAATAGTTGGCTTTATCCTTGAAATTGGTATTACGATTGTTGAAGAAGATGGCAAGAAGCTCCATCGATGTATCAGGGACGCACGCTCTGGTTTGTCAAGTTGTCATCACCATCAGTGGCAATTCACGCATGGGGTTTTTCTTTTCTTGAGTTCGGCATTCATTTTAGAGTTTCAACTGCGGAATATGATAGGTTGCATACGGTATTTTGGAAGTTTCCCCAATAAAAGTTTCCATCTTTCTACAAAACTAAGGAAAGTTGGCATTAACTTTCTCTCCCTTTCCACAATTTTTAAGACTCCCAATTGAACTCTATGGAACTGAAGCTATCTTTTTAGTAGGATAAATTGAAGGCGGATACACTTTTCAAAAAAAATTAATCTCTTTACTTTCCTTTTTTTAACCCAAAGATGCTTTGATAATTTTGGTCATAAAATGTCCCCATAAACGAAAGACGATAAAGATACTGGAGACTGGTCCATAGGAGCTTCCTTAGAGCATCCCCAAGTTTTTTATCAACTTCTTATTTCTTGAGAAATGAGTTGTGTTGTGTAATTTCACCAATACATTTAGCCAGGAACCGTCCAGTATAAGAATCGAAGCAATCAGATTAAATATAGACCCAAAATTAAATAACGTGGATAACACTAGTTATTACAAAAACAACTAATCTACCTCTCTATCGATTACAAACCGAGGAGGGGATAACATTTAATCACCGAGGGGTCTAAAACTGTAAATAATCTGATAATCACAGTCCAGTATTTCTACCAATCTGTTATAGAAGAACAGAGAGGAAATACACCGTGTGATAAATCGCAGAGATACAAGGCTGCAAAACAGAGTGTTAGTATCACAGATAATGGCAACAGAAATATAAAACGGAAGCAACGATCGAGAGCACAAGTCGCCGTGTTCCAAACACGACTTGCCGTAATCGGTCGAGGACCTCGGCTAAGCTCTCATCGGCTCAGACACCCTTTCACCGGCCATATCCACCAACGAGTCCAAAGGAACCAGCCCACCGCAAACCAAGGTCAAAGCCACAGAACAGACTCGACCACACAATCTCCGGCAACAATCCGACAAACGGACAGAACAGACCACTGGAGAAGAAGACGGAATGGACAGCTCACCAACCCAACCACCGTAACCCAAACCCAAACTCTCTCTCAACTCACTCAGGCTCACAGAAGCTAACAAAGACAACGGCAAGAACCAGAATCTGACCTTCACCAGAACACACCCAACAGATATAGGAACCCTCTAACTCACGGTCTCACAAAGATGACTGAGAAGGATGACCAACCTAATCTAGGGTGACAGAAGGACATAGAAGAGAGAAGGGACGGCTCGGATGTTGCTGGGTTTTCTCTGCACTCACAGTAAACGCCTTACGACTCTGCACTCACGCTCTTTGAATCCCTTCACTCACAGAATCCCCTTTTTCTCAAGGCAAATGACGAAAGGGAAGCTGAATATAAAGGGGCGGCTAAAAGGCAAGGTCACAAAAGGGGCTGCAGCAGGGACCACGCAAAAAGCAAGAAACGGTTACAGCAAATAGATGAGTTGTACACCAATCCACTAAAACCAACAAAGGAATAAGGACTTGGTGAGCTGTCAACCAAAACCACTAACACCAAACAAATGAGAGCTGGCTGAACCAAACAAGCAGGGATGGGCTGCACCAAGGAGCTGGGCCAAGTCACTAGTAGTGGGCTTAGGGAGAATCTAGAAAAGGGGCTGCCACACTGATTTGGGCCTCCAACAATTTCTAACAATCTTCACCTTGGAGCAAGTGTCGGTTTACACCATTGGACTCGAGGATATATTAAAATAGAAAAGGTTCATCATCGCCTTAACCCTGCACTTGATCCAACACAAAGGAGGACCAAAGTAGGGAAAACACTTAACTAATTAAACACAAAGCAAAATTAGTCAAGACACACCATAACTAATCACAAAGAATAGCCCATGGATTTTAAGGAAATCACCACCGCTCACACAAAGTAAGCCAATCTAACTTATTCTCAAACACAAAGTAAGAACAAGAAAGATACCACGACACACACCAAGTACGTCGAGGATTTTCGGGGTAACCAAAACAAACCATCAATCACAAGTATCAAAATCAAACATTTTAAAACTAGATGAATTTTTGTTACCACCAAAGGTTTAACCTCCAAATCAAATTGGGCAACTAAAGCAAGCTTAATCACAATCCCTTGTTTTCGACAAAACCCTTTTACAACCAACCTAGCTTTAAAAGAAGTAAGATCAGCCACACGAAGGGGCACCAAAGTCCAAGAATGGTTCACATGCAAAGCATTAATATTATCCATTAAAGCATTCAACCAATCACTAGGATTTCCAAAATTTAAAGCACCATTGTTGTAAATCATGAGATCATTCCAATTGTTAAACGAATTAAGCATACCAAACACAAATGAGGAAATGTGAAAATTTCTATCAAAACTAGACGGCCTCCTAACAAAAGGTCTAGGCCTACCACTAGCAAGTTGATACGCACCTAAGTTTTCAAATCTAGGAATTTCCATCACATTTTCTTCCACCTCATTTAGTTCAAATTCTTTATCAACAATTTCCAGATTAACAAGCACATTTTCACATTTTTCCACAATTTCAGTTAGCATACACGAGTTCACATCAAGAGAGTCCAACACATAGGGTTGCTCCACCACAATTGGAGCCGGGGGAGGGGGTGCAACAATAGCATTAACAAAGTTGGCACAACAAGTAAGGAAATTCGGCCACAAACTCTACATCCCTACACATGACAAGTCTCTCGTCATCCTCATCTCTCAACCACAATCTATACTCTCTCACCCTCTCCGAGTACCCTAAGAAAACACAACGAACCGACCGAGGTTCAAGTTTGTTATTCTCTCGATGAATGTATGCAGCACAACCGAAAACATGCAAGTTCGAAAAATCAATATCACAACCGAAAAACACAACTTTCGGACATCTATTACCAAGCGGGATAGAAGGGAACCTATTGCGCATATAGGCGGCGGACACAACCGCCTCTCCCCAAAAGCCTATGGGAAGACCCGTTGAAGCAAGCATAACCCTCACTTGTTCTAACAGAGTTTTATTCATACGCTTAGCCAAATTGCAAGGGAAAGATATTTCATGATCAATCTCACTCTCCACGCAAAATCTCCCGAACTCACCGTTACAAAACTCTAACCCCTTATCCGTCCTAAGTTTCTTGATTTTCTTTTCGGTTTGATTTTCGACCAAAAGTTTCCATGTTTTAAATTTACCAAAAACACCACTTTTATCTTGTATAGGAAAAACCCAGACTTTCCTTGAAAAGTCATCAAAAATAGATAACCAGTATCTATTCCCACCATGCGAGGGCGCACATATAGGACCCCACACATCCGCATAGATCAACTCAAGATGATTTTTAAAAGAGAATTTTTTCAGACGGGGAGGTGAAAAACTAACCCTTTGATGTTCGCAAGTTACATAAGTATCACACAAAGGCACACAAAAAATCTCATCATCAACAAAACATTCATTTTTGTGAATAATTTCTAAGCCTTTACTACTCAAAAGTCCAAGTCTTTTATGCAACAAAACAGAATTTTCATTCTTAAAAACATTTGTTTGATTTCCAATAAAAGACACCGGGACAACATTGCAAACATACAAACTCTTTCGTTTTTTAGCTTTCAAAATTACCAAATTGCCCTTCGTAATTTTCATCATACCCTTACCTCATCTACCCTCTAACTCATCATCTTCTAATGCGACACAAGACATCAAGTTATCGCACAAAGCAGACACATGTCTCACATTCTTCAGAGTAAAAACATTTCCCGAATCAAATTTCAAACAAATATCACCAATTCCAGCAATAGGACAAATTTTCTCATTGGCTACAGAAACAAAACCAGTTTCTAATTCCTTGTAAGAGCAAAAAATGTTTTTATAAGGTGACATGTGAAATGAGCAACCAGAATCCACTAATCATTCATTTTCGCAAGAAAACATGGAATGCACAGAATTCAATGCATCATCACATAATTCCGTTACCACAAAAACATCAACACCGTTTTCACAACAAGCCACATTACAGTCGTTACGCTGGTTCAGATATTGACTTTGATTCATGTTTTTCTTTCTAGGATTAGGGCAGTCTTTCCTAACGTGTCCCATTTCTCCACAGCTATAACATTTCCTACATTTAGTTTTCCATTCAGACCTACTCTTGCTTCTATTTCTTCCATTTCCAGAATTCTGATTTATGCATCGGTTCTGATTTTGATTGTTTTCCTTATCATTGTTTCTTTTGCCATTAAAGGGTTCCAAGCCATAAGACGATGAAGCCATTTTTTGAAAAATATTATCACAGAAACAATATAACAACCAAACCACCACAGAATATCCAAGTTTCAAAAAACAGATTTTTAAAACTCAAGAAAACAAGCAAGTAGCAAACAGATCTAAAACAACACTAAACAGGATTTAAGGAAAAATACCAATAACAAGAGAAATTAATAACACTAACAAAACCATCCAAACAGAGCAACAAACCAAGCACATAAAATACGAAGCTATATCAAGCAACAGATATAACGCACATCGTAAAATAAAGCAAGGGTGACCGAAGCTCACCAAGAAACTCTAGGAGAGAGTTTCTAAACGTTTGGATCGAAGGGGACTCTACCGACTCACAGTACGAGGACGCGGGTGGTGGCCCTGATACCACTGTTGTGTAATTTCACCATTACACTTAGCCAGAACCAAAGACAAGAATCGAGCAACTGTTAAATACGCACTCCAAGATTAAATAACGCGGATAACACTAGTTATTACAAAAATAACTAATCTACCTCTCTATCGATTACAAACCGGGGAGGGGATAACATTTAATCACCGAGAGGTCTAAAACTATAACTAATCTGATAATCACAGTCCAGTATTTCCACCAATCTGTTATGGAAGAACAGAAAGGAAATACACCGTGGGATAAATCGCAAAGATACAAGGCTGCAAAACAGAGTGTTAGTATCATAGATAATGGCAATAGAAATATAAAATTGAAGCAACGATCGAGAGCACAAGTCGTCGTGTTCCAAACACGACTCACCGTAATCGGTCGAGGACCTCGGCTAAGCTCTCGTCGACTCAGACACCCTTTCACCGACCATATCCACCAACGAGTCCAAAGGAACCAACCCACCGCAAACCAAGGTCAAAGCCACGTAACGACTCGACCACACAATCTCCCAACAATCCGACAAACGACGTAATGCAGACCACCTGAGAAGAAGACTGAATGGACGCTCACCAACCCAACCACCGTAACCCAAACCTGACTCTCTCTCAACTCACTTAGGCTCACAAAGACAACCACAAAGACAACAAGAAGAACTGCCGACTTCACCTGAACACACCCACCGATATAGGAACCCTAACTCACTGGTCCTCACAAAGATGACCGAGAGGATGACCAACCTAATCTAGGGTGACGAAGGGCGTAGAAGAGAGAAGGGACGGCTCGGATGTTGCCGGGTTTTCTCTCGCACTCACAAGAACGCCTTACTCGCACTCACGCTCTCGAATCCCTTCACTCACGTAATCCCCTTTTCTCACAAATGACGAAAGGGAAGTCAATAAAAGGCGCTAAAAGGCAAGGTCACAAAAGGGCCGCAGGGACCACACAAAAAGCAAGAAACGGTTACTACAACAAATAGATGAGCCGTACACCAATCCACTAAAACCAACAAAGGAATAAGGATCTGGGTGGTCGTCAACCAAAACCACTAACACCAAACAAATGAGAGTCGAACCAAACAAGTGGACGCCGCACTAAGGAGCTGGGCCAAGTCACTAGTAGTGGGCTTAGGGAGAATAATCTAGAAAGGGGCTGCCACACTGATTTGGGCCTCCAACAATTTCTAACAAGTTGAGTGGCCATTAGACTCCAGCTAGGAGCCACTAGGAGAGAGAAATTTTATTTACTTCATATTTAGGAAGTTGGTATTGGGAAATGGTCCAAATGGAGATGTGAGGGTGAGGGGGAGGGGAGGGGGTTGACCATTGACATTATTATTTTTTGTGTGTGGGGGGGTGAGGGGTTTTGTATTTAATATATGATATGATGTTAAATTTAATATTTTTTTGTGTAAGAAGATGTGTTAGAGTATTATACAATGGGAAGATATATTCTTAAGTGAGTAAGAAGATAAAAATATATAGGTAACAGTGAGACCCAGCTAAGAAGTTGTATAAGAAGTTGATGTAAAATTTAACATTGAGGATGCTCTTAGAGCATCCCCATTGTTCTATTTGAACAACTTCTTATTTTTGGGGAATTGTATTAAGTGGCCATTAGGAGAGAGAAAATAATTTTTACTTCTTATTGAAGAACCTGCCAATTACATAGGAAACGGTGAGAAAGTTGAGGGGACATCTCGGGTGTGAGTGGGGGTGGGGGGTTTTGTTTTTATTTGATGATGTTAAATTTAATATTTTTTTGTGTAAGAAGTTGTGTAAGAAGATTATACAATGGGAAGATATATTCTTAAGTGGGTAAGAAGATAAAAATGTGTAGGTGGCAATGGGACCCAGTTAAGAAGTTGTATAAAAAGTTGATGTTAAATTTAACATTGAGGATGCTCTTAGAGAGTAATGACATCGCACCCTAACCTGACCTAGAAAGGGAAATGTGATTAGAACAAATCCGCTCTTTTTAAACTTGATGGTGCAAGTACCTAGTGCTATATATATATATATATATATATATATATATATATATATATATATATATATATATATATATATATATAATCATGCCTCCTGCAACATCACAGTCGGAAAGGGTAAGAGCATCCTTAATGTTAAATTTAACATCAACTTCTTATACAACTTCTTAACTGGATCACACTGTCACCTACACATTTTTATTTTCTTTCTCACTTAAGAATATATCTTTCCATTATATAATATTCTTACACATCTTCTTACACAAAAAATATTAAATTTAACACCATACCAATAAATACAAAACTCACCCCCCCCCCACACACAAAATAATTGTGTCAGCATCAGTTCCCCCCCCCCTCCCCTCACAGCTCCATTTCCCGAAACAAACTTCCTATTTAGGAAATGAAGCTCTCTTCTCCCTCCTAATTGGCTCCTAGGTGGCCACTTACTCCATTTTCCAAGGCATAAGAAGTTGCTCTAAGAGCATCCTCAATGTTAAATTTAACATCAACTTTTTATACAACTTCTTAACTGGGCCCCATTGCCACCTACACATTTTTATCTTCTTACCCACTTAAGAATATATCTTCCCATTGTATAATCTTCTTACACAAATTCTTACACAAAAAAATATTAAATTTAACATCATCAAATAAAAACAAAACCCCCCACCCCCACCCCCACTCACACCCGAGATGTCCCCTCAACTTTCTCACCGTTTCCTATGTAATTGGCAGGTTCTTCAATAAGAAGTAAAAATTATTTTCTCTCTCCTAATGGCCACTAAATACAATTCCCCAAAAATAAGAAGTTGTTCAAATAGAACAATGGGGATGCTCTAAGCCCTTATTGAAGAAAAGCTGATCTTTTCAGGTCCTTTCGAAGCAGTCCCTTGAAAAAGACTTTGCTTTGGCTATGATTTGATCTCGAAAGCCAAGATTTCATAAAAGGCGCCTCTTCTACTACTACATGAACGAACCACCCCTTCCATTTCTGGTAAACAAATTGGTTCCTCCTGCACTTCTCCTTTCAAATGGCAGAATTCAAGGTAATCGGTATAAAAAGAGGAAGCGTTGCCACCAAACCACCACGAAGGAGCGTTGCCCCCTCAATCCCCGCGACCTGACTTGGGCAGGTCGATTTCTGTTTCGATGCGCAACAATCGTGATTTTTGAATTCAATGTGCTTGTTGGAGCTGGTTGAAGAGACAATAATATTTTTGAAACAATATTTCGAAAAATGACATTTTTGCGGTTGAAAAAAAGGACAGGATACTAGAAGGGTTATAAACTTTATAAAAGAGACCGACCATAGTTTCTTTTTCAGACAGGATGGTCTGAACCGCTCTGCAACCCAAGGTCAGTTGGGTTGGGCCAAAATATTTATAGTCGAGTGATTGGCCTAGCCGAGTGATTGGCCTAGCCGAGTGATTGGGTCTGCCATTTTTCGAGCTGATTCGCCTCGCCCAGCCAAGTGATTGGGTCGGTCATTTTGTGAGTTGGTCCATTTTGACAGCATTAAAATTGTCACTTTAGATCCTCAATGGGTAAAATTGTTATAAATGAAACAATGTCACTTTATTTCTGTCAGTTCAATGAATGGTCAGGATTAGGGGTGGCAATTTGAGGCACGACACGATTGACCGACATGAACAAGACACGAAATTATAGGGTTTGGGCTGGGGCTTATCGGGTTCGGTCCGTTATAGGGCCAACACGATAAGGCACGATAAAAAAATAGGTTGTTATCGGGTTGGCTTGATAAGCACGGTAAGACACGATAAGACACGGTAACTAAAATATATATGTTTTAAAAATATATTTTTAAAAATTTACTAGGGGTTATTCACTTCTTTTGAACTATTTTCATGATTATTTCATAGTTTTATCATTTGAAAATTTATGACTTTTAAACTATTTGACTATTTATATTGATAAATTTTCAAAATATGTATTAAAAAATCAAAATTAAATATTTTATAATGTTTATTGGGCTTAACGGGCCTGACTAAATAAATCGTGTTTTTTTGCTTATCGTGTCTATCGTGCCGTGTCGTGCTTTTCGTGTTTTTATCGTGTCGTGTTCGGATTTTAATATTAGGCACGATAAGCTTATCGTGCCGTGTTCGTACTCGTGCTTATCGTGTCGTGTTGTTATCGTGCCGGCCCGATAACAGCCCAGGACGACCGATTTGCCACACTTAGTCAGGATAGACAAAACTCATAACTGACGGGGTAATTCAAACAAAACCCAAAACTAAAGGTTTTATATGTAATTGGATATGGGTAATTCAAGCATAACTCATAACTGAGAGGTTGGGGTTTCACAAAGTGTGAGGTCTCAGGTTCAATTCCTTCCCATGCCCCCTTAGGAGGAAAAAACATAACTTAGAGGTTCATTTATAACTCACATACTTGAGAATCAATCTGGACCGTCAGTTGTGTTTAGCACAATTCGATCAGGGCCACCAGTTAGACCTTGAACTCTTTTATAATATATATATAAGCAATATTCCTTAATTTTGTTTTTCTTTATTTTATTTTTGTATAATTTAGTTGTAAAAAATATATAAAATGCGTTTAACGCACGGGTGTAAAAACTAATTTATAGTAATACATGTAACACTTTTGACATGTAGATTGAAATAGTAAGATTACATCAAAACTTTGTATATACCTGAGTTTTATATGTGAAGTACAACACATTTAAAGTTTGTTACGTGTATTAAACGAGTTCAATTCAAAAATAAGAATATTTTTAATTATGTTTTGTTCGAATATGAAAAACAAGAATTTTTTTTAATTATTCATACGTACATGTATAATACACGTACTATATATGCCTATCTATTAACTATAACTAAAAAAGAAACCGTTGTTGCCACTTGCCACGTGTCGACTTTCTGTAAAATGAGAAAAATTATAAATAAAATTGTGTTGCCACGAGGCAACTTTCTATGAAATTATAATGATATTTTTTGATTTAATATAAATTATTTTATTACGTAAACATTATCTCTCACTTAAATATTATATCAAATCTCCTAATATCATGCTATTAAATCTTTGTTTTTGCTTCATATGAAAATGATTCCTATTAACAATTGACTTATTTAATTTATGAACATCTAAAAAAAATCAATTGTCACGTGTCAACTTTAGGTAAAATAAAAAAATATATTTTTTTCCAAATATTGCTTAATTTAAAATTAGATTTTATCCTATTTAATATATAAAAGTTTTACTTGACTAAAACACATTAATTTTCATCCTTTTTCATTTACTTACTATTTGATTTATACAAGTTATTTATGGGACAATTGTGTTCATTTTTTTCTTCTATTAATATATATATATATATGTTAATTATTAATTATTAATTATTAATTACAACTAACAGAAACCACTGCTGCCACATAACGAATTTATGTTAAAATGATCAATTTCAACAAGTAATAATAACTAATCAATATATATTAATTATTAATTAATTCATTTTTAAGTTTTTATTTCTATAGAAAATTCCTACCCAAATCTTTCAATTACCATTCATATGATCCTTTTCAATATTTACCTTATTTAGTTATGTTCAAACGAGTCTAATTAAAAAAAATTAATTACTTATAACAAGTTTAAAAAAGTTATCTTATTATTAATAATATTTGCAATAAAATATTAAAATTATGCATTGCACGGGTACTAATATATTAATATATCTATTACTACTTAGTATAACAACAATAGCTGTTGCCAAATGACAATTATTTTGTAAAATAAGAAAACCTAAAAAAAACGGGTGCTGCCATGTGGCATTCATATGTTTTTTTCTTCATATTTCTATTAAAACAAACTTTATCATTTTTGAGATTTATGAAAAAGGTTTACTATATTTATAAAAAGATATTACCATGTGACAATTTTCTGTAAAAATGAATGACATATGTCAAGCTTCTGTAAAATGAGAAAATATTGTTTTTGTTGTTGTCAAATATAGCTTAATTCAAAATGAGATTTATCTCATTTAATTTATATAAGTTTAACTTGACTGAAAATTCCTCAATTCTCATCCCTTTTCATTTCATAATATTTGATTTATACAAGTTATTGATGAGACGATTTAATGGAAAAAATTTCTTCTATTAATTTATATTTTTTTAATTGTTAATTACTACTAACAAAAGTCACAACTACCATGTGACGACTTTATGTCAAAATGATCAGTTTTTAATAAAATAATAATAATTAACTTATATCTATTAAATATTAATTACTTCATTTTTAGGTTTTTTTTTTTTGCAAATTTTTCAAATACCAATTCATATGACCAATTTAAGTATTTAACTTATTTAAGTTTTATCCAAAACATTCTAATTAAAAATTTTAATTAAATATAAAAAATTTAGAAAGTCATTACCAAAAAAATAAATTTTTTTTATTAAAACCGTACTTGACATCACATGTGTATCAACTAGTTTACTAACTATAATAGCTGATAGCTAGGCTACATATAAATATACTAGTCTTTGTGCCCGTGCCTATGGCACGACGCAAGTAAGGGAGGATGTCAGTAGTGGAGAAAAAAATTAAAACATTTATTTGTAATTTTATTTTAAAAAACAGATGCGGTACCTTGTTAGATTTTATTTATTTGTAATTTTTTTAAAGGAGAACAACCAGCTTTGCCCTTATATAATTAATAATCTTTCGTTAAAATATAAACTTTTTTTTAACACGTACACCAAGGGTATTAATTTTTTAAACTTTTTTTTAACTGTGTAACCTGTTTTATTTAATGAAAAGTGTATTTTATATTTTATACATATTATTAAGAACGTAAAAAATCGGAAGAATTCCAAATTAGTAATTATACATATTATACTTATTCTTATTTTTAAAAAATAAAATAAAAACAATTTATCTTTTAGAGTGGTCTTAATAACATAAAAACAGTTTATCTTTTAGAGTGGTCTTAATGGTTATACATATTCTTAGTTAAACCAAAAAATTTCCAAAAAAGATAATACTCATTTTAAAACCTAAACCACCTAAAGAAAAACTCAATAAATTGTGTTTTAGACATTTTAAAAAAATGGTTAAATAAAAAAAAGATGAATCCACCCTTCTTAACAACATTAAAAATCGGAAGAATGTTTTATACACTCAATTTAAATTATTAGTATCACTTCTATTGATTTAAATTGACTATTTTTCAATTTAAAATTTTAGTATTTTTCTTAACTTTGTAAATAATTATTTTTATTCTTAAATAGGACAATAATACCAGTTGGAGTTATATCGATTCAAAGAGAGGAGGTGGAGAGAACATGTGAGATGGGGTGTGTAGAGGTTGCTCAACCGTCGTTCAACCGTCCTTCGCACATGTGAAATCTAGACGAAATTGGGACCGTAGGATCTCGATAAATGAATTGATCTCGACCCTCATTAGCATTTATCAATTACACATGTGTAATTCAAGTTATATTGTAATATAGATAATTAGAAGTAGTCTTTTCAATTATTAAACCCTCCAACCCCCACCGTCTCACACTCGGTAGAACTCGATCTACATCTACCTACCCCATTTCAATTCCACTTTATTTTGAAGGAGTTACGAGGAAAGCTTTGTTAGAACTAATTTTGTATATATAATACTCCCTCAGTCCCTAAATTATTATTCTTCTTTTTATTTTCGTTCGTCCTAAAATAATTGTCCAATTTGAAACTTATTTTTTTAGAACATTACCTTTACCACTTTATCCTTACTTTTTCATTCTACTTAATTATGAACCACATACACATGAGCTTTAAAAGAAACAACACATTAAATCAATATAAATAATCAAGTCAATTGTTTTTTTTTAAACTGTGCGCCGGATCAACTAGGACGATTATTTAGGGACGGAGGGAGTAACACTTTTGATGTGCATATTTTGGACTGTATGTGTATGATATTGTTGAATAAAAATACAAACCGTGAATCAAAATTTAGTAACCGATGCAAATGTGATCAATTTAATCTGAACAAACATTTAATTACTAAAAAACAACTAAAATATGATGATTATAATTTATATTGAACCAAGGATATAGTTTGTTCACCTTAATTAATGTTGAGTAGTTTTCTTGTAAGACCGACTTACGGATCTTAATTCGTAAGACAAAACATTTCTCTTATAACTTAACCCACCAATACACGGTAAATCGGACAATGATGATTTATTTTACAAAAAAATATTTTGTTGCTTTGTAACCGGCAAGAGCAGTTATGTGAAGTTTGTGTCTTACCTACCAATACCATTAATTAAACCCGAGTGATACAAATTGCCTAAAACCAATCAGTATTAAATTAAATGTAGCAGCTCCTCAAATCATTAATTACCACTACAATATCTTCTTATCCCCAACATTCATTAAAATTTAATTAATCAATTTATTGACAAAATTTCCCTCCAAATACACCTTAATTATTTAAAATCAAAACTATCACCAATAATTTTGTTTCCTTTTCTATTTTTTTTCTTTTTTCGTCTTTTCAAATAAATAATATTTAATCATGCACAACAAATTATGACTTCATATAAATAGAAATGAAACAAGAGGAAAATAATTTATAAGCCTTGTTTCTACGCTAACAAATACAATATATATATATATATATATATGTATGTATGTGACAAAATAAACTAGACAGAAAGGTGAAATGAATTATAAAATATTAAATTCAAAACTATGAATTATTAACGAAATAAAAAAATTTAAAAGGCGAATCCATTAATGAATATTTTTTTAAAAAAAATTGTACAATATTTTGATGATTGTACGACATAATTGAGCATTTTTTTTACATTGAAGTTCATTTTTGAAAACTTTACTTTTTAAACAATGACTTTTAAAGAAATCATTATGAAAAAGAATGAATATTGGACTTATCTTTTTAATGTTGATAAATAGATATAAATTAATTGAGAAGATAAGAAAAGAAAAAATAATAAAGTTATACAATAGAATTAAATACATTACTCAACTTTAAGCTAATGCCAATGCTCATCAAATAAGGTAGGTGTTTACATGACAATTATGCCATGATAGTAATTAATTTAATTAACCATTAATAAATGTAATGGATAAGTAAAATTTGTAATTAAAATAAATTCTCCCTTAGTTAATTAAATCATTTAATCGATATGTGAGTGTGATAGTGGTTTTAACAATTTATGAAGATGATAACAAAAAACTCCACACCATGGTAACTTTTACAGAGTTATTTGAGATAATAAATTTAAAACATAACTTACCGTTTCTAAGTTAAATGGAAATTACTTAAATGACATTCACATTCTCTGAAAGGGATAGTTAGTTAAAGTCTAATGTTTCTTTCTTACCAGCTTACTTACTTCTTTCTAGTTGCAGTTGTGCTAATTTGTTTGTTAGCTACCAAAAATGTTGTCTAGCTAGTATTTGGTCTTTATTTTTCATTAGTCTAGTAGCCTATAGATCGTCATCCCGGTGGTGGTGCCAGGTGGTGGTAGTGTCGGTGGACGGAGTTATAAGAGAGAGAGAGAGAGTCGGAGTTAGAGAGAGAAAAAAAAAAGAGGTTATTGGCTCGTATTTAAAATCAACTAAACGAAACGAAAGAATAAATAAAAAGGGTAATGATTGGAACACTCTCATTTTGCACTAAAATATAAGTACTATGTGATGTGGCACACTCTCATTGATTGGAGTGCTAGGACCCACAAAATATTCAACCAATGAGAGTATGTCACATCATAGAGTACCCATATTTTGGTGCAAAATAAAAGTGGCCCTAGCATTACCCAAATAAAAATTGCGTCGTGACTTGTGAGTTGGTGATTTGCCCTTTTTTAAGTTAAATGCCAAACTAACAAACGTTCACATCCTACAAATTACTCTAAAATTCGAGTTGAACAACAGCAAGGCGGAGCATTCAATGTGACAAAAGCCACTAGTATCCCTGAAAATTCTATCCCTATATATCTTTAATTCTACACCTTCGTTTTGCTAGGCAAGCATCTTCTAATCCCAGCAGAGAAACACACACACACACACACACATTTGAAAATTCAAGCCACTCCCAAACACACACACACACACACACACACACACACACACACACACAAATACACTGATGGGAGCTAGTCATCTCAATAAATCAAGTTCAATAGCAGCTCTATTTATTGGGTTTTATGTGTTATTACCATTTCCTGAGCTTGTTTACTGCATCACCAGGCATTACACATTCAATGTATGCACACCTTACCAGAAATCCTGAAAGATTATATAATCCATTACTTCTTTAATCTTTTTCTCCTTTATAAATTTGTTCTCCACTGTTAATTTTCTTAGTTTTTTTTTTCTGCTAGATTGTACCACACAATGTTACCAGATTGTGCCACAGAAAAACCATCATCAGCGTGAACGGACAGTTCCCAGGTCCTCGGCTAGTGGCAAGGGAAGGCGACCGGGTTCTAATCAAGGTGGTCAACCATGTTCAAGACAACATCACCCTCCATTGGTATGAAAACACCAAGCAAGTTCCCTCATTTTTTAACAAATTATGATAAACAGTGATAAGTCAGAGGGATTATGTTCGTGTGATGTTTCAGGCATGGAATTCGACAGCTTAGGAGTGGATGGGCAGATGGGCCCGAGTACATAACCCAATGTCCTATCCAAACCGGTCAAACGTACGTGTACAACTTCACGATCACCGGACAACGAGGCACGCTCTTCTGGCACGCTCACAGTTCATGGCTGAGAGCAACCCTATATGGACCAATCATCATTCTCCCAAAGGGCAACAAAGCTTACCCTTTCAAGAAACCCTACAAGGACATCCCCATTATATTTGGTAACTATCTCATCAAGTAAACTATACCCTAATCTTAAAAATAAAATAAAAGCTATGCATCAAATCTAAGATTTTTTTTCATTAACATATTAATTTGTTCCTTGTAAAGGGGAATGGTGGAATGCAGATTCTGAGGTGGTAATCAGCCAGGCTCTTCAAACAGGAGGTGGCCCAAATGTTTCAGATGCATTCACAATTAATGGCCTTCCAGGGCCTTGGTACAATTGTTCTTCAAAAGGTAACCATACAAATGCAGAACACTTACCGAATCCAAATAAAAGACTATTAAGTGAAATTACATCGATACCCATGTACCACAATCTCTGGACTGCAGTATTACATACATACAGCTACGTACCATAACTGAACAAAATCACTCGTTGATTCAGTTTTGTATAATCATACCTTTTCTGCTTTGAACGACATTATTTTCCTGTCCTATTGGCTTAATTTAGCATTATTCCGACAACTAATGTAAATTGAGTTATATTTCTTCTTACTGTATTTATGCAGATACATTTAGGCTGAAAGTGAAGCCAGGGAAAACGTATATGCTCCGTTTGATCAATGCGGCCTTGAATGACGAGCTCTTCTTCAGTATAGCCAACCATACTCTCACCATTGTAGAAGCTGATGCTGTTTACACCAAACCATTCAGCACAAACATAGTCCTTCTTGCTCCGGGTCAAACCACAAACGTTCTCCTTAGGACCAAGCTCTACATACCAAATGCAACCTTCCTCATGGCTGCCACACCTTACTTTACTGGCTTAGGCACCTTCAACAATTCCACAGTTGCAGGAATCCTCGACTACGAAAGCCTATCAAACCAATATTCCTCCATTAAATCAAAAATTCTTTTGAAACCGACCATTCCCCCTAAAAACTCGACACCCTTTGTTGCTAATTTTTCCAAGAGGTTCCATAGCTTGGCATCCTCAAAGTTCCCAGCTAATGTTCCTAAAACAGTGGATAAGAAGCTCTTCTTCACTGTAGGACTAGGATCGAGCCCGTGCCCGAAAAATACGACCTGTCACGGACCAAATAACAGGACGAAATTTGCAGCTTCGGTTAACAACGTTTCTTTCGTTCTTCCAACAACGGCTCTTCTACAGGCCCACTTTTTCGGGCAATCTGACGGCGTTTATACACCTGATTTTCCGGTGAACCCACCAAACCCATTTAATTACACGGGAACTCCACCAAATAATATTATGGTGACCCAGGCAACACGGACAGTGGTTTTGCCATTTAATACTAGTGTAGAGTTGGTGTTGCAAGATACGAGCATTCTAGGTGCCGAGTCCCACCCCTTTCATCTCCATGGTTTCAATTTCTTTGTCGTGGGCCAAGGGTTCGGGAATTTTGATCCGAACAAAGATCCCGCCAACTTCAATCTGGTGGACCCAATGGAGAGAAATACAGTTGGGGTTCCTGCAGATGGTTGGGCTGCCATTCGGTTCCTAGCCGACAATCCAGGTACGTATCATGCAATCATTCTTAGATTTTGACAAGTCAGGGTATACTTAATGCTTACTTTATTAACAGGGGCGTGGTTTATGCATTGTCACTTCGATGCACACACGAGTTGGGGTTTAAGGATGGCTTGGATTGTGCTGGATGGTCCATTGCCAAATCAAAAGTTGCCACCACCACCGTCCGATCTTCCACAGTGTTGAATTTTCTCACTGATCAGTTCGGATCGTTTTCAGAATTTGGAGTGCTCTTGTATTTATTAATCTTTTGCCTCAAGCAAATTAATATTTTTCACTGTTTACCTATTTAAGAAAATTCAAAAGCATCCTTACATTTTGGTTCTTTGGATCCTTTGATAAGGAAGAGAGAGGAACAGGACAAGGGCAAAAACTTAAATTATAAGCATCCATTGCATAAATCTTTGTATAGATGGTATTACTTGTGTAGTAGGGGTTGTGCCACGCCATTCTAGATAATTGTCATGTAATTACCTAGTCTTTCCCGAACTAATACCTAACGTACGGGAACGTACTAGGCTCTGGGATATAGCCTAAAATGGGGCTGAGATCGATTTAGCCCAAGGTAACGACACACAGATATCTACGGCCGCACCTCGGCTCTAATAATAGTCTCCACGAGCAACTTGGCCAAAGGTCAAAAATGCTTCGTCAAGGAGGACTTCTTACCTGACTCTATGAGATTGAGTTGGCTGCTGAGCCCGGATTTCCG
Organism: Codonopsis lanceolata; assembly: GCA_013146195.2. Classification (NCBI taxonomy): domain Eukaryota; kingdom Viridiplantae; phylum Streptophyta; class Magnoliopsida; order Asterales; family Campanulaceae; genus Codonopsis; species Codonopsis lanceolata. Next base: position 111,540,741 of record CM028381.1, on the reverse strand, counting down.
AACATTAGGGTTCCAAGAAATTAACCTTATGCCTGAGCTAAGGGGTAACAACTTACCACTAGAGAGCACTCTCTTTATTTATTTATTTTATAGGTAAGTGTGAATCCTTGTTGGTATGGGGATTGGAACCAATGACCTCAAGGTCTTTGCCCGAGTGCCTTTGCCATCTCTCCCAGCCCTTGGGGTCACACTCTCTTTATTATCACCTTTTGGTCTGTTTCTCTTTACCTAATCAATTTGACTTCCACCCCGATCTTTACTCTTTAAGGTTTAACATGTCTTGCCTAGCACTTTTACCCGGCACACATCACACACACACACACACCCCCCCCCCCCACGGACACTCATATATTCTACAACTTGAAAAGGGCTTAGTTTAACCTTTTATGCTTTGTTTCCTTCATAGTATCAATTTTTGATTGTATAACAGTAGTTATCTAGCCATTTACTTCCTAATAACTATGTACTAATGGACTATTTTCATTCCGTTCAGAAATTAACGGACTTACAAAAAGAAAAAAAGAAAAATTGCAAAATTTACTTAACTTGTGTTTCAAGTTCTAGAAACCACAGGAGACAGTGGACATACCAGGCAAAAGAACTTGTTTGTTTTATCGATACTTGATCGACTATTTGATATCTTCGAAAACTGAACAGCTTGACAAACACTTCAACCAAGAGAGAAAGATCAAAAGGAAAACACAAAATTACTACTTGTAAGAAAGTTGAAATAACAAGTGATTGTCAAAATATAAATATATACAAGCCAAAAACAGTATGCAACTTCAAACAAGGAAGGCCAAATTTAGATAGAAAATAAGCTTAAATTCATGTATTAGTCACTCAACATTTTACATAATACAAAATCTTGAACAATATATACATTTGAGCTGGTTCATGTTAAAGTATGCACTATAGCATAAGCATGGAAAAGTACTGCTCAAACTCTTTATCAATGGTCAGTTTCTTGGTTTCTTGCTCTGCCTCTGCATCCGGAATATACACAATAATTTTCACATTTGAAAATGCATATAATGAAGAGTGAGAAAAAGGAATACAGAATTAAAGACGTTACCTTGGTTAACTTTCCATCTTCCGGATGAAAGGATAAAGTTTTTCTCACTAACACCATCGGAGCGGACCAAATCTTCGAGTTCATTATCTTTACATACTTCACTGCCGTCATATCCATATCCTGAGCTATCATAGTCAACGTACTTGCCATATTCGAGGAGCTGATCCTCATAATTATGGTTTGCAAAATTGTGTTCGCAAAGATATTGTACTTGGCCTCCACTTTCACTTGGCTTTGTCTCCAACCTGCTGTTGCGGGAATAGAAACTAGTACTGGAGGGACTGTCACCCCAATTAACAGATGAAGTGGAAGGCCAATCACTAGATACAAACATGACAGCATTGTCATCTTCAGAAAAAATGTTGCTATCTTTTTCAGAGCCCCTAGAATCTAGATGGTTCACTGTCTCCTCATTACCAACTTTAATCGTATCCATCCATTTATTTAACTCCTTTTCTGGATCCTGTTCAGACGGAAAATCACTTCTAAAATAACACACATGCTTTGGCAGAGGTAAGCCCGAAATCTCGTCTTGGAATTTTCTTTTCTTGTTCATGCAAAAACTACTGGCACACAGTGCTTTCTTGATAACGGCACTGCTAGTGGGAAGTACAGGAAACGGAAAGCCATTGCTTGTTACATAACGGATTTAACAGATCCTGTTACTCATTGTACGGCTAGAAAAAAGTAGAAGTAAAGCAGTATGAAACGTAAAATGCTTAAATTTTCTTCAGTTCCATCAGTAAAAATATTATCCTCATTTAAATTTTAATATTTCAAAGGGATTTTCGTATTCCGCATTCTCTCTAATACTCACGGTACAGGGAATTCGCTAAACTCATCCTAGACCTAACTTGTGACCTTTAAGGAGATCACTCCGTAACTTGATTTCACAAACTATTACCTTTTTTGGAATCTTGGGAAAGAAAGATGAATCATTTGTGCTACAACATAATTCCAATTCTTGGTATCAAGAACAATTACAAATTACTCCTGATTCTCAAATCACTCAAACTATACCTCCGATTCTGAATTAGAAACCCGGTACCCAATGTGGTCGAGAAGGAACTATCAAGATCAACAAAAGTGAAATTCCTTTGAAAGAACCAGTTGTCTCAGTATTTGTTCTGTGATCTGGAATGTAAAGTAGAATTTGTGTCCGGATCACTTGTGAGACCTATCCCATAGTGTTAATAGCGAGATGCCAGATATTCCGATGGAACTACAAATCAGCTCCGTATTCTCATGATTAACCGACTTAAGTACTGTCTGTGAAACGTAACTAATCAGTGATCACCACAACAAATCTTGGCACCGATAGGTCATTTGAGCAAAGGTATCATAGAATCAGTAAATACTCAAATATTCAAGCTTCTATTACCAAAGAAAATTGGCCCACCCATCCCAAGGAGAGGGAATTGAACTAAAAAATGTTTAGATCAAACTGAAAAAACCATCAAATATTTCCAAACATAAAATTCTATACACATACTCTAGTCAACTCAATCTCCTTCCCAATCACACTTGGGGTAGGGTAGGCTACATAAATCCTTTTTCGTTATCCGGATTCAACAGAAATACTGATGATTAGTAATGAATCACATAGTCTCTACTAAAAAAAACAAGTTTATACATGCAAATTGGTGAAACCAAAAGCTTCTTTGTGACAAAAACTGAACTAAACAAAGACAGTAGATGCAAGAACTGTAAACGAGCAGAGATCAAGAAAACAAGCCAAAGACTTAAAAGGAAAAACCCCGGAAAAACAAACCTTTTGATTTGAAATGGGTGGTCGTTGGTTTCTTCCATTTTGACGGAGAAAGATCGGGAAAGAAATTTATGAGCTCCTACTATAAAGGGGAAGTCACTTTTTTACTGGTTTTTTCGTCTCAGGCGAGGCGACTTGATTAAAGATTATGTTGGCCCATTTTGCTTATCCCAAGTTGGAAAAGCTAAACGCATTTGAGTAGCGTGGCCAAAATATTTTCGAATATTCGAGAGCATCACCCATGCTGGATTTAATCTTATTTTACCGTGGTTAACTAACGTCCTTAATTATATGTATCATTTTTTTAATTTTTTTTTTCATATTCAATTGAAACAGATTACTACTAAAAAGTCTAAAATAAATTTTACTAAAGAAAATAGAACAAAAAAAAAATATTTTAAAAAGAAAAATACTCTCTCCGTTCCTAATTATCGTTCTAGTTGACCCGGCGTATGAATTAAGAAAAAACAATTGACTTAATTATTTATATTAGTTTAATGTGTAGTTTTCTTTAAAGCTCCATGTGTATGTGGCTCATAATTAAAATATGGTAAAAAAGTAATGATAAAATAGTAAAAGTGATATTCATAAAATGTAAGTTTCAAACTGGATAATTATTTTGAGACAGATAAAAAAGAAAAGAAAGACGATAATTTAGGGACGAAGAGAGTAATGATTATGATGCATTTACACCCTCAAATGGAATGAGAAAAATTGATATTATTATTAATAATGTGAACAAATTTGATTAGCTCGTCATTTTATGTGAGAACTATTTTTTTTTTGTACAACTTATAAATCCCACATTACAGTTTGCGAATCTCTCCTCCCAAAGTTATTATCCTTATTTTTTTTTCGTGAGTTTTAAAAAATTAGTCTTTTTTCAAAATTTTATTCTTTAATATATAAGAGTTCACTATACTATTTTAAAATATTTCACTCTAAGTGTATATTTTCAAAAATTATACTTACAATTTCTATAACATTTCATCAATACCCTCCATGTGTATTGTAACTATATTTTTTGTGCTTAACTATTTACAATTATGACTAATTTTAATGACATTAATATATCACTTAATAAATATATTATTTAAATAGAGACTCTTTGAGTAAAACGAAATGTGTATTATAAAGAAAACAATTGGAGTACATTATAGCAATATTATTATTTTTTTTTTGATAAACTGTCATAGTAAACTTTAAGGCTAAATGCATAGTTTGTCCTTGAACTTTGGTCAAATTCAGTTCCCTAATTTTAAAAGTGATCAATACTGATCAAACATTGTCCTTTTTAAAATTACTAGTCCATAGCCCTAACGTCGTTAGTGTATAAGTGAGCATATACCAATACCACTCACATGCACAAAAATTGAGGGTAAAACAGACTTTTTCATTTCAAATAAACGGTCGGTTTGTTATCATCATCAAAATAAGAGGTTATGGATAACATCATAAAAATAAGAGGGTCATGTGAAAAATTCAACTCTCACTTCATCACCTTCCTCTTCAGCTTCCGCGACCTCTCTCCGTCACCGCTCTCCTCCGCGAACAAATCCTTCCCGGTCACCCTCCCCAATGAATACTTCCTCTTCTTCGCCAACTGCGCACCAGAATCACAAGTCATCATAGACGTCTACATTGAATTATACAACTTAGACATCGACGGCGTCAAAGATTACCTTACCGCTGGCTTGACTCAGCTTCTAACAATTTACTTCACCACGTTTCTCGCTTATATTGTATTTCTAGGTTTCTGGGGTTACATGTGCCTGCAAAGTTATCGAATGAGATCGGGATCCGTACACAGGATCCATCTTCTAATGGGTGGGTTGCTCATCGCGAAAGTCTTGAACTTAATATGTGTTGCAGATGACAAGCATGGATGACGCGACAGAGTCTGGGTAAAGATGAATGAGGTATTAAATTTTCAATTGGCCCCCTTATTTTGATGATGTTATCCATGACCCCTGTTTTGATGATAACAAACTGATCACTTATTTGAAATGAAAAAGTCTGTTTTACCCTCAATTTTTGTGCATGTGAGTGCACATGCTCACTTAACATAAATACAATAATAGTGTTAGGGATAGGGACTAACAGTGAATAAAAAGGTGATATTTGGTCAATAATGATCACTTCTGAAGTTAATAGATTATGATGTATTTCACTAAAATTGAAGGGACTAATGGTGCATTTAGCCCTAAAATTTATCGTAAGAGTTATGAAGCGCCCAATACAAGTTAGAAGAGCGCGTGATATCCCTTTCTGGTGATCTTATTGCTGATAAGACTGGGCTATATGCGTACACGTGACATATGTTTTAAAGGCAGCCGGACCAAACATGTGACCTCAATGGTCCTAATTATCACCATTGTATTAGTGGCCAACTTCCTAATGCTTTGGTTTGTGTGTTAGTGGCCACTAGCTTTGACACTTAGGGGAGAGAGCTGGACACTTAGGAGAGAGAGAGAGAGAGGCAGCTTCCTATTGAAGAACCTGCAAAAACGGAAGGGAGTGGCAGGTGGTTGTCGGTTGTGTGAGTGGGGGGAGGGAGAAAGAGATTATTATTTTATTTGGGTTAATGTTAAATTTAATACTTTTTGTGTAAGAAGTTGTGTAAGAATAATATACAATAAGAAAATTTATTCTTAAGTCTGTAAGAAGAGAAAAATATGTAGGTGATAATGAGACCAGTTAAAAAGTTATATAAGAAGTTGATATAAAATTCCGACATTGGGATGCTCTGAACTTGTCAGTCTTTATCTATGCTGACAAAAGTATGGACCCTCTTGTGTCCCATCCAACTTGCCTAGGTTACTAGGTTGAATGATTTCCACTAAAATAAGATGAATAAAGCAATACTCACACGTCCAAATTATTTTACACGGATTAACGAAATATAATAATAAAATATAATTAACTTAATTATTAATATTAATATACGGAGCAATATATATTTTTTAAATGACCCCATAATTAAAATAGAAAAAAAATAATGATAAAATGGTAAAAATATTATTTTAAAAAAGTAAAATTACAAACAAGGAATTTTTTTTAGAACGATTTTTTTTGGTACTAGTGTATATAAAAAAATTGAAGTGTAATTTATTTATTACTCACTCCGTCTCTAAATTATCGTCTTGGTGGATTTGGCGTACGGTTTAAAAAAATATATTTGATTGAATTATTAATATTATTTTGACGTATAATTTACTTTAAGACTCGTGTGTATGTGACTCATAATTAAAATATAATAAAAATATAAGGAAAAAAGTTGTTCTAAAAAGAAAAAAATAAAATAAAATAATTATTTTGGGACGGATAAAAAAAAGTCGAATAATAATTTGGGGATTGAGGAAGTAGATAGTTTGGAAATTCTAAATTTTATTGAATGTTGAATCAATAAATATGATTGTCTATGATTTGATATTTTGAAAGTTAGAATCATTTTTAGAAGAGTAATTATTATTTTGGCCCTTAATTACTGTTCTACTTTTTTCTTGTTAAATCAAATGTTTTTCTAATGTAATTTCAATGTGTACATATTTTTTATTTTATTTTTCAAAACTGTAAAACAAGTAATTTTTAGTATTTTAGAAGTTGTACAAATGACGTATTTTATGGGTTTAAAAATATATTAAAAAATTGAGGGTAAAATTGCATTAAATAAACATTTAGTTTGACCAAAATAAATCAAATAAGACAATAATTTAGGATGATTAAATAATAGAAATAATTTACAACAAGTTTTGATTTAGTTTATATTACAACTTATCAATACTTCAGTAATATAACTAATTCACTGGATTAATGAACTAATTTCACTACTTATCAACTTAATAGGTAACATAATTAACTTTTTAAATTGCAGATTATGTGTTCAAGTTTCGTTGGACAATTAATGTTGTATATATTAGATGGAAATGTATTTTAATAAAGGAAAAGCTATCTCTTAATTTGTATTTTATCATTTTCTCCTTGTAAGAAAATTATTATTTAATATATAAAAAAGTGAATCATTTTTTATTTATTTTTAAAGAAGAGTTTTCTTTATACATTCCCTCTACCCCTAAAAACAGTCTTTTATTTGTTTCAAAAAAGTAATCATATTTCAAAAAGAAAAAAAATTATTTATAGAGCACTTCAAAGGATGTATAAATATATAAAACTGAAACCTTCAAATGTCAAGTTAAACTACTTTTATGGACGGAAAGAAATATAAATAGGAAAAAAATTGGGAAAAATACCAAAAAGTTATGCTAAAAGATTATAATATCCAAAAAGTTTCAAAAATAATTCTTCTATTTAAAAAATCTCAAAATTAGATTTTTAATACCAAACAGTCGTGAAGTTAACATTTATGTTAACGTCGTTCAGATAAAAGCTTGGAATCTTATATTTATTTTCGATGAAGGCAATGGTAATAAATTGTATTATATATAATAATAATAATAACAACAACAACTCAAATAACAACAATAATAGCATTGGAATCAATACTTTTAATACTCTTATTATTATTGTTGTTGTAGTTTTGTTGTTGTTGTCGCTATTACTATTATTATATTATTACTGTTATTATTAATAATATTATTTTGAGAATCACTACTATATTATCTACAACAGTTTTATAAAGATATAAAAAAGTTAAGTTTTTTGAATTTTTACAATGATAATTAAAATTAGATATTATGAATAAATGCTTCTTTTTTTCTCTTCCACATGATTTTTAAAAAGGACTTTTGATATTATTTTTGATATTATTATTACTATTATTATTATTATTATTATTATTATTAGCATTACTATTATTATTATATACAATACAATTTTATTAGTTATCACAATCACCATCTTTGGAAAGAAAATAAAATTTCTTTCAAAATAAAACTTTTATCCTAACGATGTTAGTAGAAGCATTAATTTTTAGACTGTTTTGTATTGAAAGTCTAAATTTGAGACTTTTTAGATAGAAGAATTATTTTTTGAACTTTTTGGATATACGAAATTTTTTGGAGAAATTGCGGGTTGGTCCACTTTTTGTAGTTTATAATCGCTACAGTCTCATGTTTATTTTTCAATCGAAAAAAGTCACTTTTGGGGATAAAATGACTACGATACCCTTAATGAAACGAAGGCAGGCTACAAAGGTCACTTACTCAGTGCATCGCGCTACATCAAATTTTGCACCGCGATTAAAAATTTTAATTTCATCAATTTTTGCACGTGATACATCATTTTAATTTCATAATCCAATTTTACACCGCGATGAAACGATTTTTACACCGCGATACATAAGTTTTAATTACCTAATCCAAGTTTGCACTGTGATACATAAAATATTATCTAATCCAATTTTGCACTGCGACACAAAAACCATAATGAACAGACTATGTCCTTCATCTTCTTCTTCCATCTTATTGGAAATATTAACCTGATTAATTATTTAAAACCATTTTGTGTACATTGTTTTTTATATTGGATTTACTTGTAACAATTTTTTAAGTTTTAGAAGATTGTTTATAAACTTATTTGTTAGTAAACTACGTGCTACACACTAGAAGCCAACTTTATTTAGACCTTTCAATAGTCGTGGTAGATGAGAAGTTGTTTATGTTTGCATTAGTAAAATAAAGCAGATGTTAGCTTTGTTGGAATGATTGCTTTGGTCAGTTGCAGGAAGCTGCAAGCAGCTGCTAACTGTAGCTGTAGCAAGTTAAAGTAGCTGACGGAAGTTACTGTAGCTGCTGACGGAAGTTACTATAGCAAATTGAAGAAACTGATGCTTGCTTTTGTCAGTTGATTTGTCTTAAGTTTTCATAAGCAACCAATTGATATCAAGACTTTTACTTTAAAGTAAAAGTGGAAAAAGTGACATAAGTCTTAAATTTAAGATCAACTTTACACGTGTCACCTAAAGCGAGTTTTCTCTTTCATTATTTTTTTATTTTATAAAGTAAACTTACATTTTTCTCATATTGTCTGACATTACCTTTTGTAGCTTATACTTTTAGTTAGTGGTTGCACAGGTTTCCAAAAACCAAGCACATGGTTATGGAACCTTCTTCAAGCCATAATAAAGGCTCAAAACAATTTTATGCATTTTTAATGCATTGTTGCCTTCGGCTATAGCTGCTGATACCTCACAGTATCAGATGTGTAACCATAGTTTGTTCCCTTTTGCCCATCATCCTCTATTCGACATATTCTCACTACAAGAAAAGTAACTATTTGTGACCCCTGTTATTTAGGGAAGGTTAAAAAACGATCACAAATACATTTTTTTGGAAGGGAAAATTAGCGATCATAATTACTTAGTATTTGGGACTGTTGTGTAATAGCCTTCCCAAATACCTGTTGTTTTGGGACGCTTGTGCAACCCCCGTGTTAAATTTCCTCTTTGGTTTGGGTCTCATTATATTAATATATTAATTAAATATATTTCCCCCGATATTTCACTCTCTCGCGTTCCTCTCCCGCGATTTCCCCCAAAATTTCCACCATCGTATATAGGCTTTCCCCCCCAATTCCCATGGCTAGTTTTCCCCCAAAATTTAGTCTCCACTATCACACTCTCTCGTTCTCTCTTGTTGTCTCTATGTTGTTCCTTGTTTACTACAGAGTAGTGAAGCGATTCCCGTCTCTCGTTGCTTCTCTCCACACAGGTATTTCTCTCTCTCTCTCTCTCTCTCTCTCTCTCTTTCTCTCCTATTTCTTGTTTGTCTCTCCTCAATTTTATTCTCATTCGTACATAATTGCAGCATACCAATACCATTCTCTCTTGTCATCGCTACATCCCCTCAATTTTCAGTCATCATCTACCCCTCACTGTATCGCTGACTCAACAGCTCTCTTAAGGTATGCCCCCACCCCCACTCTTTGCCATATGTTTGTATTTGTGTTGTTTGCTATAGTGTTGTACAACTGTTAAATATGAGGGCGCTATTTTTCTTCATGTACCGGTGAACTTGTGATTTAAGAACAAAGTGAATGAGTGCCCTAAAATGAGTGCCCTAAAATTTGAACTTCATCCCCTAGATTTTCAATCATCGTCTACCCCTCACTATACCGCTGACTCAACAACTCTCTTAAGGTATGCCCCGCTCTTTGTCGTAAAGTAATAGTTACCTAAGCAGTTCAGTTGCCTCATCCTCATTAGCAAAACAAAGGTCAATGTTACCAAACTCCAACAACTGTAGTAGATGTAATTTATACTCCCTAACCATCTGTCCAACATAGTTAAGCACTCGGTTCATAATGTATCTTCTAATACTGGATTGGACCTAATGGCAACAATCAGATACCCTGGACTTTGGATGCATAAAAACTTACCTCGAAACTTGCCAAATAAAGGGAGACAAAAAAACCTTCTTATTTGGCAATTTGGATGGCTGCATGAATGACTTCTATATTGTATATACTGTATCTAAGTACCAACCACTGTAACAAAAGATGCGTAAGAAAATTAGCACAATAACTCACTGCACTACCATGTATTAAAAGTTATAGATCATCACCAACATTAAGAAACGACAGTCGCTACAAAGGGAATAATCCTGGCACAAATTCCAGAATGCAGTTTGATGTTCCAAATCAGTTGCATTTATTATTTAAACAAAATCATCAAAAATAAACTTATTATATATAACAAAGATTACTAAACAGGGCCCAAGTCTTACTTCCTTGAACTTTGACATTATTTCAACGGAGTTGCCGAACTTTCAGTTAATTATATTCAAGCTTGTATGTGATTAGTAATATAACCTAATTCACCATTTATCGGCAGTCACCTATTCACCGTCAATGAGCAGGTAACTCCCAACTTAACTCTGAGTAAAAAATAGTCAGAGCTACCTTACGATTCCTCTTGTCCGTATCTCCTTTTTCTACTTCACCATAGTTGTGTTTGATGAGCTTCATTGATGATAGAACAACGCAGGCTATTGCAGATGCTAGCTGGAGCCAATAGAGAATCTTACATCCCCTTAATTTTATGATATCCATACTAGTTTTATTTCTAATATGCATATAAGGTTGGTTTGAGGTTGCTGAGATAGATGGAATAACAGACCAAACTTTCTATAAATAAGTCTTTTTGGTTTATAATTTCTATTTTAGATGGCTTTGCTATTGATTTGGAAGGTCGGTTAGGCTAATCATCCCCATACATGGATCTCCTTTCCTCTTCTACCTTGAAGTACTATCGGTACAGAGCGAATAAGTCAAGTAGAGGTAATAACTAATAGTCTCTGATTGTTTTAATTTGATGTTAACAAATTGATGAATTGATGAATTTCAAATGGCATGTCGGTCGGCAGTTGGGTTGGATAATGGATAACAATCTTTCAATTGGCGTGCTTTGATTGTTTGTTAGGAATGTACAAGACTGAGAGCGGCTCATTAATAGGAGCCAACAACAGCCAATGTGATGAAACAACATTTCTCCATATGCTTATGTTTTAGAGCTGGTTTTTTTCGTTGGGGAGACATTGTTTTAATTTTTCTGTAACGCCCCAAATTTGGCACCGACATCACGGTCCCACAATTTGGCCACGTCACCAACAATCATAACTTAAATCATAAATGTTCTAATCTCGTAATAATTAACTCTTAAATATTCTTGACTGAAGTCTAAAATAAACCCAAAATAATTAAATACAATATTTATCTAATACTTGACATGAATCCATAAATCGTTTAAAGTACTATTGGGTAATTCAATTAAAAAAAAGAACTAAATCCAAAATTCTCGGAAGCCGTTATCTTGATCTACCCGAGCCAAAATCCTCTAATAAATCTTACTCAATACATGAGAAAGAAGAATATGAAGGGGTGAACGAACAATGCTCAGTAAGTTCATATACGACCCCTCCGGTTACTAAGGAGGAGTTGACCAAAAATAATTCAGAGATAAATATTAATAGAATAGTCGAAATTCGTTATTTAAAAATCGATAAGCGGAAGCAATTATCATACTTCGATTTAAGAGAGTAAGAATCCAAATGAAAATAAACGTTCAAATGTGACTCGAGTAATCAACTATCGTCAACCGTCCCATACCAATTAGCAACAACTGACTACTCACATAATCTCATGATCACATAAGCAAATTCATAAATCATAGTTCATAGTTCATAATTCATAGATCATTGGTATATCCGGATAACCACGCCACGGGCCAAGTGGCGTTCATAAGCATCATAAATCATAGTTTCATAATTCATAGTGTCATAAATTCAACTTAGTGATCATGGTAGAATTTCAAGTAATCAAATAATTTTACAAAATCAGGCATCGCCAAAAATCGTACTTTTCATATCAAAGGTATCTCACATGAAATTCAATAATTATGTGAGAATAAACAGATAATCAAATTGTGAGTTCGAAAGAAGTGTAAACGACGGAGTTCGAATTCAAATGCCGATTTAAAGTCGGCGTACGTTTCAAAAATATCGATATCAAGGAAGTAATGAGAACCTAATAAACGGTACATAAAAATTGGAGACCTAAAAGAGGTATAATCCCTTACCTGAATATGCTTAGCAAAATTAACTCGCAACATGTACAATCGTCCTAAGCTTGCTTGTCCAATTCTATAATCAAAATATACGATAATTACTAAACTATAATTATATCGATTAACACCTATTAATTTCTAATAGTGATAATAATAATAATGCTTATTAATATCCTGATAATAATGAGAACTATACTTTATTATATTATATTATATTAACCCATGTTCACAAGCAATATATATTAATGTCAAATGATGAATCTGGAAGTGAATTCCAAGTTCACTAAGCCCACGTCATGGAGACAGAGCACTCTCTCCCATTCCAATTTTTTTTCCTTCAACCATGCAATAATTACTCTACCCAATCATTATTAACCGATGTAGAAACATGATTTAATAATACTGTACATCAAAATATGACAAGACTTGTACGTAAATTCCAAGTTCACCAAAATTCTAACTTAACAGAATAACAATGTTATCTTTCACAAATAAATAAATAAATAAATATATATATCATTAGTACTTATAGTTATTTTAGATTTTGTAAAAATAAAAATAAAATAAACATTGAACAAACACACACAGAGTCAACACACACACAAGCACACACCCTATACTATTATATATATATCACGACAAACACACTGACACACACACACAACACACACACGCAGTATATATGCATTGTAGATATATATATATATATATATATATATATATATATATATATATATATATATATATATATATATATATATATATATATATATAAACCTAACATGCTTACCAGCCACTTCTCCTCTCTTCGAGTTCTCTCCCTTAAAGGGTTTTCTTTAAACCTTTATTTATACAAAAACCCTATTAGGTTTCCTAACCCTAAAACTAAATGGACCAAGACCAATTTTTAATTGGGTTTAAACCTTTATTTATACAAAAACCCTATTAGGTTTCCTAATTGGACCAAGACCAATAATTAATATTATTAGGGAATTGTAATTAATCCTCGTCACAAGTGGGCCAAGCCCAACCCAATTTAATTAGTTACTAATTAGGTTTAAAGCATTAGTTTAACACAAATAATTATAACATTAATTATATAAGTCCAAAACGATCATAATATTAATTAACAAAAATTAATATTTTTGCTAAAATTATCGGGGTATTACACTCTTACCCCCTTAAAAGAAGTTTAGTCCCTAAACTTAACGTACCTATTTAGTCGAAGAGGCTTGGATGTCTTTCTCGCATATCTTCCTCTAATTGCCAAGTAGTCTTTCTCTCGGTATGATTAGTCCAATGTACCTTCACGTACGGAATGATATGTTTTCTCAATACTTGATCTTTCCGGTCCACTATACGAACTGGTTGTTCATCGTAGCACAAATCTTCCCGTAATTGTAAGGGTTCGAAGACAATCACATGGCTTGGATCTGGGACGTATTTCCTCAACATCGACACATGGAACACATTGTGGACTCCTGAAAGCGTAGGTGGTAATGCAAGCCTATAAGCGACTTCTCCCACCCGATCCAAAATTTCAAATGGACCTACAAATCTCGGACTTAGTTTCCCCGTAATGCCAAATCTCATAACTCCCCTTGTCGGTGAAACTTTGAGAAACACATGATCTCCCACTTCAAACCCAAGTTCGCGACGACGCTTATCGGCATACGATTTCTGTCTACTCTGGGCCGTAAGGAGTCGCTTCTTGATCAACTGTACCTTATCCGATGTAATCTGCAAGAGTTCTGGCCCCAACAGTTGCCTCTCGCCCACTTCATCCCAACACGTAGGTGATCTATATCTCCTTCCATACAATGCTTTATACTGTGCCATACCAATACTCGCATGAAAGCTATTGTTATACGTAAACTCAACCAACGGCAGATTGTCATCCCAATTCCCTTGTAAATCCAAAGTACAAGCCCTAAGCATATCCTCCAATGTTTGTATAGTTCATTCCGACTGGCCATCTGTCTGTGGATGGAAGGTCGTATTCATGCTCAAATTTGTGCCCAAGGCCTTCTGTAAGCTACCCCAAAACTTCGAAGTGAATCGGGCATCACGGTCCGAAACTATAGAAACTGAAACTCCATGTAGTCTGACGATCTCATCAACGTATAACTTGGCTAGCTTCTCCAAAGAGTCATTAATCTTGAAAGCAAGAAAATGAGCTGACTTGGTCAATCGATCTACGATAACCCAAATAGCATTGTGCCCCTTTAGCGTTCTAGGTAACCCTACCACAAAGTCCATAGTAATGTGTTCCCACTTCCATTCGGGAATCGGTAGTGACTGTAACATTCCACCAAGTCGTTGATGTTCACTCTTAACCTGTTGGCACACCAAGCACTTAGCGACAAATTCTGCAATTTCTCATTTCATATTTTCCCACCAAAACGTCTCCTTCATGTCTCGATACATTTTTGTACTCCCAGGATGTACCGCAAACCTTGAATTGTGAGCCTCTTCTAACACTTCTCTCTTTAACTTCGGATCCGATGGTACCCAAATCCTTCTTCCAAAACGTAGAATACCATCCCCTCCAAGTCGAAAATTTATCTGAGCTCCCATCTCTACACCTTCCCAAATTTTCATTAACTCTGGATCAACTCTTTGAGCCATTTTTATTATTTCTAGTAACGACGATTGAAGACTCAAACGAGCCAAATAACCTTTTCCTCCTCTTACCCATATTTCTAAGCCCAAATTCTTGATCTCTTCGAGAAGTCTCTTCTCCTTTGTCAACATCATTGCAAATGTTTCTCTACTTTAGCGACTCAAGGCATCAGCCACTACATTGGCCTTGCCTAGGTGATATAAAATAGTGCAGTCGTAATCCTTTAACAACTGTAACCACCTTTTCTGTCTCATGTTCAATTCCTTCTGGGTAAAAATGTACTTCAGGCTCTTGTGATTTGTGTAAATCTCGCATGTCACCCCATATAAGTAGTGTCTTCAAATCTTCAACGCAAACACCACTGCGGCCAACTCTCAGTCGTGGGTCGGGTAATTCTTCTCAAAGTTCTTCAGCTGTCATGATGCATAGGCAATCACCTTCCCATCTTGCATCAGAACACATCCCAGACCCTTCAAAGAAGCGTCGCTATAGATCACAAACCCGTCTGTGCCCGATGATAAGGTAAGAATTGGTGCTGAAACCAATCTCTTCTTCAATTCTTGAAAGCTGGACTCACAGTCCTCTGTCCACACAAATTTCATGTTCTTTTGAGTCAACTTAGTCAAAGGTGTCGCGATCTTCGAGAATCCTTCCACAAAGCGACGGTAATATCCTGCTAAACCCAAGAAACTTCGCAGTCGTCGCCTTTCCCAACTCACAATAGCTTCAATCTTGGCGGTCGAAATTCCATCCTTGGACACAACATGTCCCAAGAAGGCTACCTTTTCCATCCAAAATTCACATTTCTTAAACTTGGCATACAACTTCTCCTCTCTTAATATTTGCAGCATTGACCTTAAGTGTTGCTCGTGTTCTTCCCGGGTCTTTGAATAGATCAAGATGTCGTCAATAAATACGATCACACACCGGTCGAGAAACTTCTGGAAAACCCTATTCATGAGATCCATGAAGGCAACTGGGGCATTTGTGAGTCCAAACGACATCACCAAGAATTCATAATGCCCATAGCGAGTTCGGAAAGCTGTCTTCAAAATATCCTCCTTGTTAACCCTCAACTGGTGGTACCCCGAGCGAAGATCAATTTTTGAAAAGTAACATGCCCCTTGTAATTGATCAAACAAGTCGTCAATCCTAGGCAATAGGTACTTATTCCTTATTGTGACCTGATTGAGCTCACGGTAATCGATGCACATTCTCATACTCCCATCCTTCTTTCTCACGAATAATACCAGAGTGCCCCAAGGTGAAACACTTGGTCTAATCAAATCTTTCTCCAAAAATTCTTGTAATTGTTATTTTAACTCCTTAAGTTCTGCTGGTGCCATTCTATAGGGTGCTTTAGAAATAGGCACCGTCCCCGGTGCTAGATCGATTCCAAACTCTACCTCATGTTCAGGTGGAAGACCGGGCAAATCCTCCGGAAACACATCCTCAAACTCCTTAACCACGAATAGGGACTCCAACTTAACCCCTTCCTTTCGATTATCGATAATGGAGGCTAAATAGCCTCGACAACCCTTCCTTAACAACCTTCTCGCCTTCAAGGAAGAAATAATACAAGATGGAACTACTGGTTTAGACCCCTTAAAGCGAAATTCGCCCACCGGTATGCAAAATCGACTTCCTTCTCAAAGCAGTCTACCTTAGTGTGAAACGTCGCTAGCCAATCCATGCCTAATATTAGATCAAAGTCTTGGATATCTAAAGGTAGCAAATCAATAGGCATTTCTCTATCCTCCAGTTTCAAAGAGCATGACTTATACACCGTGGTTACAGGAATGTATTCTTTAGTAGGCGTGTCTATAACTAGGTCAGCTTCCAGACTTTGAGAACACAATTTCATACGATATGCGAGTGTGGTATGTATAATTGAGTGTGTGGCACTAGGATCAATCAATGCATATACGTCATGAGAATAAAGCTGGACGGTACCTGCCACCACGTCATTTGTAGCCCTTGCATCTCTAGCTGTCATTGTAAATATCCTTCCATGTCCTCTTGGTTTGTTCTTATCTTCCCCTCCTGTTCCTTGATTAGCACCACCCTTCGGTGGTTACAGGCGATCCACGGCCTATGTCCCACCTTGCTGCAATTGAAACAAGCTCCCTTTGTCCAAAAGCATGCTTCAGTCTTGTGGTTCTTCCCACACCTACCGCAAGTCTGATGGGTATTCTGATTTGCACCCCTGTCCTGATTATGCCATTTATTTTGATTTAGTCGTCCCCAGTTACGATTAAGCCACTTGGTTACATTGATGACCTTGGTTACGATTCGCCACCGATTACTGGCGATGGCCATGATTATAATTCCGACTTGGCTGGTTGGTCCCTCTGTTATCATTGTTCTCTATATTCCTTCTTTTATAGCCATTCCCTTCCTGATGCTTACCATGATTCCGGTCGGAACTATCTTCAGGACCCCTTTTTCTCTCATCCTTCTTCCTTTGGTACTCGGTAGACTCCAGCTCCATCACATGAGCTCTGTCCAGCACGTCAGCATAGGTTGGCAATTGTAGAGGAGTCAACCTATAGCTAATCCGGCTATTTAGACCTCTCTCAAACTTCCTGGCTTTCTGACCTTCGTCAGCAAAAAGAGCAGGGGCAAATTTCGACAGCTCGATGAATTTTGCGTTGTACTCGTCAACCGTCATTTTCCCTTGCTCGAGGTTAAGAAATTCCACCAGCTTCCTGTCTTTCATGCTTGGTGGAAACTACTTCTTGTTGAACGCCTCCACGAATATGTCCCAAATAATCACTTCAACACCTCGAGACTCTAGTGTACTCTTCTCGGAATCCCACCACTGACTAGCTTCTCCCTGCAGCATAAAGGTTGCTAGTTTCACTTGTTGTTCGCTGGAGCATGTCATGTCATTGTCTCAAGGATCTTCTTCATGTGATGCAACCACTCATTAGGTTTCTCCGTGCCCGGTGCCCCTGTAAACGTTTTTGGGTTTCATTTCTGGAAACTTTCTAACGGATCCTTGGTAGGTTGGTGGGGCTGGTTCTTTGCGTCTTCCACGGTCCCTATTTCCCACCAGGGCTTGCGCTATAGTCTGAAGCAAGGTAAATAGGGTAGGATCTACTAGCACTGCAGGTACAGGTCCATTAACATTCGTATTCGGTTGGACCATTTCGGGTGCATTGCCATTGTCGTTCACATTTGGTGGGGGCACACCATTTTCCCTTACAATTCCATAAGTGGAGTCTTCCATGACTCTACCTGCTCTAGTACCCCTTCCACGTCCACGTCCACGAGTTCCAGTGCGTCCTCCACGTGCCATTTGGTACTGAGATATAAATCACATGGTGTCAAATAGTGTCTAAAATTTTATCACACCGAAATTGGTTTTCGCTATTCAGTTTGATGTAAATGGGAACAACTTACATAATTGTTACATAGCATCTTTTCATTCAAAACTTATCTTATGATCTTAAGCACTCAAACATGCATTAATACAGATATAGTTGTAAGGAATATTGTTGAACGTTCAAATAAATCCTCAAAATTTCATTAATTTTTTTTAAAAAATTCCAACATCTCAAAATTTGGGTACATTTAGCGTATCCCATTTCTTATAACTAAACAACCCTCTAAACAAACTCAACGACTAGGGTAACTATAAAACGAAATGACTAGCGTAATATTCCATCTAATTTTCTGTCTCCTCTTCATCTTCTTCTAAATCTTCCGGATTTCCTTCCACCACTGGCCCATTATCTATGGCCATTTGGACCGCGTCCCAAACATTTTTAGCCAAGAATTTAGTATTGCTCAGCCTCGCTTCGACTTCCGCGTGGGCTCTCCTAGCATCTTCTATCTCGTCAAAGTGTCTAAACAAGGCATTTTGTGCCAACTTTAATGCCTTCATCATCTCCTTCACTTGTTCTACTAGGGCTCCGTTTTCATTCACTAGCAATTGGTTACCATTTCTTAGCGGTTTTCGTTCCTTAGCAGTTGATTCTCCTGCTCCAAGACATGGTTAATTTCATCGAGTTCAGCTACCCTAGTGTGCACCGTATTCAGTCTCGTTCTAGCAGCTGTCGCGGGTGGAACGACCCTTGCCCTACTTGTATTGTTACGCGCCATTTCCTACAAGTAACACGAGTATATTAGTTTAACGAAAATAATAATTTCTTAATCATCAGTGAGATCATAACTTAGCTATAATCACAACTTAATGCTAGTATCATAATCCTATCGTAGTGTCACTTCTTATTCTTAACTTCTCCAAAATCTTAAGACCATCCAGATCTAAGGCCTAAGCTCTGATACCAACCTGTAACGCCCCAAATTTGGCACCGATACGACGGTCCCACAATTTGGTCACGTCACCAACAATCATAACTTAAATCATAAATGTTCTAATCTCGTAATAATTAACTCTTAAATATCCTTGACTGAAGTCTAAAATAAACCCAAAATAATTAAATACAATATTTATCTAATACTTGACATGAATCCATAAATCGTTTAATGTACTATTGGGTAATTCAATTAAAAAAAAGAACTAAATCCAAAATTCTCGGAAGCCGTCATCTTGGTCTATCCGAGCCAAAATCCTCTAATAAATCTTACTCATTACCTGAGAAAGAAGAGTATGAAGGGGTGAGCGAACAATGCTCAGTAAGTTCATATACGACCCCTCCGGTTACTAAGGAGGAGTTGACCAAGAATAATTCAGAGATGAATATTAATAGAATAGTCGAAATTCATTATTTAAAAATCGATAAGCGGAAGCAATTATCATACTTCGATTTAAGAGAGTAAGAATCCAAATGAAAATAAACATTCAAATGTGACTCGAGTAATCAACTATCGTCAACCGTCCCATACAAATTAGCAACAACTGACTACTCACATAATCCCATGATCACATAAGCAAATTCATAAATCATAGTTCATAGTTCATAGATCATAATTCATAAATCATTGGTATATCCGGATAACCACGCCACGGGCCAAGTGGCGTTCATAAGCATCATAAATCATAGTTTCATAATTCATAGTGTCATAAATTCAACTTAGTGATAATGGTAGAATTTCAAGTAATCAAATAATTTTACAAAATCAGGCATCGCCAAAAATCGTACTTTTCATATCAAAGGTATCTCACATGAAATTCAATAATTATGTGAGAATAAACAGATAATCAAATTGTGAGTTCGAAAGAAGTGTAAGCGACGGAGTTCGAATTCAAATGCCAATTTAAAGTTGGCGTATGTTTCAAAAATATTGATATCAAGGAAGTAATGAGAACTTAACAAACGGTACATAAAAATTGGAGACCTAAAAGAGGTATAATCCCTTACCTAAATATGCTTAGCAAAATTAACCCGCAACGCGTACAATCGTCATAAGCTTGCTGTCCAATTCTATAATCAAAATATACGATAATTACTAAACTATAATTGTATCGATTAACACCTATTAATTTCTAATAGTGATAATAATAATAATGCTTATTAATATCCTGATAATAATGAGAACTATACTTTATTATATTATATTATATTAACCCATATTCACAAGCAATATATATTAATATCAAATGATGAATCTGGAAGTGAATTCCAAGTTCACTAAGCCCACGTCATGGAGACAGAGCACTCTCTCCCATTCCAATTTTTTTCCTTCAACCATGCAATAATTACTCTACCCAATCGTTATTAACCGATGTAGAAACAGGATTTAATAATACTGTACATCAAAATAGGACAAGACTTGTAAGTAAATTCTAAGTTCACCAAAATTCTAACTTAACAGAATAACAATGTTATCTTTCACAAAAAAAATAAATAAATAAATAAATAAATATATATATATATATATATATATATATATATATATATATATTATATATATAAACCTAATGATGGAACATATATATTATATATATAAACCTAACATGCTTACCAGCAGTAAGCCACTTCTCCCTCTCTTTCTGCCGCCGAGTTCTCTCCTTGCAGCCAAGTTCTTTATTTTATTTTATTTTTTGTAATCTGTTAACAGGTAAAGAGTTTTCTTATTCTTTAAACTTTTATTTATACAAAAATCCTATTAGGTTTCCTAACCCTAAAACTAAATGGACCAAGACCAATTTTTAATTGGGTAATATTATTAGGGAATTGTAATTAATCCTAGTCACAAGTGGGCCAAGCTCAAGCCAATTTAATTAGTTACTAATTAGGTTCAAAGCATCAATTTAACACAAATAATTATAACATTAATTATATAGGTCCAAAACGATCATAATATTAATTAACAAAAATTAATATTTTTGCTAAAATTATCGGGGTATTACATTTTCTGCCTGGAGACTTTTTTCACGTGGATTCCATCATGACTTTCACAACTCCTAATTTAGCTCTATTTGGCTATCAACTTTCTGTACACTGCTTTTCTCTTTATTACGCTTCCCCCAAATTTATTATTTTTCGGATTTTTGTCTAACAAAAATGTTGGAATAATTGCCCATTCGTCCCATTTCTCAAGTTTTCAAACATTTAGTGCTGTGTTTTTTCTTACTTCTTACTCGTAATAGTTGTCTTTACTTGGTGTTTATGTTGTGTAATTATCATTACTTGGTGTTTATGTTGTGTAATTATCATTACTTGGTGTTTTGTGTAATTGAATATAATTGGTCTGCATTATAATTAGATGAAAGCAAATAATGATGATACATATCACGTTAACGTGTTCATCAAAACATGTAGTAAAAAGCATGGTATCATACCTGACGATGACACAAGAAGCTTAGTGGTTAGTAATTTAGTATTTTGTACTATTATATATATGGTCTGTTTACTTTAGTGTTCGCTAGCTAATTTTTTGAGTTACTCTTTTGTTCTTAGGAAAGGATCACTCAAAAAATTAATGAGGTACCTGAAGAGAATCAAACACAAGCTTACAAAGAACAAGCGTTTGTTGATGTGATGGGGACTGATGGACATGGGCGTGTGAGGACGTTTGGTTCAGGACCATCTCCTCGTGAGGTATTTGGGTCTCAGTCAACCTTAACAATACATTCTTCCGATGAAGTCGAAAACATGGCTAAAAAAATATCTGAATTTGAGAACAAACAAACTATAATGCTTGAACAAATTAAGCGCATGCAACATTTATTGGATGCACACGGAATAACAGCATCGTCTCCTCATGTGAATACAAAAGGCTCAGGATCTAGTGTAGGACAGGTAGATCTAGTACCCTTAATTTATAGTGTAGATCTCTTGAGGTACCTCTTTTTTTATTTTCTTTTTTTGGCGTTATTTATACTAATTATATATTTTTTGTTGTAGGCTCGGACCAACTCACCGATGGACGACTTGAGCTAGCTATTTCAATGATGGACGACTTGATCTGTCTATTTCAATAGACACTTTTGTATAAGAAAGACACTTATTAAAACTTTAGTTTTTGAAGGGTAGTTGATCTATATACAATCTTTTTTTATTGTACTTTTATGTAATTTTAAATGTTTTTTAGGTTATGCTTTTGACTAATTGAGTATCAATTAGAAACATATCTATATCATTAGTTTATGTTATGACTTCAATTCATTTATGTAAAATGTAATTGTTTTGCATTTGATAATTAGCATATATTTGACTCCAACAAATGGTTAACATTATAATAAAAACTTGAAGAAAAAAAATGGTGGCCATCTCGTATTAAAACGATATCAAATACAAAAATAATTGGTCACAAATGGTATTTGGGAGGGCATCAACCGTGTCAAATACTACGTGGGAGGCCAAACACAACTGTTCCAAATACTATTTGGTAGGGCAACAAAACCGTGCCAAAAACTTTTTGGGAGGGCACACCAACCGTGCCAAATACTATTTGGGAGGGCAACTAAACCGTCCCCAATACTATTTGAGAGGGCAACCAAAACCGTGTCAATTACTATTTGGGAGGGCAACCCAACTGTGCCAAAAAAACTATTTTGGACAGAATCAAAACCGTGCCTAATACTACTATTTGGGAAGGCAGCTACCCCGTGCCAAATACTATTTGGGACTGTTCAAGAAAAACCATCTCAAATGTCTGTTAAAATGACACCACCCTATCCAACCGTCACTTTTGCCGTCCCAAATAGTATTTGGGACGGGTTTGAGCCGAGACAAATGTATTTGCACCCAAGTATTTAGGAAGGAACCAAAATCGTGCCAAATACTATTCGGGACGGTTTTGGCAGTATTTGGCATGGTTTTTGGCCGTCGCAAATACTCAATTTTCTTATAGTCAAATCTCTTGAATACTGGGAAAAGAAAATACGATTCTTGATCGATATTAAAAAGTACACTTTCGGCTACGCTCATATAATTAATTATTATTGATCATCATCATTTCAAGCTTTTAATTATTCATAGAAGACTTTTTGTCATCACCTTAAATGTTTTACAGTTTAATATATCAACTAGCTAACCACCCTCTTTATTATATCATGCTAGGAGATATTGTCTATATCTAATTCCCTTATACAAAATCTATGTGTTTTAAATGAAAAGATCTCACCATCATTTTTTAGGGATTCAAAATTCAACCTTGCTCTCCAACGGCTCTAAGTTGAAGATCTCTATATAATCGTTTGAAGCAAGGATTGAATAAAAGTAGTTGAAGCTATAATTAATTACTCATACGATATTACCTTTTTGATTTGCCTCAACCCATGGTTGGACACTCAACATATTCTTTTAAGCAATTATTTTCTTGATGTGTTCCAGTTCTCAAACACTTACAAGATAATATTTTATTTATTAATCTCTTTCTAATTTTTGTTTAAACAATCATTATTTAGATTGTTCCTTTATTCTTTCGAATCATTAAAGAACATTTGATTGTTGTACGAGTTTGATTATTTCTCAATCATACTCCTCAAACACTGGTTTTTGTTGTACACAGATCCGTTAGTGATCAGTTAAAATTTCAATATATTTAGTGCACTTCAAAAATCCAAGTTTGACCAACTTGTTAGTGGACGTTGCAATTTACACAGTGAACCACTCCTAAATAATTTATCCTCTAGCTGATAGAACTGTTCTAACACTTAAACAGTCTCTATCTACTTAAGTGTGTCAGCTAGTTACATTCTTGAGTTATTTACTTAATTGTTTTATATATTGTCTTTCAGTTCATTCTTTATACTTGTGATCTTCCTAAAAACCTTTATCATTTAAACCTGTGTCAGCCAGTTGACATAGAGTATTTTGTTCATCAGCAGACAACAGCAGATAGACGTTATTTCTATCTACTGATAACTTACCCTTTTCGTTGCACTTTTTAAAGGTTTTCAAAACAACCCTTAAAGTTTTTTAAAAGGTTATTCACCTCCCATTAGTCTATTTTGTTGCCAATTGGACTTATACATCTCTTCCGCCTTAAGTTTTTTTCTTATTCCTCCTCCTATGCTTTCGTTCTACTGAAAAATCCTTCAACCCCGTACAGTTCCCTTACATTTTGTATTTAATGAATCCAGAAAAACTGTTTACCTTTCGGAGGCGTTGCCCTCGAACCCCCACGAAAAGGCGCTGCTCCCTTAACTTGACCGGGCATGTTGATCCCTATTTCGTTGCTCAACTATGGTGATTTTCAAATCCAATGTGTTTGCTGAAGCTGTTGAAGGAGACAATGACATTTTTTAAATAATATTTTGAAAAATGGTTTTTTGCGATTGAAAAAAAAACGTGTACTGGATGGGTTACAAACTTTGGAAAATGGTCCGGCCAGAATTTTACCAAATGTTTTTAGGACTTTTTGGTATTTTTCTAAAAAATTTCGATCAGTCCATTTTTCAAAGTGTTCAACCGCTTTACGCCCTATATTTCGCAACCAAAAAATGACATTTCATGCATCATGATGTACAAATTATGTTTTTACGCCCTCGTCTTTTCCCGAATTACGAAATTTATAAGTGTGTAAAGCGATTAAAAACTATCCAAACAGGACCGGCCGAATTACTCCTATAT
This sequence comes from Codonopsis lanceolata, assembly GCA_013146195.2. Lineage (NCBI taxonomy): Eukaryota > Viridiplantae > Streptophyta > Magnoliopsida > Asterales > Campanulaceae > Codonopsis > Codonopsis lanceolata. The sequence continues at coordinate 111,515,763 of CM028381.1, read as the reverse complement.
TAGTATTCTAGCTACCATCATGTGAATTGAAGACATAAGCTATCCTACCTCTCCGAACACATATTAATCAAATGGTAGGTGTTCTGTAAGACCGTGTTACAGAGTTTAATTTGTAAAATAGAGTCACACTCTCTCACAATTCAACCTATCAGCACACGATGGATTAGGTAAAAAGAATACACCTTATAAAAAATTAATATTGATAATATTGTCTTACCCAAGTTTTTGTTTTAATCAAATCGTGTCTTGTGACTTTCGATTCGGAAGTTTCCCAATCACTAATGTGAAAATAATACTCCCTAAAAGTATTTAAAATAGAAGAATTTTATTTAAGATTTTCCTAAAAGCAAAGTAAACATTTCTATTGCGGTGGAGTTAAAAAATATTCCTTCAATTTCTAAACAAATGTTATATAAACAGACACAGATTAAAAAAGTAAATCTGAACTATTGTGGAGTATTATGTTTTTCCGTCCTAAAATAAGTATCTCATATTAATTTTAAACGAGTTTTTTTTTTTTAAAAAAAATTAACTCTATATAACATCCCTTAAAAATTCTTAATTGTGTCAAATCAATGAGTGTCTCATTTCATCGTCCCACAATTAATAAGGCCAGAATGGATAATTTGACTAAGGAATGTTTCAAAGAATTAAAAAGAAGCACGGAGTTTAGACATGTAAACTTATTTAAGAACAAAGGGACTAGGATGTTGTGTAATTTTTAATGATATCCATATAAGATGAGACATCAATTAAAGTAAGAAGCATATCAACGATGACAAAAAATTAAGACGGATCTTTCTTATTCGATTTATCGTGTGTTGATGAATTCAATTGTAAGAGAATGTGACTCTATCTTACGAATTAAAAACAATAAGTTCATCTTATAAGAAACATACTCATTAAAGATATGTTTAGAACACCGTGAATGTTAACAGCCTATCTATAATATTCTCAATTTCTAAATCATTGTCATGTTTAATTTTTTTAAAAACAAATGAACTGTTTTTCAAATGAAAATTTGACTTATATTTTATTATTATTATTATTTACATCATAAAATATTGAATTCATAGTAATAAATAAAATACTACAAATTGCATATTTTTTTAATGATTTTGAAAAAAAACCCAAATATATATATATATATATATATATATATATATATATATATATATATATATATATATATATAAAACAAAATATACAGAAATAATAATAAAATCTAGGAATAAAGTGTAGCGTAAACCGCTAAACCACATGTGTGATATGACAGACATCCCACCATACAGTAATGGGGTGGATATGAATGGTTTCCTTATCCTCTTTACCATCACAGTAAACAACAACAAAAGAAAAAGGGGGAATGCAGGACTGAAGATTAAAAAACCAGACACTCAAAAATTTCAATATCCTAAAATGGCTGGAGCTATAATGAGCTTCACCATAGTTAAACCCAGTATCCGCTATTCTAGTTTCCAAGACATTAACCCATTACCAAAATCAGTAAATACATACACCCCCATTCCTTTTCATTTTCGTTAATTGTTCAATAATATTGGCGCCATAAGCTAACTAATGTGCTTCTGCCTTTTTCAGCCTAGGCAGTGTTCAAGCTCAAGATTTAGCAGTGGGTTGCTACAGGTGACTAGTTTCATGTTCGATTCATGAATTCCTCGACAATTAAATTAATTTCTTAGAATCCATGTTAGTAATTTCGAGCTTTTACGTACATAATAGCAGACTAGGTTGATGAAGAACAAGAGAGGTGGTTTGAGCAGCAAAGTGAGAGCAATACCAGATTGGCCATTGATGGCAGTTCTAGTGGAGCATTTGGAAGGCCAAAGGGACCTCATCACCCACAAATCCATTTGGCACCTCAGTGATCATGCCATGAAGAAAGTTTGTAAGTATATATACATACATATTCCATCATCTAAATTAACATGATGTGAGGAATTATCGATTTTTTATCTTTGATTTTAATTATTTTTACTGCGCACATGATGCAGATACTTTTTATATCATGTTCACATGTTGGGGTTGTTGTGTCTTTGGTTCCACAAAGGTAGAAATCATTTTTATAACATTTGGTTTACTTTTGATTGCTTCTAATTCTAACAAACATTAGAAGAAATGTCTCTAGGACCCGTACTATGATTCAGAATACTATAGGAAAGATGGAGGAGACGGGACTGGACATTGGATCTACGATAAGGTATGGGTTTGTTTTTGTTTTTGTTTTTTTTTTTAAAGATGAAAAATACATCATCAGTTTGTTGGATAAAAATCAACTCAGTTTATTAAATTTCTGAATGAAGAAGAAAAAGTTAATAGTAACAGAAAATGGTGGTTGTAAATTGTAATTGCAGCAAGAGCAGATTGAAGAATCTGCAAGAGCAGAGTTGTGGAGGGAGGAGCTGATCGAGGAGATTGAGCAGAAGGTTGGAGGGTTGCGAGAGTTGGAAGAAGCCAAGGAGGAGGACCTTGTTACTAAGTGATTATTTTTGTTAATGATCGATACATGCAAATGTTTGTATATATTAGTCAAATGAAGTATATTGAAATTGTTTGTCTGGTTTTTTAATCTTCAGTCCTGCATTCCCCCTTTTTCTTTTGTTGTTTAGTGTGATGGAAAAAAGGATAAGGAAACCATTCATATCCACCCCATTACTCACAACTAATACATAACCCTATAGGCTTTATCCGACCAGAATTTACCAATACCACAAACATATTCCAAACACTGAATCTTGCTACTAATAGAAGTATAGTAATCACTGACAGTCTGACACCGTTCTCCATGCACAAATATACTACTGTGTAAACTATCATATCATTCTTCATTCATAGCACCTAGTGGGTCTGTTAGAGCACAAGCCTTGCACTCCACTATGCAACAATCCCCATTCTTTTACATGCATTGCTAGGTGAAAGGAAATTTAGACCTAAATGATATGAAATAGAATAAAATGCACAAGGGCAACACCGAACCAACACTAAGAAGAAAAATCTTGGAGACGTCAAAACAATTAAAACGAGAAACTGGCCCACCTTTGCTCAGAGACCCCGCTCCCACAAGGTTGTGTTTCAAGGGGTTGATTGTGTCTCATGAGACTAACGCACAACCCACCCCAGATTTGAGCTACAGCTGAATGGCTTATAAATAATAGGCACTTCGAAGAAAACCTGGTAGTGGATCATAATGGTTCTTTGAAAAGCCAAAAAAAAAAAAAAGAACCAATGGCCATACTTAACTATCAATAATAATAATATTAATAATGGTTCTTTGAGGTTTGCCAGGATGTGCTCCATGAACCCTAAAGACACATCCAAGCTACAACCTAACACTACATCAGGAGTGAGGCATGATGAAATCTGACACATTAAAACCAGGAAATTCCATCTATAAATATACAACACAGAAATTGCATGTAACATTCCAGTGGATTGAATCAAGAATGGATAGTGACGCTCTCACCAAACATATAAAAAAACCACTTCTCTTCAGTTGTATAACCCAAGTACCAAGTGTCACGGCCATCATGGGAATAATATGTGCACTATGAAAAGCCACTGAGATGAAATTATGAAAAGTAAAACATACAACACAACATTGCTCAGCTTTCACAAGTTACAAGATTACAGCTTATGAGTTACATCTGTGACCAGGTTTAGTTCGTTTCTACTTGATAGAGTGTGGTGGGTGGGTTAGCCCAGAATGAGAACCCTCTTTGTACAGGTGAGTGTATATGCAAGCACAGTGGTTGTAAGTAAGCTCTACAAAAACCAAAACCCCCCAAAATCTTGCTCCAACTCTTGCATGGTAACCTTAATAAACTTCTCTTTCCACTAGGGCTATCATTGGTCGAGCCGCAAAACAAGGACTTTTTGTTAGAAGTTCTCCTAAAATTTTGAGATGGGAAAGCCATAAACCATTACCTACATCAAGAAATGGCATAATGTCACTTTGACGTTGATGTGCCCATTGCTTTGTCATATGCTGTACGGAAGCGAAGACCAGAACCAATATGGCTCCTGGTGGGACAGACCCAGTAAAGGATATTTGGACCTAGCACCTGTATCAGTGTACAAACAATTTCCAAAATTACTTCAAAAGAAAGAAACATCTAGGGGGGGGGGTGAAGAGGGAAAGAAAGAGACAGATTCTCACAGATATCAGATTTTCGTAGACCCCAAGATCATATGGATGAGAATAGACATCCCCTCCTTTCTCCGCAAGCCACATGGCTCTCACTCCTTCATAGTACTGCCATATAATTAATTAAAAAAGAGTTTAGTTCTTTCAAATTCACAATTAGCCACCCAAGAAGAGGAAAAACCCTACAAACAAACTTAAATTTAGCTAACCTCAATTGTGGTTTTGTTACCGAAAATAAGATACATATGCCAACCCAAAAAGAAGCCCAGTGCCATATTTAATGGAATTAGCAACAACCCTGAAATGACCTGGCCAAGAAAACTGATAAATGAGCTAAAAATAGTACAGTAATTAGTATCTCAAAATGAAACAGAATTCCAGTAAAATCTTACATATACAGTTCTGTAAGGGTCTTCACCAAGTTGCACATCTTTTCGAGTATCAACAGTTAAACTACCCACGAGCAAAATCTGGACAGACAAAAACAATATTCGAGAGGTGAGAAAAGTGATTATCTTACTGCACCTTGATACTGATTTGTGATCAAGCTAGATTTATTTATTTTCAATTGAGCTTGAACCCAGCACGAGCTTTTCTCAAGCCAAGAAATCTGTGTTAGACTTTGACTCAATTACTTCACGAACGAGCTATAAATGAGTTAAGCTTTCTTTCAGGACGAGCTATAAATGTGTCAAGTTCAAGCTTTACTCGAGCCTAAGTCCTAAACATACTATAATCATATAAAATATAGATTGCATATAATCTGTGAACAAAAAGCTTAAGCCATGCTGAGCTGGGCTCGTTTATAACTCGATCTAACCCAGCGTGAGTCGGGCTTTAAAAGAGCTGAGACCTTGAGCGAGCTCAGTTTATTAAACAGTCCTATATGCGAGAAACAGGCTGAGCAGCACGAGATTATTCTACACATATAACCAATCCAAAATGCAAGACAAGGTATTGAAACATACCAGGGAATATAAGCATGCAATAACTGCATACACCACGAACACAAAGAAGACCTTATAGTTTGCGAGGCCCACACAATTATTCATCCAGATGCAGTGGTGGTCCTTAAATACAAGAAGGAGCACTTTTAACAAATTGTCCAAGAAGAGATTTGACACCAGCCAAAAACGATAACACAGAGCCAAGAGGCATACCATTCGCAAAACACATCGTTTACATATGCGGCAATGATGGGCACGAGGTGGCTTATAGAGTGAACACTTTTGGCAGTACCTTAAGTCCCCACCCTGAAAAAGAAAACTTGATCAGTACACGAAGTTCAATATATTCTCATTGAACACTCTAATTTAGATTAGTTTGTCTTGCATTTTTTATTTGTTGTGCACTTTCAGCCTAGGCACTCTACTCCAAAATTAAGCATATTCTCAGTTATTACTTCAATGTCGCAAACTTATGTTACATTAATTATTTCTTTGGTAAACTACAAAATTTCTTTCACAATTAACAACACAATTATGATATCTGCTGTCAGCATGTCACCCACAAATCACTATTATACTTGGTATAAGTACTTAGGTTAACTTACCAGAACCATTCAACAAAATTGGAAAAATAACTTTTTATTTATTCAACTCCGTGACATATACTTGTATTGGTTATAGCGCGTAGAACTTACCACTTCAACCTGATTATAGGTCTATCATTTTAAAAGAAGAACACTACGTGAAAATCAAGAAGCTCAAGAGCCCTCGTTTAATGGCAAGCCCAGTTGGGTACAAAACACAGACACAAACAATTGACTAATAGCTATATAAGTAAAGCTGTATCCGCTAAATAAATGGGGAAAAAATTCACAGAATCCTATCGGGTGTGAAGAAAAAGTCAAGGCCTTCAACGACATTGGTTGCTTTCACACATCTGGGTACCGAATAACACCAACCTTTACTCTTCTTTAAACCAAGCACACTCACAGCTATAGGTGAATTAATGCAAGCTGGGGAAGTCCCCGGGTGTAAAGATAGAAGCTGAGATTTGTATGCCTGTCCTCAAGGAGATGCAGAAAATCACGAGCACCATGTTATAGATGACATCTACAAAAAATAGCTACAATATTCTTGCGTCATCACGAGAAAGAGCTAAGAATTCATAGTGTTAGTTATCAACTTCGTTCATTTTTTTGATAGATTCGTCTCATCACCCTCTAGCCTTATACTCCTTTCAACCTACTTAAAACATCTTCCAAAGGCAAACGGCGCTGCATGAGTAGCTATGCTTAAGAGTAATCATTACAGTAAGGCTTCCACCCGCATCCAACTTGTTTATTTAGCATAGAGGGATAAAGTTAAAGTTAGATGCTTGTGTGATGACCTTGCATTGGATTAAATGAATAACAAAAGAGGATTCATGTAGCCAATACCAAGTAATTGGGACAAAGACTCAGTTGAGTTGAGGGATAAAGTTAAATCAACATCGGGATAGTAGGCTTATTTTAGAAAAAAGGACTCTTTACGTTGACTATCCGAAAAAGGATAGGGATTCTATAAGTAATCACTAACAACTGTTCCGCAAGGCATAACCAGAGCAAGAATTCACCAAAACCACTTCTAGTTTGTATTTTTAAGTCTGTACAAAGCAAGAGAGCAAAGATATAGCATAATCACCATATTGAGAGCATTTTACCAAATAAATTACAATTCTCCGACAGTACTTTACCCCAAAATTGCAAACAAACGGGCGTATTATATGTGAAGAGATACGTAATGATAACTCAATGGACAGTTACCAGCTCTGACGAATACAACAAAAGCCAATCATCGGACAACCAGGTCATGATGGAATCAATTCGATTAACTTTTTCCAGAAAGAATGTTCCGATAATGACAACAAAGGGAAAGGAAAAACTAACATAGAAACAACTACTACAATCACACTAAATCAATATTTTATAACTCATGCACTTAGCTTGAATTCAAATTTGCCAAAAGAGGAAGCCAACTACTTAGCATGAACAGAAAATCCAAAATTCAAGCTAGACAAACTAATACAAATGCTAGATTGCCGGAATGTTTCTTACCAAAAAGTGATTCCCACATAAAATTGATGGACAAATAGTAATTAAACAAGCTCTTGAATCTTTCTTTTTTTTTTTGATAAGTAACAAGCTCTTGAATCTTGACCAATATAATCTATCAAGACAATGTTTGTTTCCAGGCACCGAGTGGATAACCAACCCCGATTGATTCAAATAGATCATAAAAGAAAAATAAGAAATTTGTGCTTTGCATGCGCTCAATTTTGCTAAAAGAGGAAAACAATCACTTGACCTTTAAAGATCCTTAAAATTAAACTAAAAGGCAATGCAATTTTACAATCTCAAAAGATTCACATATAAACTTGACAGTCAAAACAATAATCCTTCAAGTTCTCGAATCTTGACCAGTTAAATTCATCAAGAAAACTTTTTTTTTTCAGTCAAAATAACACCATCAATTGTTCTAAGCTCAAGTCAAAATCAACAGTCAAACCAAAATTTCTAAACTTATCGTACCACATGCTATGTCTAAATTCTTATTATCCTTCCAACTTAATACAGAATCAAGGAATGCATGACTGAATTCTTGGATTGGAGAAGCTAATAATACCTTCCGCTTGATCTCGTGCACCGGGTTATCGGGATCCTCAATGTCGGGGATGAATGATGAGGGGACCCGACCCGGGTCTGTGAAGACGGCGACGGAGTAACTGTAGACACACATGACGGCCACACCAGAGAAGACGACGGCGTTAATGATCCCCGGGGAAGTCCAAAGACCGAACCACTGATCAATGAAAACCAACATAGTCGACAAATAAATGTAAGAAATGGCGAATGTGACGGCGGCGACGTGGAAAGAGAATTTATAGCCATGCGCCATTATCGGAGGCTTCTAATTTACCGGCGATCCGACAACAGCCGAGATGAGCAAAACAGGGCTGGGATTTAAGTTAGTGGGTTTGGTAAGATTAGGGTTTAAAGGGTGGGGGCGGTGGGATTACGACGGAGGCACCGGCGTAGAGGGGATACGACGGCGTCTCCGGCGAGGGGACACGAGTGTGGGGGAAGGGGAAATTAGATAAAAAGGGTCTTCCTCCGGGTATGTACATGAAGCGGAGCAGTGCGGCCGTAGCTTGTCAAATTACCAAACTGGTCTTCTGGAGTTTTCTAGCTTATTTTCACTATCAAACAAAACACTTTTACTTAATTTTTTATTTTATTTTTGAGGTGGTTAAATGTTTACGAAACAAGTTGTTTTAGCATGAACTAGTTTTATATTAATGCGTCAAACGTACAGACAAAAATATTTTTAATTAAATAATATTCAAATAAAATGAATAAAAAAATAAATTAAGAAAAATAATGTATTCGGCAATTACTTAAATATAAATATATCATTTTATTGGTAATATTATAGATTTTGTAAAATTTCGTTATCTATAACCTTTGTCAAAAAATAACTTAGGTGAGTCATCATTTCACAAAAATATAGTTGTAAGGAAAGTGGTAAGAATAGTTGTAAGAATAACATTATTCTCATTATTAATATCTTCAAGTCGGAACATTTTGTTATCCTAGAAACTGCAACATACAACTGAATATGACTGAATACTAGTTTCTTCAAAAAGAGTTCTACATGTGAAAGTGATTGACTTTGACTTTTGTTAATTGTCATGACATACGAAACTACTAATATAAATTATTTTCCCTCGAAACTTGAAACACAACCTCACATCTAATGGAGACAATGACATTCTTGGTATAAATATTTTGTCTCCAACATTGCTTCAATTCGAAAAATTTGCTTCAAGAGCGTGATTCTTAAGCATGATAATGATTAGTTTCATTAAACAACTCTGCAGTAGAGTCAATGTTTCTTAACAACATCACCGAAACACCAACCTTAAGTGTTAATTTATAGATAGATAATCTTGAACACTTTATAATATTCAAAAAATAGATAGATAATCCTGAACACTTTATAATATTCAAAAACTATGTAGAATAAATATCTTCAAACAAACTTGTATTGCTCTATGTCCTACACATAGAATCTGAACTCAAATAAGTTATTCCTTCTAAGTAATTGTTATAAACCATGTACTCATTTATGATGTCAAGAACATCAAGAATCAGGGCAAGTATAGCTCTTTCTTGCAAATATCACGCGTCATAAAATATTCAAAAAATGACAGATATATACTTTCAACAACTGGATCATATATTTGATGCATTAACTAAAAGATCATTTGGAACTTCTATTGTTGCAACACTATCCTTTTCACCACTACATGTACCGTTGTCGATACTTAAAATCCACTCAGAAAATGCCTTCAACACGAGACTGCACTCGTCATTGCCAAATGCTTGTAGTCTCAAGTTTTTTGTAAGTCTCAAAACTTTGCAATGTGTCTATAAATGGTACAATTTGTGATCATGTAACAAAAAAACATGTCGAGTTCTTTCAAATGGTCATTATGGTGGTACTGTTTTTTATTCCAAGAATGTCACAAACATTATCTCATCAGTCATCATAGAATTTCATTCAAATTCCAGATAAGACAGTTTTCTCTCATGGTGTCTTACGCAATGTTTATATATAAAAGTTAAGTTGTCTAATCTATGACTTCTATTGAAACAACCTGTTTATATAGATGTGATGGAAAATAAAATGTTGAGACATCTGAATGCATAAGCCTAACAAAAAAACGAAGGCAAATGCCAAAATCTTAGTCTCAAATCATTATCGGCAACGTATAATACCGTAAACACTATCAATTAAGTGTACCAGAGACTTTAATTGGTTGCCTTCCACAAAATAAATAAATAAAAATTTACAGATTAATTTATTTAAGGAAATTTAAGCAGATCAAGAAAAAAAATATTGTAAAAGCTCAAATCAAAGGCTTAGAAGTTTATAAATGGTTTTCACATCAATAAACTTTCAAGTTTTTCAGAGTTTGATGGTATAATTTTAGTTATCAATGACTTGAAAATATTAAACTTCAATAAAAGAAAACTTCAAATCTATTCGTGCGGGTGGGGGAATTATTCGTGACTCCAGCGGTGCTGTTATCTATGCCTACTCCTCCTTTTTTGGTCACTCAACTAGCTTCATTGCTGAATGTCGAGCCCTCTTTCAGGGAGTCAAATGGCTTCACCATCACAACTTGTTTGGGGCTATTATTGAGATGGATTATAAAGTCCTTTTTTGACTGTGTTTTTGGCTCTTCTAACCTCCCCTAGGCTAGTACCTACATGATCCGTGCTATTCAAGCTACTTAGGCCTCTATGCAGTTCCCTGTTCAGCATTGTTTTCGGGAAGCTAATTCGGTGGTTGACGCTTTAGCAAACTTCAGTTGTGATCAAGGCTGTGATTTTGACGCAGTGTCTCTTTCCTCTATCCCTAATCGCATTCGTGGGCTCATTAACCTTGACAAACATGGAACTCCTTCTATTAGAATCTCTTAGCTTGTTCATTTTTTTGTTTTGGGAGTTTTCTTGTAAGCCTTTTTGTTTTTCCTGAGGTTAGGCTCCTTAGTCCCCCCCCTCTCTCGTGGTCAGGCCTGGTTGTCCCCCTCTGTATATTTTTTCTTATCAATAAAATCTAGCAGGGTACCGTCCCTGTTTCCAAAAAAAAAAAAAAATTCAAATCTATCCATCAAAGAAACAAAAAACAAAAAAAAAAACAAAAAACAAAAAAGAATGGTATAATGTGTCAACCAATTTTTGACTTTCTCAATGATGTTTTCACTTTTAGTTAAAAATGTTTTAATCAAACCGTCCATATTTGAAATTATATTAATTAAAGAATATATAACTAATAAATGTATAAATAATGTTTCATCTATCTCAAAATAATTATATATATATTTTTTAACTTTGCAGAAGATTGATTGAACATCTATAAAGAACATCCGTATACGTTATATAAATGTGATGAAAAATAAAAGGTCAAAAATGATAATGTTAATTGTGCTCAGAATACCAGAAGTTTGAGTGTATTCAATGTGCCCATGCCTATGGCATGGTGTCAGTATAGACGTGATCAATGTATGAAGTGAGCATGATGTGAATAAATTAGTATATACTTGAGATTTTGTAGGGGTCAGATCAATGTACACTACACAAAAAAAATATGACTTCCCGAAAATTAAAGAAATAAAACATTATATTCACTGTAAAATTTTGTAAATCATCCAAAAAAACAGTATAATTAAGCATCCAAAAATATTCTCTCTTACAACGCAGCAAGCAAAAAATATAAAATAAATTAAATGAGATAGAGTGAAATAATAAAAAATTATTTTAAAATCACAAATATTTTAGACTATTAAAGAAAACTTAGCACACATTTTTTTAAAAAAAGAAAGAAATTAAAATGCAAATATTTAAAATTACAAAACTTACGAACAAATGTTTTTTTTAAAAATAAATCTAGGTTGGACAAAAATTAAATTGAGATTCAGTTGATTACGATAACAATTAATTAAGAAACTACAAACTAAATATTACTAATAAAATTAAAATACAAATATTTAAAATTGCAAAAATTAATTACAAAACTTACAAACAAATATCTCATTAAAACAATTCAATGGATACTCGAGATAAATTATAGATAACCACCTCATCAACTCAAATGGAAGGATGTGGTTAAAGAATGTGTTAGAGGAAAGCATTCATGTAACTGTAATTGGTTGTGGAGAGGATAATTCAAAAAATAAAAAAACTATAACTAATAGGTTATTACATATTTATTGGTTGTAGATGAGGGTAATTCAAACAAAAATTAAACTCACATACTTACGAATCAATCTGGACCGCCAATTGTGTTTGATATAATTCCATCTGGGCCACCAGATAGCTCCTGAGCTCTTTTATAATATAGACTAGATTTTGTGCCCGTGATTATGGCACGTCGCCAGTATGGACGATGGCAGTATGAGACGATGTTAATATTCAAATAAATTAATATAATAAACAATTTAAAATTAACATATTTTGGTAACCAATTAAAACAATATGATTATCCACAGTGGAATAAAAATCTAAAGTTACTTTTGTATTTTTTTAGGGAAACAAGGACGGTATCCTGCTATATTTTATTAATAGAAATAATATTACAAACTTGAGGGGGATAACCAGCCTTGCCCTTATAGGAGGGAGGACGGAGGAACCTGACATCGAAAAGGAAATACTAACAACAAATAAAAACTAAAAAATTTGAATTGGAGGTAAACCTTGGGCATCCATAATTATATCACTACTTAATCTTCTTTTGGAGGCTCTTGTTTCACAACAATTTCTGGTTTTGAAATGCGAGATGCAATAACTATGTCCAGTATTTCCATCTACACATGAGACAAAAAAGATTCAGACAGATTAATTTAACTATATTTTTATGCATAAAAGTGATTAATCAATTAAAATATTAAAAAAACATACCGCCTCATTTACAAAACTCGAATCGTCCCACATATCATCGTATAATAGTATTTGAGATGAAGGAGGAGGGGGTGTCAGAGTTGTTGGTGGAGTTGTAGATGGGGTTGTTGGGACCTATTTTGGAGCAACGTATAATTGACCATGAGTAAACACTAGGGTACGAAGATTAATGCCGAAAAATTTAACTGATTGGCCTTGTGATTTATTTATAGTCATTGCAAACGCCAACCTAATTGGAAATTGTCTTCTTGTAATAGGAATGGTAAGCTCAGAAGCAGAAGGGGTAAGATAAATTCTTGGTATAAATACCAAATTTTCAGCTTTATCTCCAGTTAATATTTCGGCTTCAATAATCCGCTGCGCACATCTTACTACCCTCAGTCTTGTTCCATTGTAGAGACCATCCTTCGGGCAAGATTCCTGAGCAAAATAACTGGACAACCGATTTTCAATTGTATGTCCGAAGGGGGGAGACCAGGAGGATTCAAAGAGTTCAAATATTCGATAGAGAATCTATTTGCCATGATCAGATCACTCGTATCATCTTCCACGTTTATGTCTGCCGATAGATAACTAATGACATTTCCGAGGAATATCTTTAATGCTTCAACATTTATATTATTAACATCATTTTTGCATGCATATAAAATAGTACGTTCTGTTAAGAATTTCGTAGAAGAAGTCTCAGTCCTATGCAGTTGTGGATACACTTCTCTTATTAATTCACCGAGGTCTTGACACTTTCGAATTGTAGAAGGTAGTTCAATGGTTTCATATGGATTGGTTCCTACCTGTTGATTGAAATTAAATTAATGTTAATCATAAAATGTTTATTAATTTAAAATTTAAACGTAAATGTGTAAAATTAATATTACATCGTTCAAATATGTAGTGATTTGTGATAGAGTCAAAATGTGTATCTGATTCCCAAGTGTTGATTTTTGAAGAGTTGATCCCACAATTTGTTCATGATATCCTTTTGGTACAACAGGTAAAGTTTGGTGAAAATCCCCACCAAATACAACAGTAATTTCACCGAAAGAGTTAATGTTACCACGAACAATTTAGGCAGCCCCTATTTCCCAACACACACAAAAAATCAAGTAATTATATTGCAAAACAGAAAAGACGAAGAAAAGGAAACTTACAAATTCTGACGGAGAGGGCAGTGCTCGATTTCGGCGGTGACATGAACAATTCCGACACAAAAATCTGAAAATTGTAAAAAAAACTAGGAAAAATCCTAACAACGAACGATACGATTCGGAAAACTTTTAAGAATCCAATACAAATCAATAAAATTATCATCAAATAAAACATTAAATAACAATAATCACCTACTAAAACTCATTTTTTAAGAAAACTCATTTTTTATGAAACTTAATTAATTGTATTACAGGACCTGTCAAATAAAAAGATTGAGTTCATAAATTCAAGCTAGCATTAATGGAATCGATGTATTGGAGCAGTCAAGCTAGAATAATATCAACATGGGTAATAATATCAACCTATGACGTACATATCGATCTTCACTATTAGAATGTATTGGAGTAGTCAAGCTAGTTTTTTGTGCATTGGAGCAGTCAAGGCTATACCACTAGCATGGATAATAACACCAAGATCTTCCAATGTGGTTAATACACATAGATGGATGAGGGCTCTCTATAATAGAGTTCACACTAAAGATCCCACGTGGAAATTAGCAGGCTTTATTGTGGATGATCCTTTTGTTGATATTCTCACAATCAGGTAGGCTCCTAAGTAATTTTGAAGCAGTATTACATTCTAATAGTGAAGATTATTCCTCGTTGATTATTCTTAATCAAATTACGGAAATTAGCAGACTTCATTTTGACAATTTACGGTTAGTTTGAAACTTAATCAATTTTTTATGAAACTTAATCAACTGTAGCTAGCATTAAGGGAATCGATGTATTGGAGCAGTCAAGCTAGAATAAATATCAACATGGATAATTGAAGGGTGACAGTACAAAACATACACACAGAGGACTTAATTCAGGCAGCCCACAAACACAAAACTAATTCGAACAGAAAACTAACTCACTCCACATGGGTCAATTTAGGCAGCCCCTATTTCCAAACACACATACACAAAATCAAGTAACTTACAAATTCCAGCAGAGAGGGCAATGCTCGATTTCGGCGTGGGAGGAACAATTCCAACGTAGAAGGTTGAAGAAAAGAGAAGGAAAGGCGATGGGGAGCAGCAGGGCATGAGGGGTTGCAGGGCGAAGGGTCGAGAAGAAGCACAAATGAGGGTTTTGTAGTTGGGGGGAAAGCCATTGGAAGACGAAACAAACACCGCAAACTATCGCCGGAAAAAAAAGGCGGATAAAGACTCGGAAAGATAAAGAAAGCGATAAAGGAGGGGAAATAGTAGGTGAGTTGGAATCGTAGAGGGAGAGGGGCCCGTAGAGGGAGAAGGGTTGAACCGCCGTTCACACATGTGAACTTGGGTAGCGATTATGACCATAGGATCTCCGTAAAGGAATCAATCTCAACCCCTGAATAGCCTTTGTCAATTGCGAACGTGCGACTATGTGCTGTATTGTATTATAAATATTTATGTCAACTTAATATTAAATGTTTAGTATAAAAACAAAGAAAAAGTAAAAAAAAAAAAAAGTGTTTCACCTTCCAATGTTTTCATTTATGAACATCAGTTTTAGGCGGAAAAATCACATTTGTTCTATATATATATATATATATATATATATATATACACACACACACACAAGTTAGGGAAATAGATAGTTCGATTTAATTTTCATAATTGTTTATTTCTACTATTTCAAATGAATAGAGTTAAATTAAAAATTAGGTTCACTTAGCAGCCCAATTTTTTCTTTAAAACAGACAATTAGTCGAGTCAAGCTCAACTATATCGAAATACGTTATAGTTCCCGTGCTCCGCACGGGTTCGTTTGATAATAATACTATTATAATTTTTAAATAAGACATATATTCTCTTGGTAATAGTAGTAGTATGATTTTAAAATTTTTAGGCATAATGATTAAAATGTTGGAATATAAAATCAACATCATTTTCTAACTAATGTGGAATATATATATATATATATATATATTATTGATAATAATAATGGAAGTCTTCTAACTAATGTGTGATACATCTATTCTATTAATAATTAATTATTATTAATAATAAAAGTATTTTATTTTAACACTTTTGAAAGATACTTCTATTATATTAATAATAATAGTAGAAGTCTTTCATCTTAAAACTTTTGAAACCAAAATCATTTTCTAACGAATGTGTGATACATATATTCTATTAATAATAATAGTAGAAGTCTTTTTATCTTAAAACTTTTGAAACAAACATTATTTTCTATCTAATGTGGGATACATCTCTTCTATTGTTAGTAAAATAATTTTATCTAAAAACTTTTAAACTAAAATAATTCTTTGTAACCAATGAGGAATAAATCATTTTTATTAGTAAGATTTTGTGTAAGGACTTTTAAAGTCAACATCAACTTCTAACAATTGTGAACATATATCTAAATACTTTTTAAACCAACATCAATTTTCAACCAATGTTTGTTACTCATTTTTATTGGTAATCATAGTAGAGATGCATCTTACATTGGTTATAAATTAATGTTGATTTTAGAAATCATCAAAGTACTCACCTAATACTTGTTGGAAAATTAGCGTTTATAATGAAAGAAATTGTGCAACTTGAGGCACAAATTTCTTTATGTGTCATTTGTTTATTGATAAATGTAATTATGCAAATGTGTTCTACTAGGTGAGAGTATCAAAATAATATATTTATTCGTCCAAATCAAATTTTAGATGAATAAGATATCAATGTTTAAAGTCTGGTGTTAGAAGTGAGTTACTAGAGTAAAATACTCACTTAATGTCAATATAATAATATAATCCCACATTGGTTAAGAAATGATGTTGGTAGTAAAAGTCTTTCTATATAAGATTTTCACTATTATTAACAATAGAAGAAATTAAGAGTAAATGATTAATATCACAATATCATATTAACTATTATTAATTATTATTTTTTGCTAATGAATAGAAGATAAAAAGTCTCAAGTCAAGTGATGTGAAGTCTTGAGGATTAAACAATATCAAAAGTTGGGTGATGTGTCACTATTAAAGGTGTTCTCACCAAATTTAATAGTATATTATAGTACTATATATTTTGTATTAAACACTTTTTTTTAGCAATTATGTGTTAACTTGCGTTTAAATTGAGTGCAATACATTTTGAGACAATTTCAAACAATTTCCTTTCTATGAATTTTTAAACAATCCCAAATTTTAAAAAATCTCTTAATTGCTAATATACTTGCCTCTCACATGTAATGAATGTGCCACTTATAATTATACACATGAAAAATTATGAAAGTGAAAAGGAAACATCTTAAGCCAAAAGCCAATGTACTTGAAAAATACCATATTTCAATACCTTTCTTTTAGGGGAAAATGTGTGTGTTTGAGAGAGAGAGAGAGAGAGAGAGAGAGAGAGAGTAAAAATAAAAAGGAAGAGAAACAAACAAAATGTACCAACAACCCCAAAATTTGCAATAATGTGATATTCATCTTCATAAGTCTACTTACAAAGCAGACTCTCAATTGTTCATAATCATCCCAAGAATCTACCTTTAACTTCTTCTTTTTTTGAAAACCATATAGCCAATCCAGAAAGATGAAGATCATGCTTGAAAACCAACCCAGAAATATGGCTATCCTTCATTCATAACCATCCTAAAAATCTGACTTTAGCCTTTAAAAAAAACCATAGAGCGGCCCAAAAAGATGAAGATCATGTTTGAAAGCCAACCCAGAAAGATGACACTCCTTCATTCATAACCATCCCAAAAATCCGGCTTTAATCTTTAAAAAAAAAAAAAACCATAGAGCCGGCCCTGAAAGATGAAGATCATGTTTAAAAGTCAACCTAGAAAGATGGCTCTCCTTCATTCATATTCATCCCAAAAATCCAACTTTATCTTTTTATTTTGAAAACCATTGAGCCGACCCAAAAAGATGAGGATCATGCTTGAGAGCCAACCCAGAAAGATGGCTCTCCTTCATTCATAACATCCCAAAAATCCGGCTTTAGCCTCTCTTTTTTTTTTAAACCATAGAGCTGGCCCAGAAAGATGATGATCATGCATGAGAGCCAGCCAAGAAAGATGGCTCTCCTTCATTCATAACCATTCAAAAAATCCTGCTTTAGCCTCTTTTTAAAAAAAATCATAGAGCCGATCCAAAAAGATGAAAATCATGCTTGAAAGCCAACCTAGAAAGATGACTTTTTTCATTCATAACTAACCCAAAAAGATGACTCTTTTGTTTTTACCTTTAAAAAAAATATATTATAGACAATATAAGCAACAACCCAGCAGCATGTATTGATGAATATCTGGTGTTGTTCTTATCACCCTTTGTTTTTTCATTTTTTCTCTTTTAAATTCATAAGGGCAAAATAGTCGTCTTACTTACTATGTGTGTTGTATTATGTAAACAATGTGTGTTGTATTAAGCACCCCTACGACAATGATTAATACATCACGCGCATTTGTGCAGATTTTGGGGTTGTTGGTACATTTTGTTTGTTTCTCTTCTTTTTTGGGAATGAAGTAGGGGCAAAATTGTATTGATAAAGATTATGAAAAAAATATGGTGTTATTCTTATTACCCTTTGTTTATTCATATTTTCCTTTTTAAATTCATAAGGGCAAAATAGTAACTCTACCCCTTGCATGTGTTGTATTAAGCAAAATACGCGTGTTGTATTAAGCATTGTCGTATATATAATGACGTGAGAGAGAGAGAGAGAGAGAGAGAGAGAGATTGGTAACATTAGTTAGTATGGTGCTTAGAGTGAATTTTTTCTAATACAAGACCTATATCAAATTCAACTCGACCTTTTTATGTTGTTGGGCCAAACTATGTAATTACAAGGAATAATTGCGGGCCATAATTAATAGGGGTTTTCAGGTGTTTTATGTGTTTATTAGGCGCTCGACCCGAGGCTCATATAGAGATTGAGGGTTGGGGCATTTCATGTTCCTTAGGATTCCTCGGTAAACCAAGCTCGCCTCCTCGGAAGACAAGCTCACCAATGCCCTCCCTCAATATGCTCGCTCCTCGAGGATTGAGAAAATCAGGATTCCTCGGCAAACCAAGCTCACCGACACCCTCCATCAACTGCTCGCTCCTCGAGACAATCAGGATTCCTTGGAAAACCAAGCTCGTCCTCCTCGGAAGACAAGCTCACCGTCGCCCTCCCTCAACAGCTCACTCCTCATGCAAATCATGTTTTCCTCGACAAACCAAGCTCGTCCTTCTCAGAAGACAAGCTCGCCGTCACTCTCCGTCTATAGCTCGCTCCTCGAGCAAATCATGTTTTCTTCAGCAAACCAAGGTCGTCCTCCTCGGAAGATAAGCTCGCCGTCGCCCTCCCTCAACAGCTCATTCTTCAAGAAAATCATGTTTCCTCGGCAAACCAAGCTTGTCCTCCTCGGAAGACAAGCTCGTCCTCCTCGGAAGACAAGCTCGTCGTCACACTCCTTCAACAGGTCACTCGCACGCGCTTTTAGCATCTTTTTCACAAGATTGGTCTCGCCTAACGGAGATCCATCTTGCGGGGGCATATAAGAGAATAATATATTTATATTTATGTGTAAATATATTATTCCTTATTTACTTGTATTTAGGTCTTCTAATCCTTATTGTAATTAAACTTTCTAGGTTAAACTTGTGTAGCAAGTATTGTAATCCTATATATATGTTCACCATATCAATGTAAAAGTAATGCAATTATTCATAAACTTTATTATTTCCTACACTTATTTCCTGTAATATTAGTTCCACACTCGTATTATAAGGAAGAACCATAAGTTTTGTACCATTTCTCATAAAAGTGTTATTTGGAGGATTCCTTGTGTAATTAAACCAATGTTGCAGAATGATTGGAAAATGTGGACTATAAACACCACTTGATTGACCAAAATAGTGGGATTGGAGAAAGGTTGTTGTTGGTTGCAAAAAGCGATATATTACTGACAAATGCTGCAAATCTTGTTTCATTTGGACCTTGACATGTTCGGTTTTTCCCACAAGGGGTTGTTCCAAGTCCGATCGTGAATAAAAATTGCTTGTCGATTTTTTTAGGGACATAAGCCGGGAATCGAGTACTTGCCAAGCTATGAAGTTTATTTGTGAAATTTGTTGCAAAAAATGTGTCATTTAAAGGTGGTAAAGTTGGTTTAAAGTGTGTAAGTTTATTCGTTGCAACAAATGATTCATATTCAAGAAGGCCAGCAAATGTGGAATGATCAAATGTGCCTTGGCCAGTGACATATGGTCATGCAATCATGAAGAAAATGGCGTTGGGAGATTTTGGTTTGGTTTTGAGAAGAACATTCTAGTTTGACTAGGGGCAATCAAAAAGGTATTAGTTTCAAATGTCTTGACATAGATGGCTTCAACATCAACAACGGTGAGATGATGGTTTGCTTTGCTGAAAAAGAGCTCCTCATTTAGGGCAGCATTGGTGAATCGAAGAAGATAAGTTTTTCCCAACTTAACCTTCAACTTGAATTTATCTGCCAAAATAAAAGAATTGTGAGATTTGGTAATGCATAGAACATAAGACTGTCCATTTGAAAAATTGATACCTTTAGCAGAACAATTGTACAAAGGCCCAGGCATTTGGACCACCACCAGTTTATGTTACTTGTGTAATTATGGCCTCAATATTAGCATTTAACCACTCTCTTGCCAATTAAATTTACCTACTAATAATTTAATGGGGTTAAAATTAAAATAAAATGTGTTAGATTCTTTATTTATTTTATTACTAAAGACGATGGGAACTTCTTTGTGAGGTTTAGGAAATGGGTAAGGGACATGGAGCTTGGGGAGAATGATGAGTGGGCCATAAAGAGTTTCCCTTTGATAGAATCCGTTTTCATAGGAAGTCAATCTCCTCTTGTTTTAGGAGATTGAGCTGTATTAGGAATGCTATTTTTTCCTTCTTTTAACTTTCTTGTATTTCAAGTTTTGTAAACTGGTGCATGCCTATTTAAGAGGGCTTAGCAATACGAATTATTTATGATTTAGAAATCGTATAATTCTTCATAGTATCAGAGCCAAACCCTAATTCCCACTTTCTAGCCAAAAAAATTTTCTTGTTCACAAAACTTATGGCGGCTACTGGTGAAGGAAGCAACGACGAGATCACTCCAACCATGATTCAGCCTATAGTCAATACCACCGTGGATCATATGATTCAGCCTACAGTCAATACGACCGTGGATCATTGAACCTTGTGTTATGGAAGCGATGCAACGCCATGGTCAAAGGTTGGTTGAGCAGCGCCATGGACAAGGAGATTCAAAACAATGTTCGATATGCCAAAACTGCTGCTCAAGTTTGGGGCGATTTGGAAGAGAGGTTTGGGAAAGAAAGTTCTCCTCGTGCGTACGAGTTGAAAAGAGCACTGACTTTAACACGACAAGATATGACTTCAGTTTTATCCTACTATACTAAGTTTAGAGGTTTACGGGACGAGATACGATCGATCTCTTCTTGCCCAAAGTGTACGTGTGGACGATGCACATGCGATGTCCCCAAAAAACTCACTATGCTACGTGAGAAAGAACAACTGTATGAATTTCTCATGGGCTTAGATGAAGTTTTTGGAACTGTCAAATCACAAATCTTTAGTCAAAAACCGACTCCAACTCTTGGGGCAGCATACCATCTTGTTGCGAAAGACGAACAACAACGACTGCTAACCGTAACTCGCAGACCAAACATGAAACCTGTTGCGTTTCAGTCATAGTTGCAGCCGTGGAATGAGAAAGTAACACAACAACCTTACAAAGAGTCATCAGAATCCAAGACAAGAAGACATGAGTGACCTAAATGCACTCAATATGGGTGGATTGGTCCATCAATTGAAGCATGTTATGAGCTGATCTGGTACCCAACTAGTCCTAAAAAGGGCTTCCATGATGGAAATCAAAAGTTTAATGGCCGAAACGAGCAAAAGACTACACCAAAGGCAGCAGTCATTGAACTGGATTTCAGCCAGTTCTAGGACTATCGCCGAACAGTACATCAAGTTACTTCAGTATCTTGGCTCACCTAGCGAAACACCTCAGTCCAAGTCTCTTCCTAATACAAACATGGCTGATAAGAGACTTCTTGAACAACTGTGGATCATTGATTCTGGAGCCACAGAACACATCACCTATGATGACACAATACTCTTGAACCAAAATGATTATGTGCCAAGTATGCCGGTGAAAATTCCAAATGGTGATAGGGTGCCCGTGAAAGGAATTGGAACTACATTTTTGCCTAATGGACTGAAACTTGAAAAAGTCTTAAATATTCATGATTTCAAATGCAATTTACTTTCAGTTAGTCGATTAACGAAAGATCATAATTGTGTTATGAAATTATTTCTGGATTTTTGTGTCATACAGGACTTACCTTCGAGGAACCTGATTGGAGTGGGTAAATGCAGCGATGGTCTATATTGCATAGAGCCTGTGGAAGTTGGTGGTGCAGCTATGCCAGTTTCTTCCGTTAATTCTGAGATTTGGCATGGACGTTTGGGTCATGCTTCCAACGAAAAGCTCCAGCATATAATGATTGGTAAATCCCTTAAGAATAATGATACACCTTGTGA
Source organism: Codonopsis lanceolata (assembly GCA_013146195.2). Taxonomy (NCBI): domain Eukaryota; kingdom Viridiplantae; phylum Streptophyta; class Magnoliopsida; order Asterales; family Campanulaceae; genus Codonopsis; species Codonopsis lanceolata. The sequence goes on along the minus strand of CM028381.1, from coordinate 111,493,437 downwards.
CCCTTGTGTAAGAGCAAAACAAACTCGAACTCCTTTTCCTACTAGTTATATTAAAACATATTCTAGTTTTGATTTGATACATTGTGGTATTTGGGGTGATTATAGAGTCTCGTCCTTTTTGGTTGTTTATTATTTCCTCTTAATTGTGGATGATTTTAGTAGTGGAGTTTGGGTTTATTTAATGAAACACAAGTCCGAAGTAAGTCATTTACTACCCACATTCTGTAATATGATTGAAACTCAGTTTGACACAAAGGTCAAGAAAATTAGAAGCGATAATGGATTGGAATTTCAATCCAATCAGATGTTAGAGTATTATGCTGCTCATGGAATTGTTTTTGAGACATCTTGCACCGATTCGCCACAACAGAATGTAGTGGTTGAAAGAAAACACAGGCATATTCTTGAAACTGCTAGGGCATTACATTTTCAGGTAAATTTGCCGATTGTTTTTTTTGGGGGGGGGGAGTGTGTTCTGATTGCCGCCTACTTAATTAATTGGCTACCTTCCAAAGTCATTAAACACAAAACCCCTTATGTAATTTTTTTGGGTTGTCAACCATCTTATGATTATCTTCGTGTCTTTGGGTGTCTTGTATATGCTCATGACAATAAAGGGGGGGGGGAGGGTGATAAGTTTGGTGAAAGGGGAGACTTTGTGTTTTTATTGGGTATCCTCATGCACAAAAGGGGTATAGAGTTTACAACTTAAAAGAAGAAAAAAAAATCACTTCTCGAGATGTGAAGTTTGTAGAAAATAATTTTCCGTTTCAACATGATAGTCATCCTTCGGCTCTACAGGAACCTCGACCACAAAGTTTTACTCCCTATTTCCTTGATGACCCTATACCAATACCTCAGCCTCTTCCACTCACACCTTCAGTCATACCCATGGATATTACACAATCTGAGCAGGCAGAGGGTCCTAACAACGACTTTCCAGATTTGGGGTCCTAAGATAACGATAATGTTGAGCCCAATACAGAACCTGAGATTCGTCAGAGTGAGAGAATCAAAAGTCGGCCAAAGCACTTGGAGCAATATAAAGTCACGCTTCCGCAATCTATAGACCCACTTCTACTTCAGGAACCTCTACGGTATATCCTCTCTCACACTTCGTTTCTTATGATAAATTTTTCGCTTCACATAAAGCTTTTCTTGCGGCCATCACCTCTCATGATGAGCCAAAGTATTTCTTTCAAGCTGTTAAGGATCCGTTATGGTGTGAAGCCATGAAAAGGGAAGTCCAAGCCACGGAAGACAATGGTACATGGACTTTAACCTCACTACCACCGGGCAAGAAAGTTGTTGACTCAAAGTGGGTTTTTAAAGTTAAGTATAAACCCAATGGTGAAGTAAAGTAATATAAATCCCGGCTAGTAGCCAAGGGATTCACTCTGATTGAAGGCATTGACTTTCACGAAACTTTTGCACTAGTTGTAAAGCTTGTCACAGTTCGTAGTCTTCCTGCTGTCGCAGCTAATTAAGAAAAATTGGGTCATTTAGCAACTTGACGTCAACAACACCTTGTTACATGGTGATCTTCTTGAAGACGTATATATGATGGTACCTCAAGGGTTTGCAAAGAAGGGTGACACAAGGGTTTGCAAATTACATAAATCTATTAATGGGCTATGACAGGCTTCACACAATTGGTACCACAAGTTCACGTTTGCTTTGGTCCTTATAGGTTTTCGTCAATCCAAGGCTGATCATTCTCTTTTCATTCTTAAGCAAGATGATGTTTACATCTCCGCTCTCATTTATGTGGACGATGTTATCCTTTCTGGAAATGATGCTGCGAAAATTAATGAAGTCAAGTGATATCTCGACACCAAATTCAGCATCAAGGACTTGGGTCTTTTGAAATATTTCTTGGGTATCGAGGTTGCACGGTCATCGGAAGGCTTAGTTCTTAGCCAACGAAAATATACATTTGACATCTTGAAAGAAAACAGATTCCATCACCCTTAGCCAAGAGATATGTGCATGCCACCATAAAGTTCCTCTTTGCCCAACAATTGTGTAGTTGTACACATAGCTTTGACCAGTTTGAATTGGACATTGTGTTATGTTATAAAAATGGGGAAATTCTTGGATTATGAATTTCAAGTTTCTGTCTTCAATGCGGAAGCGGATCGGTCGAAAATAATAGAACATAGTATTTGGATGAATAATGACAAGATATTAAAAAAAATATAATGGAATAAAGTAAAAGAGAACCAAAGATTTTACGTGGTTCAATCCACTCCAAGGCAAGCAACAATTTCACTATAAACGATGAGGAATTACAATAGAGAGTTTTCAATGTACTCACCCACCTTAGGCAAAGGGTTACAAGGATTGACACTATCTCACAGAGTACCACACCTCTCACAGCCCAAAATAGTCACGCACTATTTTGTCTAACATCACCAAGACCTCGAGACCCTCGACCACCAAGTGTGTCGTGTCGTCTGTCCTTCTCTCGACCGACATATCTTCAACATTGACGCATGCCTCTTATAAATACATGGGTCATGTTCACCAAGACTGGTCCTAAGCTAATTAATTAGGATTAGGCTTTCCTAATCCAAAAGAAGTAAGTAAAACTATTCCAATTACAATTTGAAACATAATTATAACATGTTACGTAGGCTGGACCATCTGCCCATCCGTTACAGAGCTATCGAATTCCATGCATGTTTCCGAAATGTCAAAAACACGAAGAAAAAGAGGTATGAAATTAAATTAACTACAAGTAGTCAAATACATACCAATGAAGAGAAATGTTGTTTGACACATTGTTGATGACTTTGATAAGTAGGCGGTCGCTTTCTTTGGCGACAACACGTGGACCGAGGAATTTACCATTAACATTTAACAATCACCATGCATGCTCTTTGTGTGGCACAATCGTGTTACATTTTGTAATCTTACCTATAATCGTTCGTAATTGAAATGCTAATGATGAAAAATGACAAACATAAACAACATTGAACAAATTAAAATTGATTTTGTTGATAAAAGGATCGAACGCGTACATTAAATTCGTAGTGTCTTGTTGCAGCAAGAGCATGCCGAGAAAGGACAAGTATTGGTATCAAGGGGAAGAGAATTCCCATAAAACAATAAACACCCATCTCTTTCCTCCTCCTCCTCCTCGGAGAAAGTTGAAAGAGTTAATGTTATGAGCGAAAAGAAACTTTAAAACTTGGCCACTGCATTGATGAGCAACATTTGATAAAGTCTGGATATATACTTTAATTTAATTCACTTCTTTCAACAAGACAATTACAGTAATTTAACCCTTGATGATTAAGTAAAAAATGAAAATAATACTCCCTCAATTTTTAAATTATTGTCCTCTTTGACTCGACACATCGTTTAAGAAAAAGTAATTGACTATATTATAAAAATTAGTGTAATGAGGGCATCTTTAGTAAGGAAGGGGAAAAGGTTGGTGGAATGTTAAAAACCTTTTGGAAAGATTTGGTAGGGATAAAGGAGATTGAGCAAAAGGTTGATAGTATCAATTGGTTGGTGGAAACCAACCGGTTGATAATTTTTTTTATCCTTTTGTTTTTTTTGTTACCGTTATGTACAAAATATTTAGTTATTGGTCCATGTTATAAAGTTTTTTAAATGTTTATGTGAGTGTAGAGAAAATATTTAAAATGAAAAGGTTTATAAGATGGTGATGTGACATGCTTGATAAACCTTTTAAAAGGTTGAAGAGTGTGGATGGCCTGAGAAGTTTCCTTTAATGCCCTTTATATATGGTCATAATTAAAGTAAATAGGAAAAATAATAGTAAAGTGGTAAAAATATTTTTTTAAATGAAAGTTCTGAAAGAAGAAAATTGTTTTAGAACGTACAAAAAATGAAAGAAGAACAATTTTTTGAAGACATATGGATTACTAAGGCTCCGTTTGTTTCACGGAAAATGATTTTTAGAAAATGATTTCTGGAAAATAAAAGGATTTCATTTTCAAGTGTTTGGTAAATCTTTTGAAAATATGTCCGAAAACATTTTCGGGTGTTTGGAAAACATACAAAAAATATTACGGAAAATAATATATAAATAAATACAAAAAGTATATTCTAATATTAATACACATATTAGATATAAAATGATGTTGAACTATAACTAATTTTCTTTTAATAACTCTCTATTTATCAGTAATGGTGTCAAATCAATAAGATACATTTTTTTTCAATCTCACAAATACAAATATAAAAATTGACTTATGGAAAATACAATCGTAAGTCATTTTTCGGAAAAGAAGGCTTCATTTTTAATTGACTTGGAAAAGCTTTTACGTTGACTATATTTTCCTAAGGTTACAAAATACCAAAAAATGAGGAAAACGTTTTTCAAAAGTTATTTTATATAAAACAAACGGAACCTAAATAAACTTTGAGTGCGATCTATAAATGAAAAAGTCGTTTTAGAGTCTAAATATAGTAAAGAAATGTTTTATGGATTTCATGGCGGACACGTGGTAGAAATGAAGCTCAGTTTGGTGGCTTATGTATTGTCGATGGCCTTTTATGGGGGTTTCCCATACAAGGATAGTTAGTAATAAAGTGGACCTTTGACCTATGACCTATGTTTGCACCACTTATCTCCCAAGGAAAGAAACTAAGTTTGGTGGTTAAAATTATCGCTTCACATAAAATTAAGATAAAAGAAGGAAATAGGATTTGAAATTTTGTATCCAATTTTTTTGTTTTGATCAGGTGGCAATGTGATGCGTTGGAAGATGATGTCACATGTTAATCAATGTCATTTCTAATTAATTATATACTTGTCACCATAGATTAAAATTTAGAATTAAATAATAATTTGGTCCCTGGACATGTCGAAAAAAAATGTTTTGGTCCCCAGACAAAAAAACAATCGAAGGTGGTCCCTGGACATGTTTTTTTGGATCAATTTCTCCCTCCCACCATCAGCGTTACATTTTCCGTCCAATATTATTTCAAATGCCAAAAATACCTTTACTAAAAAGGTTAATATTGACTGACTATTCAAAATGTCCAAAATATAGGGGTTAATGTGACAATTCAAAAAATACCCTCTTTATCAGCTTCTCCAGTTCATAGCCGCCGCCATCACCCTCAATCTTCCATATTCTCTCACGCCACCCAGCTCCATCATCGTCTCAGACTAGACACAATTTATTCCTTGTGGCAGTCCTCTGCCTCCCCAACCCACTCGATCGTCCCTATTACAAATCAAATCTCATTCTAAAGAAAAAGAAAACAAAGGCTAAATCAAACACTCCCTTCTTTTTCTCATTCGTTCAAACCCAGCCGTCAAATCTCATTCACCCAGCGACCTCCCTCCTTCTTTTCCGGCAAAGCTCCACCAAGGCCGCCATCTTCATCGTCCAACAGCCCCATACCTGCACGCCGGTGAGTCTTCTTCTGCCGCGGCCATCTATCTCCATCAACCGTCGTCTCCTTTTCTCAGTTGCAGATATGGCAATCACCAACTCAGCTTCCATACCCACCATGTCTGAAGCAATTCCCAATCTGCCTACTCTTTTTCTCCTCTATTCTTTTCCTACATCCAGCAGGCCCCATATCTCAACCCAACCATCACCCGACCCCAACAACCCATGCTAAACCCGCTCCAGGCCGCCTCTGCTGCCGATCTTCTTTCTTTCTCTTCAGCCTTCACCAAACACTCCATCTAGTCAGTCAGACCACTTCGCCATCTCCCATTCCAACTCCGACTCGCTTCGGTTCAAACCCAGCTATACCCAGCAGCTTCTTCATCTTCACCGGCCAATCCCTATCAAAACCCAAGCAGTTAGCCGGCTGTTGATTCTTATGTTAGATTTATATCTGCTCAATACATTACATTAGTTTTATACTTCAGTGGCTAATCGGGCTGCGTATCGATTAGCGTGGCAACTGTGTATAGAACTTTGCCTAGTATAGTTTTTATAGGACTTCACAGGTTCAGCGGAAGACCTCTCTTCAAGCTTCACCGGAAGACCTGCTCAAAGCTTAGAGAACGGCAGACCGTATGTCCACCTAGTATCTTATGACGTGTCATGTCCAGCAATGACTCATTGGATTAATTCAAACTTATCATATTCATTGTTTGAATTAATCCAAGACATTCCCTGACATGTCAAGCCGCCGAAAGCAACTTTCCGAAAAGCAGGAAGACTTTTCGTCCTGAACAGTGAAAGTAGGAAAAGCAGACTGTCCCCTAGTTTCTGCAACAACTCTCAGATCTGACACCTAAATCGCCCACCTTTTTCGAAGATCTCATAAATCATTCCCTGCTCTATACTTCTATGAAGACGAAAATCCTTGACTGACAGCCCCATGCATTTAATGCATTGATGAAAAGAGCTGTTGAAATATTCGTCTTCTCCAACGGATCTTTTGAAGTGCACTGCTATAAATCGCCATTGAAGGCTGGAACACATAGCACATGCATGAATCAATCGAACACTTAAAGGATTGCTCTGAAACTCCATAACTCCAAGTCTTACAGCTCAGTGCAAATCAAGAGATCCTCAACAGATCTAGAAGTCCTCGTCAACAACAAGAAGCTGCTCATCAACATTTATTGTTTTATCTTCTTGTTGTTTACTTTCATTAACTATACTTCTGCACGAATTAAATATCATGTATTTACAGATATTTAATTCCCTAGACCCCAAACACAAGTCAATATTTTGTACACGATCCATTAGAGATATTCTTTGTAATTAATCTAGTGGAAAACATAGTGCACTATTTAAATCCAAGGTTGACTGCCTTGGTGGTGGACGTAGCACTCTTTATAGTGTGAACCATCCCAAAATACTTGTGTTATTCCTTCGCTTGTCCGATAGTTTAGCGCAAAATTACTTTGAATATCTTTATCCATTTACTGGAGAACTTAAGTAACTTGTAAAGGTCTAGGTAGTCCTTATCGAGACTGAACAACTACCTTGAAGGTCTTCCGCAACTTGAATCTTTTCGATAGATTGCAAGTATCTTTCAAAGTATTTACCATAAAGTTTTAAGTGTTTAATAAGCTATTCAACCCCCCCCCCTTCTAGCTTATTATTGTGCCCATTGGGACCCACAATTGGTATCAGAGCCTTACTCTTTGAAAACAAGTTTTTCCAAGATTAAACTCTTGAGAGATACGATATAATGGCACAAACACACTACATGCTGCCTACATCTAATGCTAACCACGTCCCAATATTGGACGAAGGACATTTTGATGTATGGAAGGATAAAGTAATGAGATTTATGAACTCTATTGACAACAGATTATGGAAATGTGTTACTGAGTCAACATGTACCAATGAAGGCAAATCTTCTAGCCTCCATTCTTTGGGAATCCTGTAGTACCTAAAGAAGAATATGAATGGACAGAGGATGATAGAAAGCTGGTAGAGCTTGACAGTAAAGCAATCAACATAATCACCAGCTCTCTAGACACAAGCACATACCAGCAAGTGATTCGATGTACAATTGTAAAAGAGATGTGGGAAGCTCTTGTGGAATACTTGGAAGGAGACCAAGACACAAGAGATAATAGAAAATATACATACATCCAGCAGTTTGATTCTTTTAAAAAGGATCCTAAGGAAACCTTGAGACAAGCATACGATCGCTTCAGTGAGGTAATTAATAGTTGCTTTTCTCTAGGTAAAACGTATGACAAAAAGGAAATGAACATGAGGTTTCTAGGCTCTCTAGGTAGCTTATGGCATGTTAAGACCACGGCTATGAAAGAATCCAAGAACTTAAACGAGATGACTCTTCGTAGTCTCTACGCAAGTTTGAAGGTTTATGAACTTGAAGTTAATCAAGCTCTAGAGCAAGACAAACAGTTCAGAACTGTGTCTTTGCCAGCCATGGTCCAAGAAGAAATCACTGTTGAAAACAAACCTTCCACTTCTTCCTTTGAAAATGATTTTTTATCAGACGAACAATTTGCCATGTTTGTAAATCGTTTTCAAAAATTTGCAAAATATGGAAGGAAGAACATACACCAACAACCTTTTAGGAAGAATGGTGAAAGCTCATCTAAGGAAGAGCTTGTGTGTTACAACTGTAGGAAACCTGGTCATTTTGCCTCAAAATGTCCTAAGCCAAAATTTGAAGCATACCGAAAACCCTCATTTAGAAAATTTCAAAAACAAAAGGGTATGTTGGCTGAAGACATAGAAGACAAACATGTTGCTACATGGTTTGAGACTGATTCAGAAGAGGAGGAAGATGATTGTGAGCAAGCTAACATATGCTTAATAGCTCATGATTCAGTCCTACCTATGACTCGAAAATGAAGTCAAAGTTTCACCTAGTCCTTGTTTAAAAGTGAAACCAAGCTGTGATAGCTTCAAGAAGGAAGAACTTCTCAAGGATAACAGATATGCTTGAAGAATTTAATTCCTTTAGAGTAGCCTATGTTAAACCGGCCAAGAAGCGTGAGAAACTTACTGGTGAGAAATCTATGATGGCGGTGAGATTCAAACTCTCAATAGTGTCAAACAAGAGAATATCAAGTCAAGGAAGAAAACAAATTCCTTTATGACAAAATTGATTGTCTATCTCGAGCACATCAAAGGACTTGACCTAGAGAAAAATTGCCTTGCAAAGACAATTGACTCTGAGCCTCCAAGGATGCATTCGAAGAAATCCTTTCAAGCCAAAAATCTAGTAATGATAAAGCGGCATAGGATATTCATATGTGCCTCTTCCGACAATCTCTTCACCATAGAGAAGGTGAATCCTCCGAGATAAATGATATATCTTTCTCTAAAGACATTTGGAAATATAGGGAAACAAGGCCTTGGTTATTCAAGTGTCCCTTACGCTTACCCCAAAGTTCAAAAGGAAAAGCCAAAATATCGACTCAAATGAGAAACCCGAAAAGGTAGAGAAAGTGAAGTCTGCCGGCAACAACTATGCTAAGGCAAAGTCTGGCGGTGGTAGACCTACTAAACCTCTACCGGTAACTATCAAGTTTGTCTATGAAACAGCAAGGCTCCTTTACTGTTGAAGGTAAACTTAAAGGTATTCTACCGAATCCTTCGAAAAGGTAATCAACGTAAAAGCTAAAGCTAAGTCCGTTGGTAACCTACCTAGGAAGATTCGAAAGAAACCAATTAAGTCTACCATCAACAAGCAAGTCGAACCAAGAATGGATGTCAAGAAAAGGAATAATCATAAGTACTCTTCGCTTGAAGTCACTAACAGCTTCTCTATGGACTTTCCATTTATGTCACTCTTGCAATTGCCTAGGCCATCCGGCACCGCAATGCTTGCTAAGGTTCACTCCAAGATCCGAGAGACCTAGTTCTCTCAAGGTCAAGTTGTATGGGTTCCAAAAGGTTGCTAATCCTTAGGACCCGAAAGAAAATAAAGGGTACCTTGTTTGCTTTAATTTCTTTTCAGAATGCTTCATGGCTATAGAATCGAAAACAAAGACATCTCGGTACCTAGACAAGGTGGTCGCCAAGACACATGACTGGAACGTAAGTCTTCTTACGTATATAGTCAAGCAAAAGGACCCACCGTTATTTTCTGAGATAATGCAAGAGGAAAAACAATTGGATATGGCTCAATTACTAGAGGAAGTCTCTCCATCAACAAAGTTTCTCTAGTAAGTGGTTTAAAGCACAATCTACGAGCATATCTCACTCGCGACAAAGGACTTCTATGCCAATTCAACTCCAACCTGCCTCATCAAAGACAAGTGAATCACTCTACAATACCGACCGGCAATAGACAAGGAAACGCCTATGTCGTGGACTTAAATCTTCTAGGAGATTCTCAAACCTGTGTCTAGTAGCCAACAATGTTCGTGACAACAAATGGCTATGGCACAAGCTGCCTCACCACCTCAACTTCAAGCACCTCTCCAAGCTCTCCAAAAATGGGCTTGTCAAAGGTCTACCTACTGTTCCGCCGACCATGACGTAAGTTGTAAAGCTTGTCAACTAGGAAAACTTTCCAAGTCTTCCTTCAAAAGAAAGTCCGTATTGTCACAAACGCACCTCTTCAACTTCTCGCATATGGATCTCTTTGGACCAATCACAACAACCAAGATTTCAGAGACAAGTACACACTTGTAGTAGTTGATGACTACTCTAGATTCACTTGGATTGAAACTATGACATCTAAAGATGAAACGTATGATCTAGTCAATGCTTTTTTTCGTAAGACTTCAAACTCAAAAGCTTGAAGACATAAGCGACATAAGATCGACAATGGCACCGAATTCAAAAACAATGGTGTAGAAAAGTACCGCGATGACCACGGATCGACCACAACTTCTCCGCCGGCATTCTCAACAAAATGGTGTAGCCGAACGGAAGAACGTAACACCGATTGAAGCAAAGAAGAACAATGCCGCGTAAGCTAAACTTCCAAAGTATTTCTGGGCGTAAGCCAACACCGCATGTTTTACCCAAAATAGATCCCGGTAAACAAGTTTCATAACAAAACTCCATATGAAATATGGAGAGGAAGATCCCCAAACATAGGATTTCTTAAAATCTTCTATCAGAATGTTTTATTCTTTATAATGGAAAAGAATATAGAGGAAAATTTGATGCAAAATCGACGAAGGAATTTTTCTGGGTATTCCAAACATTCAAAAGCATTTCGCATTTTCAAGAAAACTAATTTAAAAATTTTAGAATCAGTGCATGTTTCTTTTGATGAATATGACTTGTTAGAGCCTAGAAAGGCTCCGAACGTTGCTAATGATTCTGAAAATGATGACACAGGTACTAATACAACATCCACTTCCACTCCTCATCGAAAACGGCAACCGCAGCACCCTCAAGTACCGCTAACCCTTCACCTAGACGAGAACTCGCCGGCACCGATAACAACTCTTCTCGCTGACCCCGAACCCATCTCTTCTGCTTTTACCCCAAGCACCTTTACGTATCACTCATCCTTCTTGTTCACCGAAAATGAAGGTTTTGAAGATCCTATTTCTTCTCGAACTGCATTTTGGTGAATCTCCTTCTCAACCTACTCCGAATTCTTAAGGGAAGAACCCACTGTAAGTGATCTTCCTCCAACGTTATTGAAGCAAGAGATCATCCCATTTCTCAAATCATTGGTGATCTCAACACAGAGTTCGACGAGAAATAAAGTTCGAGAAGAAACTATGTTTGCTTATGCATTTGTATCGAACTCGAACCAAAGAAGATTGATGAAGCTATCGAAGATCATAACCGGATTGAAGCTATGCAAGAAGAGCCGAACCAGCTTTGAAAGATGTAAGGTGTGGAGCTTAGTTCAAAGACCGACCGATCATCCAAATATCGGCACCAAGTGGGTTTTCGTAAACAAAAGAGATGAAGAAGGAAATGTCACCGTAAACAAAGCTAGACCGGTTGCACAGGCTACCGACAGAAGAAGGAATTGACTTTGATGAAACTTTTGCTCCTGTTGCTAGACTAGAGGCAATCGACTCTTTCTAGCCTATGCATCGCTCATGGACTTCAAAGTGTATCGATGGATGTAAAGAGTGCCTTTCGAATGGTGATCTTCAAGAAATCAGATACGTGGAACAGCCTCCGTGATTTGTCATTTCGCATAAACCGGATCACGCCTACCGACTCAAGAAAGCTCTCTACGGCCCGAAGCAAGCTCCTAGAGCTTGGTATGAAACTCTATCCAAGTTCTTAATAGAACAAGGATTCGTGAGAGGAAGAATAGACACTACTTTATTCATCCTCAAGCACAAAGGCCATTCTCTTCTCGTACAAATCTATGTGGATCTACATCATCTTTGGATCAACTAACCAAAGCCTATGTAAAAGATTCGAGAAGTCGATGCAAAGCAAGTTCGAGATGAGCATGATGGGTGAACTTACCTACTTTCTAGGACTGCAGATACAATGACTTCGATGGAATCTTCATCACCAAACCAAATATGCAAAGGAACTAATCAAGAAGTTCGGTCTTGATTCAACCTAAAGGATTCGAAACTCCAATGTCTACCGACCGCCATCTTGACAAAGATGAGAAGGGAAAGCAAGAGAACATGACCAAGTACCGAGGAATCATAGGTTCACTTCTTTACCTTATCGCTAGTAGACCCGACATTATGTTTGTTGCTTGTGTTTGTGCTAGATTTCGTGCGTGCATCCAAAGGAGTCACATTTGCTTGCCGCCAAACGTATCATTAGATATGTTTCAAAAACAACAAATCTAGGCATCCGGTATTCCAAAACAACAATTTCAATCTAGTTGGATACTCGATGCAGATTATGCAACCGCAAAGTGAGCGTAAGAAGCACCAAGTGGGACTTGTCAATTCCTTGGAAATAGACTTGTCTCATGGTCTTGCAAGAAACAAGGATCGCTTGCAAATTCAACCACGTAAGTAATACATTGCCGCAAGCTGCTGTTCTCAACTCCTATGGATGAAGCAACAACTAGTGGACTACAACATCAAGACCGCAAACCGCCCAATCATGTGTGACAACACATCGCCAATTTCGCCTCTAAAAATCCAAAGTGATGCACTCCAAGACCAAGCACATTGATATCCGTTATCACTTCCTCAAAGATCATGTGGAAAAGGTAACATCGCTTGGAATATGTTCCAACCGAGCATCAATTGGCGTACATTCTCACAAAACCACCGGATGCCACCAGTTTGCTTATTTAAGGAGAAATCTTGGTATGATTGATCCTACCGCTTAAATTCAAAGTTATTTGTTAATGTTTCTTTCATACCGTAGACTTAGTTTTAGACTAATCTAAGACGAAGTTCTCCTTTACCTAAGACTTAAAGGTTAGTATTCTTACTTAGTCTATTTTTAAAGAGGTTTCTAAAGCAATAAAGGGGGTCAAGGATAAAATTTGGTACTTAAGAAAATATCTTAAGTTCCCGCTTTTCAACTAAAATTTTCGCCTTTAAATAGTCCTTGAACCGTCATTTGCCAAACTTTACGAAACCTTTTGACAAAATATTTCTCTCTCTATTCATACTCTCTCTCTGTAACTACTTTCTGCAAATCCAAATTCTTCTTGTTTCTTCTTCTCATCAACGACAATGGTACGCCTCTCTTCTCTACTTGAAACTTACTACGCATCGTGCTCGCATTTCATTTCATAACCTAAAATTGTTTTGGAATTCAAACGGTCATTTTCAAGTTTATACAGTATTCGCCATTGTTGTTCTTACAAACCTAGAATACTAACAAATGCTTATGTATTTTCATTGTTTATTCTTTGAAAACTTCGTCTTACATTTCTGTGTGGATACTCTAAACATCCTAGGGTTTCAAGTTTTCGAAATTCTAATTATTTCGTAAAACCTTGAAATTCCTACTTGTTTAGTTGTTGAGATGAAAAGCCCTAATTTTTATCTTGCATTTCTTTCAGCAAGAACTTCAAAATCAAAGAAGCGAGACAATGAAAGAAATTGAACCCAGAAACCGACATTCCTCCCAGTACGGATGTCAACCTTCCGGGCTATCCAACCTTTCCCGCCTCTCATGACATCATTGTCGCTCTGGACCCTAAGATGTACATTCCAGGAATGTGCATTGACCTTCACCAATCAAGACAATAGCCGCAGGCCAAAGCTTGCGAGGACATGAACGCCTCGGGATTCTACCCCTCTTCTGCCTCAACGACAAAAATTATAGCATCTTTCTGGCAGAAGAATTCTACCAGAGAATGGAGCTCATGAACAAAACCGCTCTACGAGGATGGATTCGAGGCCGCCCCATCTCCATTACCGCTAAATCAATCTCCACTATCATCGGCGTGCACTACGGTGGAGCTCTTGCAAAGAACTATGGCCGAGGCCGACATGCCCTGGAAGCCATGAGGGGAGTAGACACCCTCAGTGGAACCTCAAGGGAAAATGCTCAGGAATCTTTTCCCTCTGGACGTATACTGCTCAAGCCACCTTATTGACAAGGGGCTTCTATTCAAGAGTGGAGCACATGATATGTTTACGCCCAAGAAATCAACTTGACAAGTGTCGTATTTCTTCAAATTGCCTCAACCTGGGGGCCATCATCTTCAATTAAAAAGCAAGGGTGGAGAAAGCCAAGAACAACCCCACTTGCAAACGCCCCTTCGTCAGCCGATCAATGCCCTTCTAAGGGATGATGAAAAGTCAACTCTTCCTTGAAAGAAGATGAGTTGATTACAAAGTGGCCAAGGAGAAGCAACTCACGCCTCGCTCTTCAAGAAGTATACCGAATACGAGAACAAGCGACGGCCGCAGGGGTCTACCGCCAGCCACTCTGATAAAGTGCCAAGCCTCGCACCTATCTTGGTCACCCGCTTCATCATGGAAGCACATGACGCGGCAAGCGTAACCCAAAAAGGCCTCGCAAAATTTGATGATCAAGTGGCCGCTGGCCCTCCATCAAAAGGCCAAAGACTTGGCCGATGAGGCAGAGCAACCGCTATAGACCAAGATGGCAGCCCAAGGGCAAAGCAAAGAAGACAAGGCCTAAGAGGTCACTCCAACCGAAGAGGAGCAGCCAAATGGGTTAGGAAGAGAGATGAAGGAAGGCCAAAAGAACAAGGCACCACCAACCTTCACTTCTACCCCCAAACTTCAACCTCTCAAACTCAAGCCCACTTCCACCTCACGCCCACCTACCCAAACCACCAATCAACCTCACCATCTCCTCCGCACTCCACTCCCAAACCAAAACGAAGGAGACTTCAGAAACCTTTGAAGACCAGCCCACCGCAGCCCCTCCAACCACTACCGATGAAGCAACCGAGTCTCCTATTCACCGCTAAGGAAGAAAAGGAGAGCTACCTGGCCCCAAACCCTCTACCGACCAACCAACTACCACCGACGCCCAACCATCTACCGACGCACAACCCTCACCGCCAACCCTTCATCTACCGTCACCCAAACCTCAACCTGCAACCCTTCATCTATTCCTCCCGAGTCATCTACTGAGGAATTCACCACCTCCTGAGGAGTCCTATCCCTCGTGAGGAGCTCAAATTCAGGAGGAGCCACCTGTAACCCCAACTCCTCCTCCTCCTTCACCCTTCAACTACTCACCCGACCCATCTACACCTTCCTCACCTCCCCAATCCCAAACCACAACCACACCACAGCCCAACTCAAATCCCTCCCACCCACCATTAGACTCGCCGCAAGTTCTTTTCGAACTTTCGCCAAGAGCGCACCTATTTACCCCTACCCATCAACCTCCTCAACCTTCTCAACCTTCCCTTAGAAAACCAAAATCCCTCTTCTACCCTGCCCCTTCTTTCTGGTTTTCTACCGAACCCCTACCCGAATCCTCCCATTCCAGTGAAAATTCTGACACTGATATGGAGCCGATTCCCCACCAACCCCTCCTCCACCTCCTCCCCTATTACCATATCTTCCTCCACCAACACCATACCAACCCAAGACTCGCCCTCTTCCGACTCCATCACTCCTCCACCCACCGGCCAATTACCTCCGGCAGACTCTACCTCCGCCGCACCATTCATATTGGCCAGCAACTCTTCTCATCACCACCAATGATGAAATTTTGTCACGCTGGATGCTATATATGAACGGCTAGCGCGCTTACAAGATCACTACCGCTACCGAAATAGCCACTGCCGCTTCAAAAGCCAATGACCGAACTGCCGCCCTTCTACGACAATTCCAAGAGGATGTCTCGACTCGCTTTGGACAGATACGACACGACTTTACCGATGTCAAGATCAACGTTGAAGCTCAACGAGATGAGTGTGTCCGTATCCGCCTCACTTTTCTACGAGCTATTCCATGCCATCACTCTCCATCTCGGCAACTGGCCGCCTCCTCGTTTCTAGCTCAACCGCATTGCTCGCGACTCGCCACAACGCCATGAATGCCAACCGTGATCGTGATCCGCCATCACGAGGAGAAGCAAATGAGGTCAATCAACGTAATGCCGATGGAAGAGAATGTACCGCCTCGTGAAGAATCGGACTATCGCTTTCGCTCCACCGCATCCGATCGATGCATGATGAATACGAACGAAGAATGGAAGAGCTTGAGCGAGAACGAAGAGAAAA
>CM028381.1:111395789-111477317 GCA_013146195.2 Codonopsis lanceolata | reverse complement strand
ATTTAAATAACAACTTTTGAAAAATAAATAAAGACAAAAAAATACAAATGAAATAAAATGCGCCTTAAAGGTATTACCTTTTAGAGTGGCGGTGTGCTATTTCTGTCCTTCGGGGAGAGGGTGTCTTTTGTTGTTTGTGTTTGTTGTTGTGTTGATAGAATGGCTAGCGATTTTTGAAGTTTGTGCTATCAACTTCGAGGCGGAATAGCTTGACTTTATTTGGGTAGGTTTGGCCTTCTAGTTAGGGGCGGAACCTGACAGTTTTGACTTTTTAGCTCGTTACTCGGGGAAGTGCAGACTTATTTTGGGATTTCACGGAATTTGGGATGTGAGGTGGATACTAACAACTAGGGCTGAGGATCACTTATAACCTATGGGTTTTTGATTTAGCGAGTTTGGGCGGGGTTTGGGGCTATAGGGAGCTTCCCCTCACCATCTCGCACCTCTGCATTTCAAGCGCATTGAAGAAGATCGCTTGAGCTTGCCATTTTTTCTATCGCGTAAACCGAACGAGTGAAATGAGAGGCCGAGTCTCTATTTATAGAAGTAGAGGCGGATCTGTTGGGCATTTGACGTTGTTCGGCTGCGGGTGAGTTGTACTCTTAAGTCAAAACTTCAGTACATTTTCAATGTGAGGAAGCCACGTGAGAAGTGATAGTGCGGCCAGGGACCGGCAGTGCGGCGCGAGGTCAGCAGTGCGGCACCATCATGCCTTCCAAGTTTCAACTTTTTGTATTTTACCCCCCCAGTTCATTGTTTGCAGATTCTGCTTTTTCCTTTCGCATTTTTGACTCCAATGACTTGACATTTGTTAAGTTTTAACAATTTTTGATATTTTATGTCATCACATACCGAGGTGGTGAGGGTAGGTCACACCATGCCCGCCAAGTGAGCAAGACCACGCGATTTATTCCTCGATCTCTACCTAAGGGCGGTCATACCCTCTTAAACCCTAACAGAAACATGTGAAGATGAATGGAGAAGTCGAAAAGCCCTCATTAAACCTAGAAAAACCAGAAAAATCGAAAACAGAATGGGAGAAAGGTCGAAAACTTACTGTTATTTCTGGGATGAGGCGTCCTCTCTAAGCAATCAAGGGAAAGATTTGAACCGATGCAAAGACGGCAAATACTGGGAGTGAATGGATGCTGGGAACGGTTGAATAACTTGAGGAATGCGGGAGTAAACAAGGCAGCAGCAGCAGAAGCTCTCCCAGATACCTCTCTCTCTAAAAACTTAGGAGCGGTAAAAGGAGGAAAGGGGAAGGGGTGTTCCTTTTATAGGCTGAGGGTTGTACGCTTTTGGGGGGAAAAAAGGGGGTGGAGCCCGAAACGACGTTTGGGAGTGGGCGGCCCATCATCAACACGCATTAAATGCGCCGCTTCGTGCCCCATCAAGTCACCTCTACTTCTGACGGCTCACGCGCCTCTACCTCCACTCGCCTGGTACGCCCTCGTCGACAAGCTTCCTTGACACGCTCCAGGTGCATTCCAAAAAGTTTCCAGTGCCTTCCACACACATGAGTTCCGAAGTCTTCGCTACCTTCTGAAAATTCACAAGTGATGGCTTGGCGAATATCCAACCTCGAACGCTCCTACGAGCATGAATGCTCGCCGAGACAAGGAGAGGCCATCGATATGCCCGGCCATGGTCACGAAGCAGGCACGAGCTATCATCATGTGCCGGTCACGAGCACAATGAATATAGGGCCCACAGGCCTAGCGAGCAAAGTAATGAAAGCATCAAACAACGAGCAATATAACTCCCGTCCAAACCTGGCCGGGCATGGGCCTTGCCTGTCCGACCTAGGGCCATACCCGGATACCACACTCATACCTAGCAAAGGAACCAGATTCATCTCGTCCCAAGCTTTCGAGCATTGGTCGTCTTTGCAGGACCGAGGCCGTCCACTTGGACCTACACCAAGTTCAGAAACAGTGTGCATTGAATAGCCAGAGGCGAGCCACCTTTCGCAGTACATATCAAGCAGGAGGCTTGCTCTCCAAGACAAGTCAAAGGTTTCCATATTTGAGCGGGGACACTTACCTTATCTACTTACATCTACGCTGGCCGGCTTTATCATGCCTAAAATCAAGGGATTCTCTCATTGATTGATTAGGTAACTATGGAAATTGAATCATAGACGGATTCAACCACATTGGAGGCCTATAAATACCTCTCCATAATCATTAACAAGGTACGTACACTTTCTTGAGCCTCGGCACTCTGTCAATTCGCTTTTTGACATTCTCACTCGATACTTACTCTCACGCCGGAGGGGTTTCGCGAGGCCCTGCCTTGCACTTCCACTCAGGTTTCTTGTGATCTTAGGCAACTCAAGGAAGGTGATTGGCATATGATATCCAACCCACTGACGGCGTGATTTTCCACATTAGATCAATTCAAGCGGGACTCATACTTGAGAGGTGTTAAATGTAATTTACCTTTTCTTTTCTTATTCCCGTGATTTTCGATTTTGTTTGTCTTCTAAAGGCGACCCTTGTCTTAGCAGAAAGGTTGCTCTCGTGAGCTCGGTCACGAGTTCATATGCGATATGACTGGAGTAGTTTTTTTTAAAAAAAAAAATAAACCTTTAAACTTATTAACTAATAGCATGACCTGCAATGAGGATAGTCTTGTCCGGGCGTACGTCAAGTTGGCCATCCTTATATTAAGATTTTTAGCTAGTTTGACTTGCTATCTATCTAGTTTAGTACTGTCACATTTCATCAACTTGGATACTGATATATCTACTGATTACTGAGTCAAAATATATTCCACTAGCCAATGGCTAAAGCCACACCTTTGACCCTTTTACGGAGAACATAACATCTTAGTTGTTTGGATATTGTTACAAAACTGACAACAAGCATGAAATATGTGAAAACCATGAATTATGTCTCCTGTCCTTTTCGTTTGCCAGGGTGTTGAAGCTTGGAAATAGCAATTAAGTTAGGTTTTGGCCAAGGTAGGACCATCTTATCTACAACGACTCAGTATTCTTCAGCTAGCCTTGATGTGGCCTTATCCTTTAACTTTGTTATCCAGATCTATGGACAACAAAAGGTGGATATTGAACAAAAGGGTGCTACAAATTGGCAGCTGGAGTAACTCTAAACCATCCAGTCATATCCATATCCACATCCACCCAAAGTAAAGAATAGTGTTAAGTCAATGGCATCCATAGCTCCTCTACAGGCTCACTTTTTGACGCATTCAGTGAAGCAATCTTCTGCAAATCCTTGTCCATTTTTGGGTTCAAAGATTTCATCTTGCAACTGGAATGAGAAGAACAAGAAGAGGAAATCGTTGACGGTGGTTGCGGCAGTTGGAGACGTATCATCAGAAGGCACCACCTATTTGATCGCTGGTGCGGCTGCGGTGGCATTGCTTGGGACTGCTTTCCCCATCCTCTTCTCACGCAAGGACCTGTATGTTTATTGTAAATATGTATAGAATGCATGTGTCTGCGGGGGTAGTTAGTTTGATCATTTGACAGATATGCTCGATGTTTTCTTGCAGGTGCCCAGTATGTGATGGGGCGGGTTTCGTGAGGAAAGGGGAGGCAACCTTGAGGGCGAACGCGGCTCGGAAGGACCAGGTCCAGATCGTGTGCGCTAATTGCAATGGTCTAGGCAAGCTCAACCAAGTTGATAAGAAATAGACATTTGTTTTTGTTTCCAAGTATGTAACTTCAATTCCACATTGTATCTGAATCTGATCTTATGCTAGCTCTTTCAATCTGATCAATTGTTAAGTGTTTCTTGAATTTTGTACTTAAATATGACAGTCTGTGTAATCATTCCTGTTATGTATGTATCATGTATGCTAGCTAGCTATTTTGATGGAGTATATAAAACAAGATTAATTCTCTCCTATATTCTTCTTGTCCGTTGGTTGTAACAAATGCTATTCATTACTAAGAATGTTACTACCATTGGGACCGTATTATCGTCCCTATAAAGATGATAGGGAGATACAATTTTTTTAATTATTATTTTTATTTCTTGCAAATTTCCGGTACCAGTCTATGTGACATGTGAAATTTTAAAAAAAGTTATACAATACATCACTTTTCTTTATTTAATTTTTCCACCCCAAATAAATGTTAATTTTGAATTTTTCATTAAAATTAACAAAGTTGACTTTAGGCAATATTAATACTCCTTCTGTCCCAAAATATATAACGTTTTGAAACTTTTCACACAGATTAAAGAAACATATTGTAAAGATTAAATTACTCATATCCAAGCATTAATGCCCAAATAGTCAAATATGAGTTACGGAGTCAATAAATATAGGTAGAATTAGAAAAAAAAAAGTAAATAGTTCTTTGAAAATTGCAAAGTGTCATTTATTTTAAAACAAAATAACTCTCACAAAACATCATATATTTTAAGACGGAGGGAGTAGTATATATACTCATTCCCTATAAACCTTTGACAACATTGAAATTTTTTATGATCCCGATTATACTCCTATAAGCTTTTTATAAACCTTACTTTTGGAGATGATGTAAAAAGAGTTGGGATTCTCTATAGTCTATACAGTATACACGAGTACTTTTTTTTTCAATTCTTTTAATGTCTCTTTAAATGTGACTTGAAACATATGAATAATGATAGAGCCACATAATGAGTATCTAATTTTGTGCATAAAATGAGGTGTCATCTTATATGTCATTTGATTAGTTTCACTTTCTAATTTAAAGTGTAACCAATAAGATGATAAAAAGGATGTCATTTCATGCGTTCGAATCAAGACTGCAATGTTTCGATTTCAAGATATCTATAAAAATGTATTCTTATCCAGAGTTTGAATAAATACTTGTACTCTATTTGTCCCAAAATTATTGTCATGTTTGACCCGACACACGGATTAAGAAAAAATAATTGACTTGATTATTAATATTGGTATAGGGTGTGATTCCTTTTAAGGCCATGTGTGATGTGAACTCGCCCGGGAGGATAACATTGATTAAATATGATCGTTCTAAAGGTTTGCTAGAATACAACGAAAAAGAAATGAATTGATGAGTCTCCCTCGACCTGCTAATCACAATTGATTAGGAACCTCGGGGTGCAACCGAAACCCAAAAGATCTAATTGTCTAATGAACCTCGATCACGGAACGCCACAAGCTTTTGACTCTCAAGCTTGATAAGTTCAATATGTTCCAAAAATAACTAAGAAGGATCAAACCTCACAATATTAGTCATCACTAATAATATCAAACTTTTATATATCTTCTATATCTCAAACACAATGTTAATTATGCCTATTTATAGACTTACAAGGTTAAAAAAAAGACAGCAAATTCATGCTCTATAAAAATCTAAAGGGTAATGGAGAAAACAAAGTTTGTTTGGCTAAAAGGATAAGAAGAGATTACATTTCCGCCTATTCTAACTAGCTTGTAGTATTTTGGATCTATCTTCTTCTAAAAAACCCAGAATTGAAATCCGTTTGATTTGCTGAAAACTAGACTTCAAGGGCTTTCCAACCATATATTATAAACCAATTTTAGAGTTCTAGAACATTTTGGGCAGCCTGTTGAAGTTGACCAAAAAAATTATTCCACTTTAAATACTTGAATGGCCGACTTTGGTTGTGATTTTGGGCTTCAAAAATATTCTTTTTGTTGGGCACCCATGATGGATAACACATAGGATGGATTGCATTAATGTGCATGTGGCTCATACATTCATAATTAAAATAAGAAGAAAAAGTAAGGTAAAATTGTAAAAAGATTATCCTAAAAAATAAATTTTCAAAAAAGATAATCATTTTTTGACGAAAAAAGAAAGTAAAATAATAATTTTGGGACGAAAGGAGTATTAATTTTTATAAAATCCAAAAGTTGCTACAAATGTATGTGCTATAAATTACCTGCTTAATGAAACTTAACATGACCAGATCTTAAGAATCAAGATGCTGCCAACGGATGTTCTAAAGCCACTGATTTCGGAAAGAATTAAATTTTCGTCCCGTGTAGATTTTTCTGTAGAGAAAAATTTGCGTAAAACGATCTTACGAATATTTTTTAAAGACGGATCATATTTATTGACTCGCTGTGTATTACTGGGTTGCGTTATCAGAAATAGATCCTATTTAGTCGACCCACTGTGTATTAATAGATTGAGTTGTGAGAAACGGATTATATTTGTATTAATGGGTTGAGTTGTGAGAAAGTAGAGCTTCGTTTTACGAATTAAGATCCATAAAACGATTTTACTAAAGACTTGCTCTTTCTTTTTTTAAGTAATTTTTTTTTTATATAATCATTTTGGCAAGTGTCATGTTCCAAGTGTTATCTTAATACATTTCACCCAAATTACTTAGATTTATATTACACGAAACCCTAGCCGTCTCGTGGGGGGCCTTGCCTACGAATTAAGTGTCCAACAAAAGAAACACTGCATGCAAATGCAATTACAATGCAAGCCAACTTGTTTTTCCTTCTCCCTCTCATACACTCAGTTTCTTGATCTAATGTAGATAGCTTCTTGAAAAGAATTCAATCAAGATCTCTTGATATCTGTATACCATTATTTTAAAAGGGTACACACACAAAAAGGAGGAGAAATCTATACAAGTTGATTGTCTTGGATTGATTTAATCATGAGTGGTGGAATGAAGATGGATGAAGAATTTGGGCCGGATCGCAGGATTGAGGTTGAAACTGATGATGAGGAGAATGAGGCTGAAAGGGATTGCGAAAACGACGATAACGATTCTGAATCAGATTTCACACCCCCTCCCTCACGAAATGCGTCATCCATCCTCGTCGCCGGCGAAGTCATGAATCCCAATTCTCCTTCTTGGCCACTAAGTTACAGGTACATATAATTTTCCACCATATCTGCACATATATATTTCCGTGTATTCACGTTTATGGATTAACAACATATTCCTATATTCATATCTTCTTCAGGTTAATTCTTTTGGGGTGATTGAATATTAGTTTGTGTTTTTTCTTGTCTTGTATTTATTTATTTTTGTTTAATTACTTCGGAACTTCTTAATAATGTTAGCAATATTGTCCCACATCAACTAAATATAGAGATAAAGACCTAGTTTTAGATTGGAACCTTGATCCAATATAATTCATATATTACCACCCCAAGTTTTTTTTTTAATATGAGACTATCACTTGAGTTTTCTTCTGATCAGTAGTGTGAGTAAATTTTACATTTTGGGTTTATAAATCCTCAAATTGTCATTCCAAAAGAGAGGTGTAAGCGTTAACGAACATGTTAGATATATTAGTGCTGTTGTTATTGACATAAAAAGGCCATTATATGAAGTATTACGATAATTAATGGAACAACAAGCGCAAAGCCACAGAATAACAAGACAAGGGAAACTACTGGTAACACAGACAAAGAAGGCATGTCTGTTATTTCAATTCTTCCCAAGGAACAGAGTCAAGAAATTGGAGCTTCTAGCTAGACTGCACCTAAAAAGTGATTGTTCTGAATCTGAGAGTTTCTTAATTCTTGAAGGATAGTTTTATCTATTTACTTTACTCTCTAAATCTTTGCCTAGATTTATCTAGGATGAAAATTGGGTGGATTTTCTTTCTTGTAATCTCTTTAGCATTGTACAGTGCATTTTCTTTCATCATATCTAGCTATTACAAGTTATTGAGCAAATCTCGTTTATCCCTTGTGTATTGTGGTTTATGTATTTGGTTTTTTTTTTTTGTCCATGTTGATTGTGGTGATAATTTCTGATCAACCATGGAATTAATTAACGGCATACAACCAATCTTCTGCCGTGAAGAAGAAACGTTATAAATAATTAACTGCAAGAACCTGCATATATGAAGGAAAAATGTACAAATTGTTCAAGTTAATGAGATTATGACTTTTATATAAATCTAATGTTGCATGTATATATTTGCAGGCAGTCAATGGACATGTACACCAGTGTAACTCCTCCCCCCATTAGCTTCCTTAGAGGGAGCTTTGCGTTAAGTTCAGCAGACAAGAGATCCCAGCCTACTTTACCTATTTATTCTTCTCTCTCTAAGCCTCTCATCTCCGTGACAAGCTTGGACAAAGATGAAGTTCCAACCTCAACACTCCCTGTAAAGTTTTCAACAGCATCATCCTCAAGGTTCGCCAGTCTCAACGAATTGCCACCACCTGCAGAACAATGCTCATATTCCCAATCTGTCCTTAATGGTGAGATCTAGAACTATGCTAATGAATTATAATTTGTAGAAATGCTATGTCCTTTTCAGGGTACCTATTGATTTTCTTTTTGTATGTATGGATGCAGCGATAAATGCAATGTGTGGCATAGGGCTTCTATCAACACCCTATGCACTGAAAGAAGGAGGGTGGTTTAGTCTTGTTCTTCTGTTGCTTCTTGGTGTGATTACTTGCTATACCGGAATCTTGTTAAAGAATTGTTTAGAAAGCTCTTGTAGACTCCAAACTTACCCTGATATCGGGCAAGCTGCATTTGGGTCTGTTGGCCGCATATGTGTGGCTGTAGTCTTATACGTAGAGTTGTATGTAAGTCCCACATTTCATATACTTTTATTTTATTGACTAAAGGTCTCATTTAGCTGAATTGGTTTCATGGCAGACTTAATATCGGATTTTTATGCATTCTCTGCAGTCTTCTTGCGTGGAATACTTAATTATGATGAGCGATAACTTGGCTTCATTATTCCCCCATGTCCACATGGAATTTGCGGGAATTCATCTAAATTCTTATCAATTTTGGGCTATTGTATCTACTCTAATTATTCTTCCAACTGTTTGGCTTCGAAATCTCAGTTTGCTCTCCTACATATCAGGTTTGTCTGAAATTTACATTAAACTTTGAATTACATGGGCCCATATTATCATAAGTACTTACTGATTTCGATGTTTTCTGACCAGTTGGCGGAGTAGTGACATTGGGCGCAGTGGTGCTTTGCTTGTTATGGGTAGGGGTGGTTGATGAAATTGGATATCATCCAAGTGGAACGGCTCTAGACTTTGCAAACCTGCCCGTAGCAGTTGGTCTAATTGGCTTTTGCTATGGGAGCCATTCAGTTTTCCCAAATATCTATTCTTCCATGAAGGATCCATCAAGATTTCCATCTGTTCTTGCAATCAGGTGATCTTCAATTATCTAAAACAAGTTTGTTGAACTTCATTGATTCGTTTATATAAATCCATTGGCCTAATGTTTGCTCAGTTTAATGCAGCTTTATCATATCTTGGTTTTTATATACCGTGGTGGGAATGTATGGCTACGCGATGTTTGGTGACAACATTAAATCTCAGTTCACATTGAACATGCCCACAAAATTTGCCGCTTCTCGAGTTGCAGCATGGACAGTGGTACAAAAAAGATAATCCTTTTTAATATTTGTTTCTGTTTTTGCACTTGAACTATTGGCCGCAATGCAGTTATTGGTTTAAACAGCTAATCAGAGCTTATATTATGAATGATTTTTTGTAGGTTGTGGCCCCTATTACTAAGTATGCATTGACGATTACCCCTGTTGCATTTGGTTTAGAAGAACTCTTGCCTTCAGCTGAGCATAAGTCGTATGGTGTATCAATATTCATCAGAACAAGTTTGGTGGTTTCCACCCTCGTAGTTGCCCTGACAGTTCCATATTTTGGTAAGACTTCTGAGTTCAGAAGCGTTATATGTTCATGGGTTATTAATTCTCGTGTTAGCCCCTGGAAGGAAGCACAGGGTACAATACAACATAGTACATATATTAGACCCTTCCCACACCCTGCAGTAACAAGAGTCTTGTGTAGTGGACCGTCCCTGTAGAAAACAAATTTGAAAAGTTTACTTTTTCTCATCTAACTGTTGGTATTGTCTTCCAGGATCTGTGATGGCCTTGATTGGATCCTTACTTGTGATGCTTGTAGTAAGTTTTTCTTTAGTGCAATGCCTTGTAAAATTGATCTATCAGGTAAATATTGTGCTCTAGGACTAACATTGCTGTCTTGATGTGTTTTTATTAGTCTGTAATCTTCCCTTGTGCTTGCTATCTCAGCATACTTCGTGGCCGATTAACAAAGGCCGAGGTAATTGATACATTTACTTATTCATTCTTTGAGAGCACTTTTCTTGCTGTAAGAAGGTTATTGCATATGCATACGCATACACCTAATTAATGCAACAATCTGTTTTGTTCTTTTTACAGATTACAGTTTGTGTATTAATAATATGTGTGGGATTGGTTTGTTCTACCGTTGGCACATATTCGGCTCTTACAAGCATAGCTGACAACAAGGAGGCCTGATTGCGTGTTCTCTTTTATTCCATTGTGACCAGAAGGTCAAGAGTGCTGACTATGGAACATTCCGCTAGCAGGCGTGAGATTGATTAGACCTTTTGAGACATGGCAAAAGCATGAGCCGCTGCACCTGTCTACCTCACATGTATAATTCAAAGCAAGAATGGAATTCTTACATGTAGCAAAGAGCACCAAGTTAAGTAGAAACAGTCAACAAAGATTCATTGGACAAATTGGCTAGAAACTCTTTCTTAGTGAAATAGTTTGTATACTTGTTTTTAGTAAAAGCCTCTCTAAGCCTCATTGACTGAGGTATTTCATCTGTGATTTTCTCCATAACAATTTTTTGGTTATATTTTCTCATAATTGGTACTACATATATCTTTGGTTGTTTTGTTATATTGTGATGGGACTGTCAGTTTTCTTCCATCTATTGTATTTTCCAAGCTACGAGGATTTGATAGCACGTTAACGAAGCTGCATAAAATTGATTACGCTCGTCGCATTTAGCTTAGAAGAATTGTTGCCTTGTGCTCACTGCTGACTGCTGAGCATAAATGATAAGGTGTATCAAGGTTACTGCTTTCCGCTCTAGTAGTAGCCTTGAGAGTTGCATATTTTGGTAAGACTAGTCGATTTAGAAACTCTAAATGCACATGGACCATGGCCATGGTGTTTTTAATTTTTGTTGTAGCCGCAAGAGGGATATGTCATACCTAGCGCAGAACGTGTTGACCTTTGGATAGCGCCAAAATCATTGTATGCCATAATGAAGGAGTAATGGGCTCCCATGTTGAAATTTGAATGCAAATATAATATATTCGGTACGTACCTCTTTGTCTTGTGTTGTATCGCTTAAATACTTTTGTAATTATTACAAGCTTCAATGATGTTAATATATAGTCTTAATAAGTAGATTTTTCAAATGTATATTTTTTTAGGGCAAGTTCAATGATAGGGGTCAAAATCAAATTTTGATACCTATGTAAAAAGTATTAGGTTCTCCAATGGTTAAAGTAAAAGGTGTGGTAATAAGGAAGGTACCAAATTTGATATCTCCCTTAATATCTTACCTAATTTTAATACCTTTCATTTTGATATCTACGATTGGAGATGATCATTTGATACACATAAATAATAACCAATAAATATCAAAATTTGATTTTAATACCTATAAACAATTGCTATCATTAGACTTGCCTTTCGCGTAACGAATGGAATACAAACGTTATTGTACAGTACCTAATGCACACATCCCAATCCAATGCAAACAATTACACTTGGGTGGGACTTGGGAAAGGGAGAAGATGGGATGTCATCAAAAGACCCATCCCTCTCATCACTATGACCCCATTCATGTGCGTGTTAGTTGTTACCGCCAACAACAAGTACTTGTAAAGTAATTAATTACCCTAAGTTATAAGTTAGTTCATTCCCAAAAAGTACTCTAATTTTGAAGAGGCCGGGCGTCGAAATAATTAATCAACTCCCAACAAAGTAATGCATGAAATTACCAACTCTTCTTAGCCAAGCATGGTCTTGCAATAAATAAAGACAAAAATTTAAATAAGACGGTTTTACGGTTATTTTATTTAAAATGAATTTCTTTGATCCGACTCATCATGTATTGATAAGTTAAATTGTGAGAGAGTGAAACTTCGTCTTACGAATTAAGATCCGTAAAACAGTAAAACGTCCTCGTAAATAAAACATGTGGTACTAGCTAACAGCTTTTATTTGATTTCTTTCTTACCACAATAGCACTACTCCCTTTGTCTATAATCCATCTCTTGCTTTTAAATTTTTTTTTCTAAATTAGTGTTTATTATTTTTAGTGAATTTATCGATTTCAACTTTACACATCATATGTACGCTTTTAATGTTATATGTGTACATCAAGAACAATAATATACATGCATGTGCTACTAGAAAATTACAAAACTAAAATAAACACTTGAGGCAGTACTTTTTTTCGTTTGTAGGTATGTAACCCACGGCAATGTCACGTTTTTGCCGGTCAGTTATAAAAAGTTAACTATTAGTTAGAATTGGTTTTTACCGTACACAATTACTTATCAGAATTAACTCTTCACAACCGTGTGTAACTCTTGAAACATGCATATTTTCTCCATCTCCCTCTCAACCTTCTCTTCCTTTCTCTTCTCTCTTCCCAGCCTATTCATATTCTTATATTATCTCCTCTCTTCCTCATCTTCCTCTCTCAATAGAAACCCTGTCTTTCTCTCTCCATAACCCCTCCGTAATTTCTGGTCTCCCCGCTGATCTCGCCACTCCTTTCCTCCCCACCGATGACCATCAATCCTAAGCATCAACGACGACCTGGGCTCCCAATCAACCCATTTGAGTTGTTGTACTTGGATCGTCCACCATTGACCCGTTGTTGATGTGGTTTCTCAGAAATCGATTTCTCTCAGAAATTGATTTCTTCTTCAATGCATCATACTTTGAAGCGAAACACTTAGTTTGGGATTTTAATTTTTTTTCCTCAGATTATCAATTTTTGGTTTGTGGGTTTTAAATTGTTTTAATTGTTTTCAATTTCTGATTTGTGGGTTTCTTTTCAAAATCTGAGAAACCAAAAAGAAAAAAAAAACTAAGGTTGATACCCCCTGTTCAGACTTTGGGAAGTAAATCGATTTCTTCTTCATTGATTTAGTAGTGTCCCGTTTGGGTTTTTTTTTTTTTTAGGTTGATTATCAATTTTTGGTTTGTGGGTTTTAAATTGTTTTAATTGTTTCAATTGTTTTCAATTTCTGATTTGTGGGTTTCTTTTCGAAATCTGAGAAACCAAAAAGAAAATGAAAAATAGACTCACCTCTAAATCATTATCCATTTGTTGATTATCAATTGCTTCCCAATTGGGGAACGCTTAGTATAACATCCTTATACATTTATCATAATTCGTTTTTCTTTCAAATTGTTGGTGACAGTCTTGCCGCTTACTTTGGCATCAGAGGCCTCAGATTTGGAGTCAAAGTTGATTTCCGGAACTTGAAAGGAATATATAGACGCATGTTTCTTAATGAATTTGTAGAATGCCACTACTGGCGATCAACATCTACAATATTTTGTTCAACTAATCAAACATGTCTGTTACGATTTCTTCTCCATTTACATTTGTTTTGATTTTTGTGTATGTGTGTGTGTCGTTTTTTGGTTTGTGTTCAACTTACACACAATTATTTAGTTTGTGGGTTTGGGTTGGCTTAGCACTATATTTGCAAAATTCATATTTTCACTCTTGAATCTTAGGCCAACCGTTAGCTTAGCTGCTTATGTTACGCCATTGATCAAGATGGTTAAATCTTAGGCCCTCTTTGGAGAGCTTTTCTTGGGTTGTCTAAGATCACAAATGTGTGAACGTTTAGTTATAAATCAATTACGATTTATTTAAGTTTAGTTCTGATCATTGTCGAATACTATATAGATTATTCTTCATGGAACTTAATATCTGTAAATGAAGATCAAAAAGAAAAAAAAAACTGTCCAAAATAGTTGGTTTGGTTTTAAACCAAGAGTTTTAAAACCACTATAAAATTAATGTGACATTACAACTTGGCTTCCCCAACAGAATATCTACATTTGCATTTGGTTTTTGATACCCCTTTCTAAGTTGTAGAAAAGCTTAAATTATTAATACATTTTTTTATGATATGAAATCTCATAAATTTTATTTTATCTGATGAGTTTTTAAATTATTTCATTCAAAAGAAAAACTATTTTAATTTTAATTTTTTTAGAAATGGAATAAGTAATAATATGTATAACCACTAATTGGGAATTATTTTGATTTTTTATGTTGTTAAGACCACTCTAAAAGAAAACTATTTTAATTTTAATTTTTTTAGAAATGGAATAAGTAATAATATCTATGACCACTAATTGAGAATTCTTTCGATTTTTTATGTTGTTAAGACCACTCTAAAAGAAAAACAGTTTTTATTTTAATTTTTTAGAAATAGAATAAATAATAATATGTATGACCACTAATTGGGAATTCTTCCGTTATGTTGTTAAGACCACTCTAAAAGAAAAACTATTTTTATTTTTATTTTTTTAGAAAAGGAATAAGTAATTTTTTATGTTGTTAAGACCACTCTAAAAAAACTTTTTTTAGTTTAATTTTTTAGAAATGAAATAAGTAATAATATTTATGACCACTAATTGGAAATTCTTCCGATTTTTTATGTTGTTAAGATCACTCTAAAAGAAAAAAAAAATTGTTTTTATTTTAATTTTTTAGAAAAGGAATAAGTAATACTAATAAGCAATAATTTTATTTCTATTAATAAAATCAAACAAGGTACTGCCCATGTTTCCTTAAAAAAATTACAAAAGAAAGTTTTAATTTTTTTCTCTACTATTGAATGATCATATTATTTTAATTGATTACCGAGAGGTCTTCATTTTAAATTTGTTATTTTAGACACATTTTGAAACATGATTAAAACATATATTGATTTATTTAAATATTGAGACCCTCCAATACTGATATCCTCCCCTATTCGCGCCGTGTCATGAGCACGGACACAAAGACTAATATACATATAAATGAATCAATAAGATCAACCAACCACCCAATTTAAATAAATAAAAAAATACGTAAGACGGTCTTACGAGTATTTTATATATGATGTATCATTAATTATGAAAGAGTGAAATTTCGTCTTACTAATTAAAATCCAAAAAATCAAACGGGTGTTTTTATTGGGAGTAATGCTAGGGCCACTCTAATAGTACTCAATTTTGTGTACCAAATGATGTGGCAGCTGACATGGCATAAGTGGGTCCCTCTTCTTTACTAACTTACTTATTAAACCTTAGTTAAATTAACCTAATTAAAACTAATTTAATTTAATTAAGAAAAAAAGAAAAGAATAATTAAATTCTATCGTCCTCCAAGTGACAACCCTAAAACCAAGAAACAATAGAACGGTTCTTCTCCTCCCCGACACCACGGTTCTTCTCGTTCCCCCGATCTCTCTCTCAAGTTCTATCTCCATCGCAGGTGACATTTACCCCGAAATCACGCCCAAACTTTTCCGACGAGATGAACGGCGACTCCTCTTCTTCTCCGATGCCGGCAGCTACCATTGTCGACGACATCACATTCGATGAATCTTCGTGTCTCTCTCTCGAATTTGTATTCATTGATATTCGATTTCTAATTTTAGATTTACTGCTTTCCTAGATTTTCCCTAAAAAGTGTAACACCAAATTTGTATTCTGTTGATGTGAGATTAATCATCAAGTTTTTCGTATCAGTTTGATATGTCAAATTTGGAGTATGATTATTTCAATGCTCATTGTTCTTTTTCACTTGCCATTTTCGTTCTTGCATTTGTTATAAATAATTTCATGCCAGCCGCTTAACCCCAATTTCCGTCCCCCATTAGATTAAGCAATGCTTTGTTGGTTTTCAGAATTAACGTGCCATTAGTTAATTGTAGTGAGAAGCCGTGATTTAATTTATTGATTTGTCTAGGGGTTTTTCCAGCCTTTGCAGGGATAATGTACTTGTCTACTGTTTATGAAGAACTTCTGTTTTCATGTTAGTTTTTTATGATAAAACTCTGATGCATTCTTCATATGGAGATAAATTTCGTTGTTCACATGGTCTATTTTCTGCATATTTAGTCATCTGAATTTGGATTTGCTCAAAGAGCTCATCAGTATCTTTTCATGTGTATGTGGTGGAATGGCCAAGTGCTCTTTGGTTTCTTTTTCATGGCAAACTAGTTGTGGTCTTGTACCTTTAATTGAAATCTTGTACTTTCTTATGGCAAAATGGAATCTTGCTATGAAATTAAGAAAATGGTGGTGCTAATGAATTAAAAAATGTGGGTACAATTTCATAGGGCGGAAACCTTTCATAAGAACCAACCATGTTAAGGTTTTCTTTAAAGTAAAGTTTGTTTATTTATATGCGTGTCTTTTTTATATTCTTATTCGTATTTTTAGTTTTTATACTAGTTCACTGCAATTATCAGTTATGTTTTATTTCTTCTGATACATGTCGCTCTGTTTTCTACAACCCAACCACCAGATGGACAAGAAGCTTATGAAAGGGATACTCAAGAAGAAGCTGAAAACGAACATTTGATAGCCTTGAATGAGAAAATTGAAGAACCTAAAGTAGGGATGACTTTTGATAGCATTGAAAGTATAGTGGCCTCAAATTACTCACAGGATCCAGAATTTTGCACAACCCTTCTTAGACCATACAAGAGGACAAGTTCCTTACAGTTTCACTCAACAAATGAATTACTTTTCTCAACTGAAAGACCATCCTCAACCGAAAGACCATCCTCAACAGGTGTTTTAAATTAATTTCTTATAATGTTGTAAATCTTGTATGTGTTACGCGTTTTCTACTCTAACATAATGTTTTTTTTTTTATAGAACTATGAGAGTTGGCAAAGTGATGGTACATTTGAGGCTGAAGATTAAGTGAGCTAGATGTAGGGACTAGCGATTTTGGACTAGATATAGTTGTTTTGGTATTGTATCATTTTACGCAGATTAGATGTATGACTGCGCTTTTGCTCCTTTTGAAATGTTTTATTGATTAATAGGTGAATTCTTTCACTTCATTGAATGGTCTTTTGGATTACTTTTAACCATATTGATGATTAAACATGGCTTTCAGTTTGGAGTTGAACATGGCTTTAATGAGGGCTGCTTGATAAATGAGTTGATATTGTTATAGTATCTCTTCCTTTTAGCCCAATAGTTTAACCACAAAAAATTGTTGTTATTTGCAAAGTTTTCAAGTTGAATAATTGATTTTCCTAATTTTTAATCCTTTCTGGTTCTCTAGTATCATATTATGTTTCATTATGTAGAAGTTCATTTAAAAGAACCAGGTTTATTTGCTTTAAAGGTGATTTGATTATGGGCTGCAAATGTTGAGGAGTTTGATGGTACTGGTCGAGATACAGATACTAGAGGCAGGAGGCAATTTATCAAATGACAAATACAAAAAAAAAAAAAAGAAGATAAGTAGTAATTACCAATTTCAATTATCGATTGATAACATCTAATTCAATTTCGACAACATTTGAGTGAAGAAACGAAAATCAAGATACATACCCAGATAAGACAAGTCAATAAATCTTAAGTACAAATTTCATTAACACAACAATTGAAAAGGGAAAGGGAAGGTATCAATTATCAAACCTAGATAATGATGCCTTCAAACCGGAGCTTGAGAGAGAGAGAGAGAGAGAGAGAAATGTCGCCTGTTCGTTCGGATCCTTTATTAATGTCCGCTGCGCTATATTGTTTGCAAATGTCGAGGAGTTTGGTGGTCGAGATGCCTCAGAGCAACGGCGTCGTTTGATAAGAAGGCAAAATAACAGTACCAAAGTTAAGGGAATTACTACATCTTTCTCTGAATCGTTCATCTGAACTAATAAAATAATCTGACGGGTGAAAATTCACTATATTGGGTGTCACCGTATAAGCGATAGTTTTAACATAACAAACAATATGAAAACGAGATAAAGAAGAAACTGAAAGTGCAATGGAGATAACAAGAATTTATGGGATTAAACTTGCTTCTTCTATATTCCTTTTGTATTGAGTAACTTCATACAGTGTGACTTAAAAAAGATGAAACTAGACCACATGTCCATCCCCTTGCAACAGATTACAAGCTCATGCTAAAATCTCAATCCACTTCATAACAACTCTGCTATTAGCCTATTAGCTGTTAAGACTACCAGAAACAATGTTACACAGACACCATACTCTTCGATTGATCTACATATCGACATGAACAACTTAGCTATAACCAAACAACGCCACTCTGACACCAAGAAGGTAACACGTTGACTGCTCCCTCTCTCTGTCAGCATAATCAGCATGCACACAACAACTTTCAAGACAAACGATTTCAGGAGCACCTGCATAGTTAAGTACAAATAATGAATACAAGTAAAATGCAAATTTTATGTTTAATACAGAAGAGATCGAAACATATTCTAGATACGAAACTAACGGTAAGAGTTCTTTTACTTTTTTGAATTGAAAAACAAACTTTTCTCAATTGACATTCTGTAGTATGTGCTGATCTTGTCCGTGCATTGACAAGTGCAAAACATATACTGGTTTGTTCTTATGAAAGGTTTCCGCCCTATGAAATTGTACCCACATTTTTTAATTCATTAGCACCACCATTTTCTTAATTTCATAGCAAGATTCCATTTTGCCACAAGAAAGTACAAGATTTCAATTAAAGGTACAAGACCACAACTAGTTTGCCATGAAAAAGAAACCAAAGAGCACTTGGCCATTCCACCACATACACATGAAAAGATACTGATGAGCTCTTTGAGCAAATCCAAATTCAGATGACTAAATATGCAGAAAATAGACCATGTGAACAACGAAATTTATCTCCAAATGAAGAATGCATCAGAGTTTTATCATAAAAAACTAACATGAAAACTGAAGTTCTTCATAAACAGTAGACAAGTACATTATCCCTGCAAAGGCTGGAAAAACCCCTAGACAAATCAATAAATTAAATCACGGCTTCTCACTACAATTAACTAATGGCACGTTAATTCTGAAAACCAACAAAGCATTGCTTAATCTAATGGGGGACGGAAATTGGGGTTAAGCGGCTGGCATGAAATTATTTATAACAAATGCAAGAGCGAAAATGGCAAGTGAAAAAGAACAATGAGCATTGAAATAATCATACTCCAAATTTGACATATCAAACTGATACGAAAAACTTGATGATTAATCTCACATCAACAGAATACAAATTTGGTGTTACACTTTTTAGGGAAAATCTAGGAAACGGTAAATCTAAAATTAGAAATCGAATATCAACAGAATACAAATTCAGAGAGAGACCTGAAGATTCATCGAATGTGATGTCGTCGACAATGGTAGCTGCCGGCATCGGAGAAGAAGAGGAGTCGCCGTTCATCTCGTCGGAAAAGTTTGGGCGTGATTTCGGGGTAAATGTCACCTGCGATGGAGATAGAACTTGAGAGAGAGAGAGATCGCTGGGGCGAGAAGAACCGTGGTGTCGGGGAGGAGAAGAACCGTTCTATTGTTTCTTGGTTTTAGGGTTGTCACTTGGAGGACGATAGAATTTAATTATTCTTTTCTTTTTTTCTTAATTAAATTAAATTAGTTTTAGTTAGGTTAATTTAACTAAGGTTTAATAAGTAAGTTAGTAAAGAAGAGGGACCCACTTATGCCATATCAGCTGTCACATCATTTGGTACCGAAAATTGAGTACTATTAGAGTGGCCGTAGCATTACCTTTTTATTGGTTTAGTGATCTGATTTTTTTGGTTCGATCGAGTTTTATTGATTTATTATCCCTACCGCAAGCAAGGTTCTAAAAATCGTTAGGCGGCCGCTAAGGCGACACTAGCTAGCGCCTAGTGGGACTAGCGTAATGTCGGGGCCTAGGCGGGGCCTAGAATTAAGGCATAATTACCATTTTTTATGATAATTTATATCAAAGATCAAACACATTGAATACAAATTTAATTTTTTTTATATTTGTCATTTTATCAAACACTTGTCTATATTTGTAAAATGAACAAAAATATACAAACCTACCATTAATCGCAATTTTCAACAACCCAAAAGCAATAAACAAGCCAAGTTTATAACTAAAAACAAAAAAGATATTACTCTAGTTCGCAACTCATTACCTCCCTCTCTGCCTCACCATTACCACTCTCCTTCCTTCTCCAGTTCGTCCCCTCTTCCTTCTCCGGTTACCGCATACCACAAAATCAAAGCTAC
Source organism: Codonopsis lanceolata (assembly GCA_013146195.2). Taxonomy (NCBI): domain Eukaryota; kingdom Viridiplantae; phylum Streptophyta; class Magnoliopsida; order Asterales; family Campanulaceae; genus Codonopsis; species Codonopsis lanceolata. The sequence continues at coordinate 111,457,253 of CM028381.1, read as the reverse complement.
AAATATAAATTAAGGTCGGCGAGTAGTCGATTAGGCGGCAACTAAGAAAGTCGCGGAGAGAGGGCTAGCCGGGCCCAGCGGGGAAGTTTTAGAACACCGACATAGCGGTGATTAAACTCTATTGGAGATACTCCGTGAAAGAACAAATAAAATAAAGTACCGACTACACGGGACACATAACCCTTAAATTCTGTCACCATATCTGTAAAGCTCCACTGAGGGCCTTTTAAAAGCATCTTACTAATAAGATAAACTAAAGTAAAAGGGGCTTTTTACTAAACAACGGCATATTAACAGCTTCTCATTTCGTCTCAAAATAAGTACTTAATAATTTAGATAACTACAAACATATTAAAAAGTTATGTAGGTTGACCAATAATTATTTATCAAACTTTTTTATTTTATTTCTTGCCCTAGTATTAGTTGAAAAGATAAATTATTATGAGACATTAATTTGAAGAAGATAAATATTTGATGATAAGGTGTTTGTACGTGGGAAGAACAAGGAAGGGTAACTAAAAAAATCATGCATTGAAAATCCAAATAGATTGCAATGAAGCAGTTTGGGAGAGGTTATACATAATAATACCACATTCATTTCTCAATTTAATTTTATGTCCCCATGACCATCTTGTTCCCCACTGGACAATTAATTTGTCCTCTTATATCAATTCCCCACGGATAGCGCTTAATTGAGAAATTAATCAAGTTAAAATTTTAGTTTAAACACTTTAATAATTTAAAAAACACTCAATAAAATTCAAAAAATATATTATATAATCAAGTTAATAAGACTTACAAATTATTATACTTTTACTTAAAACTCATCATAAGTCATAGCGACAAAAACTAAAAATTCTAATTATGTTATTGTGCACGCCACAAATTCACCAAATATAGATAATTAATCTAACGTCGGAAAAACTTTTTATTAACATTTATTTAATACATGCAAAATTACATATACAAGTATCTATTATATGTAACAGTAATAATGTTATATTATATACATAAAAAAATTGCAAAATATTTATTAATTAGGAAACATTGATCTAAAGGATGCAATCACATTTTCATAGTAAATATCAAATTAATATTAAACATTGATGTGAATGATTTTTTTTACTAAGGTCTTACAATAACATATAAACTTACTTTTAGTTCAAATAAATGTTGATGTTATTCTATATGCATATATGAATGCAGAGAAAAAAAATATAAATGTCTATTACATATTTAAATTTCATAAATAAATGAAGAATTATGAAACACTACTCAGTGTTTCAAATGCAAAATGACTTAGAGACATACATAAATTTAAAGATCCGTAACTAATTGAGAAAAATAATGAAAATTAATGCAATCAATTTGGCAAAACTTTATCAATACTTCTAAATAGGACACAAAGTTACTAGAATATGATCGTTTATGATAATGAGAAATAAATTCATTTCATTGAGCAAGTTTCTATTAAATCCGACCCTCTTTTTTTTTTTTTTTTCAAAACATGTGGTTTTTACCTTAAAGTTGTTTATCAACATATACATTGAGAGTGTGAGGGGGGAGAGGTAGAGAAAGAAAAAAACACGAACATTATTGAGATGTCATTAGTTTTTGGTTGACGTTGATAGATTGTTATTGGAGTTTATAGATAGCTTTGATGAATCAAACAAATTTTACCAATTGTTGGAGATACAAGCCTTGAGGATGGAAGAGATGTGAGTGACTAAACACAATCAATGGCAAATTCGCGTGGTTGACAATAATGTTAGGGTTTTATGTTTTTCATCTAAGATATATATACATTGGTTATATGGTAAATACATGTATGAATTGGGGTAAATTTTATATTAGTAGTAGTTTGGGTAACCGATTGAGGAATGGGGCAAGGACTACTAATACCAAAACCTAACTATTTCCTACTTTTTAGCCGCCTCGTATCCAGTCAAACCAGTTAATAACTATCAATTTCGGTTCATTTCAATTCTGGTAAGCATAATTCGGTTTTAAATTGTCATTCCTAAACTCATCTTTCATTTTTTGTCAATTTCAAAATAAGTATCTTGTTTTTCAACTTTTTTTCTTTCAAAAAAAACACTTTTACCTAGAGACTTTAAAAGAATCGAGGACCACATGTCCGACCCTGTTAAATCGTAACTGGAAAGGATTTGGATCGAGAAAAGACAACCATATTAAATTCAGAGCTAATAGGGCTAGCCTTGTAGGGTCATAACCCTATAGGGTTACGGTCAACCCAATTAACATACCTAGCTAAAAGAGTTGTTAAAAGGGATGAAGACCGCAAAATCGACCATATTAAACCGAAACCGAAAAGGGTTAAGATCGAAAAAAGATAACCCTATTAAATTCAAGGTTAATAGGACTAGTCATATAGGGTCATGATCCTATCGGCGAACCTATAGGGCTAGCGTCAACTCAATTAACATATCTACTTTTACCGTTTTACTTTTACTTTTTTTTTATTTTAATTATAATTACAAGTATGCACAAGGATATTAAACGAAATTATATATTACGCTAATATTAATAATATAATCAATTATTTTTTTCAAATGATATACCAAGTCAAACATAACAATTATTTTAACGAAGGGAGTACTTATATAAAAACAAATGATAGTTGATGTGACAACACTTATTTTGAAACAAATAAAGTAGCGAAAGCTATTCTTATATTTAACTCCGACTAAAAGAGGCATATTTCTGTAAAAGATTTGAAAAAAGGCCACACAAACAGGTGGCTAAGTATAATTTGGTATAAGTAGCTTTCATTGTTTATTTTAATCACTAGTCAGTACTGACTTTAGTCCAACCAAAAGAAGCTTCTCCAATTAATTGTTTAATTAAAACAGTTCGATTACTAGTTAAACCCTATTCAACAGACAAATCAGACAACGTCACATTATTTAATATCATCTCGCTATCAAGAATTTAAAACTGTTTGAAATCATGCTAGTCATGAGTAATGATAGAACGTAAAGATACAGTCCAATATGTATTAAAATATATTAAAGAGTCTTTATTTGAAAGTTAATTTTTTTTTAAAAAAATATTTTTAATAGTGTATTAGTAATAAAATGACACTTGTATACCATAATTTTTGAAAATAAATAAAACAACCCAAAATGGATTAGTAAACTCTTTGTCCTAAACAAAGAGAGTATCGCAAATGCTATAACGAGCTAGAACTTTTGATATTATTACAAACTTTAATATTAAAGTCGTTAGATGGTTAAATTGGTGGTGATTTAAAATGTTCATGTCATTAATTAGAAAATAACATATTTGATATAATAATGTAGATATCTAAATAGAGTTTGTCTTTAGATGGTTAAGTTGGTGGTGATTTAGTTTTGGATTTTGTCGGTCTCTTCGGTCACATAAGTTTTCTCTCTTTAGTCCCATAAACTTTCACTCTTTTATACCCAAATTTTATAACTTGGAATTGAAATTGGAGCCTCCAAAATCAATGAGTCTGGATCCTCTATTTCAAAATTGTATTTCATCTCCTATTCTACCTTTGGATTCTTGTCACGTGTCAATAAGAAATCTTCACAAAAGAAAATATTGAGCTAGATTTCACGGATTTTTATTGTTATGGAAACACAATCAACTTAATAATTGATTTTGTTTATTTACGATTGACACGTGGCAAGAATCCGACGGTGGAATAGGATATTGAATACAATTTTGAAATAGAGGATCCGGCCTCAAAATCAATTATGTCGTTTGGTAACACATTTAAAATTTGGAATTGAAATTGACTTGAAATTTCAAATGTCTCAATTTCATAAAACTAATTACAGTATATACTAAATTCTAAGAATTTAAGTTCTAATTTTTTTGTTCAATTATTATACACAACTCACATTCCTTTAACTACCACCACCACTACAACTCCCGACCACTTCCGTCAGTCGCCACCTACGACCACCGCCTCTGGCCACCACTGCCATCGGTCACCTCCGTCCTCCGACCACCTCTATATGTTATTTATTAATAAAAATATAAATTCTAACAATTTTGTTGTTAGCAATGTTTGAATATTTGTCATTCATTATGATTAACAACCATTACCGTCGGACTAAACCAGATACTTGATATATTAATGAAATTTTATTTTAACTATAATAAAAAATTACAATTGAATTCTACACATTATCCACATCATAAAATTGTTATGGTTTTTAAAATAAATTTTACATTATTTAAATTATATAAAATTTGAATATTTATTGAATTAAAAATAAATACATCCAAACGGACCTTACCAATTCACCAACTATGAGGTCCATGACACTATAATAACTAGTTTTACACCCGTGCGTTAAACGCACGAACATATATCTCTCTTAATTAAATTATATACAAATAAAACGAAGATAATAAATAAAATTAAAAAATAAAGAAAAAACATGATAAAAGGGAACAAATTATATCGATATAATTGATATCATTTAATCCAATATTTTATAAATTGTTTAAGTCATTTTCTCGTTCATAATTTTATAGAGTTTAATAATTAATATTTTTTGTTATTAAAATTTATGATATTAAATAGTATAAATAGTAATTCATATATCTACTATTATGATTTAATCGTATATATTCTTATGATTTACCTATAAGTTATAATTAATTGTGGTTATTTGTAAAAATAAATTTTGTTTTGATATTATAATTTCGGATTTCCATAACACACTTTTATAATATGTATGAAAAAGACACAAAACTTTCAAATCATATATGAAGATTTCCATAACACACTTTTTATAATTAATTGTGGTTATATTTTATTTTATTCACATTATTATAGAAAATCTTTTATAGCACATTTGTTCTTATTCCAGTGTTATTTGCTCATTTTAATTAATCAGTAAATTAAGTATGCACCAAAATAGATTTGTATTTACAGATTTTCACATGGGTAGCTATTCCTATTAAATACTACTACATAGAAACTTGGTATTTTCTATAACATGTGTATATTTACATATTTTCAATAAATCTTGAGAGTTGTGTAATCAATTAATCAAATTTGTGTTCCCAATGCATGCTAACTACTATATAATAATACTCAAATATGACTTTCTTTTTTTAGCAAGTGCATTTTGGCGGGATTTTACCTCTTTTAGACTACCTAGCTTTTATATATTTATATATATATATATATATATATATATATATATATATATATATATATATATATATATATATATATATATATATATATAGATTAGTCACATCATCTTAAAATTATTATCATATTTTCTTTTTTTGGTCTGTTACAATAAATTTGTTTTATAAATATGTGCGTTAAGTCTAACATGATAATAGTTATGGAACAGAGGAAGTATTTAACTTATCTATGGTGTTAATTGGAGCACCCCATCAACGATGTCTATTATCAAATTGGAGAAAACTTGTATGTTTAGTCTGGTATGCATAGTATATAAATTGTCAATCATAATACTTTATTCGTTGCACTTAAAGAATTATTGTTTGAAAAGTCTAATTATTAAAAGATATGTAATTAATATTTCCTTCGTTTTTAAATAAATATTTCCTTCGTTTTTAAATAATCGTTCTTTTTAACCCGGAATATTGTTTAAGAAAAATAATTGATTGTATTATAAATATTGATGTAATGTTTGGTTTTCTTTAATGTCGTTAAGCAAGTAGTCATAATTAAAATAAATAGAAAAAGTAATTATAAAATTGTAAAAGTATTTTTTTTAAATCAAAGTTTTAAAGATGATAATTATATTGGAATGGACAAACAAAGAAGAACATTGCTAGCCTTACAACTAGAGATGGCAAATGGGCGGTAGGGGTGAGATTGGTCCGGTTCGGTCCATTTTTTTGGAAAAATTGAGAGAATCAGGACCAGACCAATAGTCCGGTTCTTAAAAAATATAGAACCAGGACCAACACAATATGTCTGAGAACCAATACATTAGTCCGTCCGTAACCAATTGAAGACGAGAAGACCAATACGATGTGTATATTTGATCAAGAGGATAACTAGATTTTCTAAAAAACAATGATCAATAATCAAATTACGTTCTTCCTTCATACAACATTTTGTTGGGTTCGTTGTTCTTGTGAAAATAAACTAAAGGTAAAAATCATTACTTCCAAATTAATAAAGAGAAACGAAAAATAAAGTTGTAAGGAAATTTATTGCAAGTCATCTTCCTCTCCGATCCCCTTATGGTTAATTTAATTAATTTACAGGTAACAATCTTTCACACTAATAATGTTTGGAATCACAAAAAGAGGCAGGAAATTAATTAATAAGGAAGAACAATGTTTTCCCTCCTATTTTCTCTTTAATCAAATAAGGAAACCTGGTTGAATATTGAATCAAATTATTATATATATTTTTTTAGGTTGTAAGTTGTATCTCTTTTTTTATCTTCTTATCAATTTATATATATATATATATATATATATATATATATATATATATATATATATATTATACTATATTAGTATATTATATATAATAAAATAATAATAAATACACATTAGTTCGGTTCGGTCCGGCTCGCTTTTTGGTTTCTCGAACCGGACCCACCCAATTGTCCTGCTCTATGTAAAACCGATCCGTGACCAATCCAAATTATTGGTCCGGTCCATTTTTGACCGGTTCGGTCTGATTCTATTGGTCCGGTCTGGTTCCGAAAAACTTCTGCTCACCCCTAATGGACGGGCATGGGCGAGCGTGTGCGGACCCAAATGAGTGGCATGCTCAAATGAGCGGACAAGTAAGTGTCCATTTAATAACATGAGTATGTATAGGCGGGCACTAAATGGGCATGGGTGCCCATGGGCATCTATTTACTCATTAACATGCACTTATTAAATAAATACAAAAATTACAAAAAAATAATTTCCTTTTACAAAAAATTATCAAAAATCACAACTAACCATATATATAATTACAACCACAATAATTGGAAAAGACTAACATTTTTGGTAACATTTTAACATCTGTCACCATTTTCAATGCAACCAAATTTCTAGAAAGAACTTAAAAGATGTACATGATGTGTTAGTGTTGGTAGAACCACTAATAATATTTAAAAAAGAACATATTTTCACTTTTGCCGTATGTTACTTGAATTAAAATACTTCCTTAGTTCCTTAATTTTTACGTCGAATCAATTGTTTTTAAATGGAAATCTGATATATATATTTTTCATTATAAGAAAATACGTAATTGACAGTATATAAAAAGTAATATGATATCGAAAAAATAAAAATAAAAAAATGGGTCAATTTTTTATTCTTAAAAAATAACGATTACTCCCACCATTGCTGACTATTTCTTTGGTTCTGAAAACCAAACCAAAAGAACAAGTAATAGCCATCTTTCTCAAGTTTCTCTCTCTACCCCCACACTCTCTATGTCTTAATGAATGTTTTATTGATAGAAATGTAAATATATAGAAAGAAACAACTTTGGATTATCAGGTATACAAAAAAAAATTGATCGTGAGAGTGAGAGTGAGAGGTGAAAATGTGGGCGTCCATTTGTGTCCATATTATGCCCATAAAACTTAATGGTCTAAGTAGACATGCCCATTTGTGTCCAGATTAAAATTTAAGTGTGTTCATGTCCATATTTTAGTGGGCGGTCTGGGCAGGCATATGAGCGTGAGCAGAATTTGCCACCATTACTTACAACTTTTTTACAACTTTCCTTACAACCAAGCTTTTAAAAAAGGTAAAGTAGTCTTTGAGAAAACAATTTTCCCCAATTCTAGGCTTAGTTGTAAGGAAAGTTATGGAATTAGTGGTAAGGATAACATTTTCCAACAAAGAAATGAGGAGAATTATTTAGGAGGGAGTATTAAAGTTGGTCATAATTACAAAAATGTTTAAATATAATCAATACTACATTTGTCCCAAAATAAATGATGTTATATTATTGATATCAATATAAATTTATCTATATTTTACCAAAATTGTAATTATTTTTGGAGTACTCTCTAATTAAATGTTGGTGTTGGGAATGAGAAAGTAGGATGATTGTTAGAGAGATGTTAAGAGAAATGAGAAAATAATTATGCAACTTACAAAAAATAATTACACTTAATAAAGATAGATGAGTCTTTTTCTAGAGTTCCTTAATATGTATGCAAAATTTTAAAACATCGTTTATTCTGGAACTAATGTAACATGTTATAGCAAATACGAGTATAAAGTTAAAATGTTATGGAGATAATAAATATTACTAAAAATGAAACATTTGAAAATAACATGATGAACTCTTTTTGTGGAACGATGGGAATAACAAAGAGGCGAATGTATGTCTTCACTTGGATTCAGAGTAATAGGCTAATAGCTACATCTGTGAACTAGGGCTAAAGCCTGCGGGCATGTTCGCTCCGACACCTAAAAGGAGTGGGTTGGACTGATGTAATTGCTGATCGTTTTGATGCAGGCTTCATGGGCTTTGCCCACACTGGCTACGGGCTTTACGGATCGGGGCAGGCCGGGGACGGGTAACTCACGCTTTTTAGACTGGCTTAATTCTTAAAAAGTTAAAATATTACACATAAACATTTGCATTGAAGCCCCACGCCATTTCCATCCAAAATTAACTTAACTTCCTAACTTAGGGTTAGTAGGTCTCATTCTCACATCAAAGATTAAAAATTGAAAATATCACATGATTTAGATCTAGCCGTATCTAGCAAGTAGCGACTTCGTCTCTTCCAGTCTTCCTCTCTAGTGATTGTGTCGCCTCCCGACCTCCGGCAATTTGGCTCAACGCCTTCGACCTCTCTTTCTCGATCTGGCTGACTCTCATTTTGAGACTCTTAATCGATCTTAGTCAATTAGTCTCATACTCTCATCTTTCTCCATCCCAAAATCCGGCACGCACGGCGGCTCCTCCAGCCCTCACCAACTTCACCGCCACAGCCTCACTGCCCCTCACAGTTATGAGCTATCGCTCCGCTGTGGCTCTCGCACCTTTGCGTCTACGTACACACGTGCACACGTGCACAAGGCAAGAATTTGTTGTTCATTTGAGGGGATACATAATAAATCTTCTTTTTTAGAATTTTATTTTGAAATCTCAATATGATTTATTCTACTCGTTGGATCTTTTTGGAGAAGTAGTGGATTTTCTTGGGAGCATCATTTACAAAGGAGTAACAAGGTTCTATCTGTTTTAAATAATTGATAATAAATTAAATAAATTTATTTTTTTGCGAGCTTGTCCGTTTTGTCCGTAACCCTACGCGAAGTGGGTTGGAATATGAATTTTAGGAACCGTCAAATTTGCGGCTTTCCTACCCCAACCCACTTTGCTGCGAGCTTTACACACCTGCAGACGAACTCGCCCCTCAAGCCGGTTTTGGCATGTCTACTAATAGCCATGTCCAATATTTTCTTATAAGAAAAACAATGGCGACGTCGTTTTCATAGTTTCCACATATGCGGCTTCACACACCTCGACAGTACAAACTAGATCTTTGTTGATATCAACCCTGATAACTTCTCTGGTTCACAATCTTTCATCTCAGATTTCCTCCCACACCTCTGTCCCCTCCCCAAATTCGCCAGTTTGCCCAAACACATTCACATTTCTCTCTCCTCCATGCCAAACCACACACGCACACACACATAGTGATCTTTTATATTATTCCCCTACCACATTCTCTGTACACAGACACAGACACCCCAACTGTTCCATTCAATGAAGGCGGCCATGAATCTCAACCTTCTCTCTCTATGTCTCCCCGTTTTCATCTTCTTCACACACACTCATTTTTCCAATTGTTTAACCCCAACAACTCAAATGCTCGTTTTGCCCCTCAAAACTCAAGAAATCCCATTTGGATCCTTCCCCAGATCCCCAAACAAGCTCCCATTCCACCATAATGTCACCCTCACCGTCTCCCTCTTAGTCGGCACACCTCCCCAGAACGTTACCATGGTTCTCGACACCGGCAGTGAGCTCTCCTGGCTCCAATGCAACTCCACCCGATTAAACCAACCCAAGTTCGATCCGACCCATTCATCATCCTACTCGCCCGTCACTTGCTCATCACCCACCTGCACCACCCGAACCCAAGACTTCTCAGTACCCGCTTCCTGCGACTCAAATAACCGCTGCCACGCCATTCTCTCCTACGCCGATGCCTCCTCTTCCGAAGGTAATTTGGCCTCGGAGACCTTCAATATCGGAGGATCTGACTTGCCAGGCGTGATATTCGGGTGCATGGACTCGGGTTTCAGTAGTAACTCTGATGAAGACTCCAAGACAACCGGGTTGATGGGTATGAACCGAGGGTCTCTCTCTTTTGTTTCACAGATGAGTTTTCCTAAATTTTCTTACTGTATATCGGATTCGGATTTTTCGGGTTTATTGTTGCTCGGTAATAACAATTTTACCTGGCTTATGCCACTAAATTACACTCCTTTAATTCAAATTTCAACCCCATTGCCTTACTTTGACAGAGTGGCATACACAGTTCAGCTGGAAGGGATAAAAGTGTCACAAAAATTACTCCCATTACCAAAATCCATATTTGAACCCGACCATACCGGAGCGGGTCAAACCATGGTTGACTCGGGTACCCAGTTCACCTTTCTCCTTGGCCCTGCTTATAACGCCGTTGCGAACCGAGTTCTTGAACCAAACTAGGGGTGTCTTACGGGTGTTGGATGACCCGGATTATGTTTTTCAAGGTGCAATGGACTTGTGTTTTTTGCTTCCAATAAATCAAACAAGTTTGCCACCAATGCCTTGGGTTACTTTAGTTTTTCGAGGAGCGGAGATGGCAATAACGGGTGAACGCTTGTTGTATCGGGTCATGGGGGAAGTTCGAGGAAGTGATATGGTGCATTGCTTCACATTTGGAAATTCGGACCTCTTAGGGATCGAAGCTTACGTAATTGGTCACCATCATCAACAAAATGTTTGGATGGAGTTTGACCTCCAGAATTCTAGGATTGGCATAGCTCAAGTTAAATGTGACTTAGCAGGTCAAAGATTCGGTGTGTATCACTAACATCAAGCTTCATTTGATATCGAACGTAAGTGGGTCCCCAATTAATACTGACATATGGCATCCTCCTTGCGGTGATTTCAGAGAATCTAACGGCAATGAATGCATGCCACGTACATTTGGTATTTGAAAGTAAAATTAGAAGATGATTACCTCCTTTGGTATTCTTTCTATTATGAGCTTAGAGATGATTTTAATGGTATTAAGAAAACATAGTTTATGCATCAAAATTATGCATATTTCCATATGGATGTCGGATGAGACTGTTTTGTGTCCTAATTTTTTTTTCTAATATATAATAGGAAAATAATTGAACTTGAGTGTTTAGAATCCTGTATGTATTGATTGGACTGCACTAAGGTGGCCTTCTTTTAAGTACAGAAATAACTTTATCTTTGAGCAAAGTAAAAAAGCTACTGTATTACTACCACATAAGATCATCCACAATGGACAATTCTTAGATAATTCCCAAATTGTTTAAGAATTGTTCACCATTGTGGACAATTCTTATTTGGGAATTCCTCCCAAAAATTCTTGATTAATAATCCATGGAGGGAAGAGAGAGAAGGAGATGCATGAAGGAGAGTGACGATCACCGTTGGCTTTGCGCCACGCACGTGGGAGAGTTGAGGAGTTCACCATGGGCCATGGCTGTCTGCCACCCACCAGCTTTTTAATTATTTTTTTTTTATTTTTTGAAGTTAAAGAATTGGACCGCTTTTTATTTATTCATTTTCTTTTTATTTTTTGATTTTTTCAAATTGTAACTGTTTTTATGCCTTTTTTTATTTTTATTTTAAAATTAAGACCATTAAAATTTAATGAAAATTATTAATTAATACACATTTGTTTTAAATTTATTTATAATATTTAATAGTATAATTAACATTATAAACAGATTAATTTATTTATATTGCTTATTTGAATATGCAATATATTAATAAAAATTATAAACTGATTACTTTATTTATATTGAGTATTTAAATATGCAATATATTAATAAAAGTTATAAATGAATAAATTTATTTATATTGCATATTTGAATATGCAATATATTAATACAAATTATAAACGAAATAATTTATTTAAAAAACAATATACGTATTAATTAATTTATTTGCAAAGTATAAAAATAAAAAGTAGTGTAAATAAAGTGAATGATGTAGTAGTGGGACTCATGTAAGAATTGTTGAAGAATCAAAAATATTGTAGAAGAAAATTCTTAAGAAAGAGAAATTATAAAAATATATAGTTGGCAGTAGGATCCATTTAAAAATTTGTGGGGGAATGCAAACGATTGTGGATACCCTAATATCCAATGTTTTTGCCCCCACAGGCCACATGCCACAATTCTTATAATTAGTATCAGTTGGTGAGAAAATTGAGCACACCGGTGACAAGCATTTATTAACACTTCAATCTCTCAATTATTTAATAATTTGTTTGTTCGTTTTTAAATTATCGTCCACCTTTGTATTTTTATCCTTTTTTTTTAAACTTTTTTTTTAAGAAAATATTTTTATAATTTTATTTTTATTTTTTCTACATATTTTAATTATTATCATATACTCAAAGGCATTAAAGAAAATCAAACATTTTTCTAATATTTAATAATATAATCAATTTTTTTAAATGATTGGACGGGTCAAAATAAACAATATTTTGAAAACGAAAATAGTATCTTATTTTCTTGTTAGGTAGGCAAGAGCTAGAGCTAGGCCTCCCCTAGTCCCCTTTCCATTCATATTATACATTAATTGATTTTAGGGAGGGTTTATTTTCACTATTATTTTTGTTTATCCATTACATCTTTAATAATTGCATTAAATAAATACATGTTTCGACAAAATTACTCCTTAAGTATTTACCTATTTTAACTTGACTAATCAAGTTACTTTTCTATTTACTTTTTAACATTATTTTTTAATTCAAACATTCATGAACAACATAATTATTCTATTATTATTTTTACTTTTTGTAATAACTTTATTAATTAATCTTATGACTAAAATATCGTAAGGATATTTTGTCTGCTAAACTTTGAGTAAATATATGTTCATTGGTGATGTGCATATTTTGAATCCACCTCAATAGCATTTGGGTATCGTTAAATGACCCACTATATTTTGCATGATGTCCAAAGGATTGGGCCGGGCTCATGCGCAACGAGCAAAATCCATTCCCTCAGGTATAAATAACCCCCTCTAGTTCATAGAGTGGGGGAGGCTCTCTCTTCTTCTGATCTAGAATCACACACGCACTTGGGGGGCTGCGCGCCATCTCCTTCATAATCAGTGCACTAATAAACACGTCGAAGGGTTTTTGGCGGGGGCCTTCCCCGCCGACTCACGGTGTTTCTTCTACAGATAATATATCCAGATATCCACCACCGACAACGAGATAACTGCCGGACAGCAACTCCGGCGACCCACGTCCACCGCTACCTTTGGCACCCCCGATATGATTTTTTTTAATACATCAGTTGGTTTCGTTACCGAGAAAGAGTTTTCTTTTTGTTTGGGGTAGGGTTCGAGGGTCGCCTAATTCTTCCATGAAAGCCACGACCAAAGTTAATATCGTGTCTTCATTGGGTATGGAATGGGCAGAGAAGGAGGTCTCGAAACAGAAATGCAACATCAACATTGGATGCGCTTCTGCTGAACAAGAAAGATCCCACCGAAAATGCCTCCATCTGAATTCTACGCCCTGCCATAAGCCGTTTGAGGTGTGCTGCTCCGTTACCCATCGACAGTGTGCCGACCAAGTGAATCTGACTTTTTCGAGCCCCAAACACAAAAAACGAACGAAAGGTAGAACCATTATGGTGCTCTGTGGGCTGTATTGTGTTCAATCTTGATTAGCACGAATGGAAGGTAGAACTGTGTTGTACTTGGCAATCTTGTTGACCGATTTATTGGTTGGGCATTGCCGTTGCATAGCAGGTCAGTGCTGCAGATGGGCCAATGGAACTCGCATTGGAAGGTCTCTAGGCATTTCTTAGTATTAGAGATAATGAAGCAACTGACAGATATGCATTGCCAATTCTTAAAGACTGCCTAGAACTTCTTGAGGATGAGAAAACCCTCTTTGGAATCCCACGTTATAATCATTGTTCCTTCATATGCTGCCCAAGTAAATTTTTACGTATGAAGTTCAGATCCGGCTGAATCACATTGCGTCACTGTTAGGGGTGATGTCGGCCAAGACATCTCTATCAGCAGTACTGGCAGGTGTTATATTCCAATCTTGCCCTTACGTTTTTTGTTGATTTATGCCAAAATTGAAACCACTCACACCATGAAACCATGATCATTATCACTGCTTACGGTTATGATGCTTGTTGCTTACACGATTAAGGGTGCTTTAATATCATTGTAACTATTACGATGATATACAATTGACTATCATAGTTATGTGGTGAGAGATACATAATAGATTATTTAATTTTGGCATAATTACTCATGATATTTATTATTTAACATAAAGTAAATTAAATGTGATTAAGTCACCAATTATGCCATGTAATATATGATATTATGAAGAGTATTCATGTCATTTATAAATTGCATTAAATACATCCAATGTACCTTGAATTATTGACTTAATTGACATTGTGCACGATATAACATGATTTATTTGCTTATGAATCAAAATAATGATATTACGTCATTTTTTGGTCGTGTTGTGTAGAAACGTGATTACTTTCTTGCTCACATAAGTTAAATGCACAAAACAAACCCCAATTTTATTAAATGGAGAAATATGCTTAATTTGCAAATGATGCACAAAAGGCTTCAGGTATGAAGTCCATGTCAATAGAGCCTAGGCTTTCCCCCAACAGCTCTACCGTGCTCGAGCACACTATGAGTGTAGACACCCCAATTTTGTACCCCTGGTATGTGACACGACATAAAATATCAAGATCTGTTAAAAGGACTAACGAATGTCAAGTTACAGGGTTGAAAATGCAAGAGAAAAAACAGGATGCATAAACAGTGAATTGCAAGGGCCAAAGTACCAAAACCAGAAGATAAAAAGGCTGTGGGCACTGCCCACAACCCTCCTGGACGCCGCGCCCCAGCTCCTTTTGGGTCGCGCCCACAGAAGCCCCCTGCACTGTATCTTTTGGCCTAAGGTGCAACCTCCTCAGCGCACGGTACAAGCCGATGAAGCACAGAAGGTAAAAGTTAATCACGAAGGAAGGCCTCCTCCCAGCCAATAAATAAAAGCCCCTGGCTTCAGAAAAAAAACATAGTTCACACAGTGAGAAAACTTTCACCGCGCAGTTTGTGAGCGCTCTCCCGAGAGAACGTCAAAGTTATTCCCCCTCTAGCCCCAAAGCTCTGCCAAATCTCCCCTAAACACTAAAACTCTCCGGCCAAAGTGAACCCTAGTTGCCCTGCTAGGATTCCGCCATATTTTCATCGGTTCAAAAGAGCCAAAAAGAGCAGTTGCCTTGCCAGAATCTAGACGTCAAATCCAGCCGAAGCAAGCAGTTGCTCTGCCCGATTCCAGACGCAAGCAAGCTAGTAAATCCAGCCAAAGCAAGCAGTTGTGCCACCAGGATAAAGAGGCGAAATCAACTAAACGGAGCAGTTACGTTGCTCGAAATCAATCAAAAGAAAAAGACTCCCTGTCCCTGAAGGACAAAGTGAGCGCACCCTAGGGCCTACCAGAAAGGAGCTTAGTACGGGATAAAACGCCCACGCTTCAAGAGGTAGGTCCATTAAAGTTTTATTTACTTTTTATGTATAAAAGTGCTATTTAAAAATAGTCCTATGTAAACGAAATAAGCAGTTGTGCTACCCGAAATTCTATAGCAAATAGCACTAAGGCCTTGTTTGATGGGGCTTATGGATGGGTGTTTTTTACTTATGACTTCCCATAAGTCATAAAAAGAGTGTTTGATTGCATTTTTTTTCAAATAAGTTATAAGTAAGGTACAAGGACTTGGAAGCATAATTTGCCTATAAGTCATAAGCATCAAGCCAAGTGCTGAAGACTTATGTGATAAAAAAGCGGATGAACAGTACCAATTAATGAAAATTTTAAATTCCAAAACTACCCTCGTTTTTATTGAACTAGGTTTTCCTTGTCAAAGCTGTAGACATCACTTTTTTATCGCATTCGTCGAGCTCTTCTCTTCCACCGCATCTCGAGCTCCTCCATCGCATTCGTCGAGCGACTTGTCTGAGATTGTTATGGCTGGGCTTTGGGATGGAAGAGTCTATGAAGGGAGAGCGATGGGGAAAGGGATACAGAAGAGAAAAGAAACATAAAGAACTAATCGAGAGAGGAGGGATTTTTTTTTCGTTTTTCGTTTCTCATCTAATTACAAAGTGAAAGATACATGTTGGAATCGAGAAAGAAAGGAAAAAGAGAGAGAGAGAAAGAGAGAAGAAAAATGGAAAAAGAATAAAGAAGAATAAAAAAGGAGGGATAAGATGTGATGTGAGGCAGTAGATAGATATCATTATCATCGGTTAGTTTTTTTTTTTTTATTTTACTAATAGTATAATACTCTTTTTTTTTTGACAAATAGTCCACTTTTTAATTTTGGATCTTCCACTTAAAATCTATTTTAAAAAATTATTAAAGTATAAAAATGTAATTTTATTATTCATAATGGACTACTAAAAGTATATTATTTTTAAAAAAATTGACTTTTAAATGAGGACTCTTTGCCTGTAATGAAAAGAGTACTATATTAGTACTATTTTACAATTTTTATGATTATTATTTTGATATTTTTATTTATCTGTTAGTACATTTGAAGGTTTAATGTTTATTAATTAATAATGTTATAAATTATTTTTAAAAATAAAAAAATATTATATTTATGTCTTATTTTGAGGAAGATGATCTTAATGTGATCAATCAAACACATATCTCTTTTCTGGGTATGGTAGATCCAAAGATGGAAGTAATGAAAATACAATGTATTATCCAATATGTAATAATAATATTTTTAATTAACATTTGGATATTACCACTTTGAACTTAAATGTATTTTTGTTAAACACATATCACTAGTTATATGTAATTTGGATATTATCAACTTTGAACTTATATATGTATGTAGTTTGTGTTTCTAATTTGCTTTGATTTACATTTGGATATTACAACTAATACAACTTATTTGTAACTCTAGGGATTCTTTTTCAACTTTAAATTTAATTATAAAAAAATAACATTATTTGTAACTCTAAGTTAAAAATGTTTGGAAATAAATTTATTAGTTATCACAGCTTATTTTTATAGGGAAAAGATTCTATGATGAGGTTATTTTAGTCTTCATAATTTTATTCAGCACTTTTTCAGCTTATTAATCAAACAGTCACACTTACTTATGACAGCTCATCAGCACTTTGAAAAAACTAAATCAAACAACATCATTCATCAGTCCATCAGTCATAAGTCATAAGTCATCAGTCAGAAGTCATAAGTCAGAAGTTATCAGCACATATCAATAAGCTAAATCAAACGAGCCCTAAATAGAGCCATTATTATGACTAAATTTTTATAAATGAATTCGCAACTCTAGAAAGGAGGCTACTGTAAGTTTGTATTTATTTCCTTATATATATGCAAACATATATTTAAAATGTTTTATTTCAACTGCTAAATAAATATAAAAGAGCATATTTAGCCAACAAACTTGTTTTGAGATCGAAAGGGCGAGTTGGATGCCTAACTCGTTCCTACCTCGTAACTTAGCCTCCGAACCCTTTTTACAAATCTGGTTATTTTTTGTTTTTCTTTGTTTCCTTAAAATAAATATGAAGACTCTGTTGTACATATTTTGAGTCCACAAATAAGGTCGGACGTATTCCCACCCACTTTAAAAGATTTTGAAACCACCCACTCGGTAGCGGGGGAAGAGGTCAAAATCGGGGCACTCACAACGAGCCTTAACAAGTAGTAACTACTCGGAGATCTGAGCGATCAGAATGAGCATACCATATGTCGGCCTTTGCCTGAGAACCAACAATACTAATTAGTGATACTTCTCAACTTCAAGATAAACCCTAGCATTCGAGAAGTGGGGGCTACACCAAAGAAGATGAAGCATAATGTGCTCCTTCCCGGGAGCTACTATGTACTTTGTGCCCGAGCACGCTATTATTGTGCTCGAGCCACACTATCAGATTTTGCTCTATGTACGCATGCGCTCTCTACTTGATGTTCAGTTGTTATCTCAATTATTCTCTTTTTCACTAGTAAGAGGTATCTCTGCTCGTGAAAAAAGGGTGGTGTTCGAGCCTGTTATCTCATTTATTCTCTTTTTCACGAGTAAGAGATATCTCTACCCGTGAAAAAGGGTTGGTGTTCGAGCCTGTTATCTCGATTATTCTCTTTTTCATGAGTAAGAGGTATCTCTACTCGTGAAAAATGGTTGGTTTTCGAGTCCGCTACCTCGATTATTCTCTTTTTCACGAGTAAAAGGTATCTTTGCTCGTGAAAAAGGGTTGGTGTTCGAGCCTGTTATCTCGATTATACTCTTTTTCACGAGTAAGAGGTATCTCTGCTCGTTGAAAAAGGTTGGTGTTCGAGCCTGTTATCTCGATTATTCTTTTTTTTACGAGTAAGAGGTATCTCTGCTCGTGAAAAAAGGGTTGGTGTTCGAGTCTGTTATCTCGATTATTCTCTTTGTCACAAGTAAGAGGTATCTCTACTCGTGAAAAAGAGATGGTGTTCGAGCTTGTTATCTCGATTATTCTCGTTTTCACGTCGTTTTCACGAGTAAGAGGATATCTGTTCGTGAAAAAGGGTTGGTGTTCGAGCATATTGTCTTGATTGTACTATTTTTCACGAGTAAGAGGTATCTCTGCTCGTGAAAAATGGTTGGTGTTCAAGTTTACTCGCGGTTGAGTTGTACACCGCGCCTACCTGTGCTTCTGCTCGCTAGCTTTTCAAAGGTAGTTCTGCTCGCATAGTCGAGTACTGGGAGTTGACATTGGCCTAAGTGGCGCTCTGCTCGCTATATAAAGATACAATCAGGTTATAAAGCATACTGGTTAATCAAAATATACAATGGCGGTCAAAAACGACTAAAATTGTGACTCATTTCGGCATTTCTGTTATCTTGTTTACCAATGTGTTAGTGATTAAGCCCCGGGCGTCCCGATAAATTAAAGGGAATCATGAGCGAATAGTACTCCTTACCTCCGAGATGAATCTCAAAGAATAATGAGTAAGGGGCTATTGATGTGCATATTTTCGATCCGCCTCAATAGCGTTTGGGTCTCGTTAAATGACCCACAGTATTTTGCATGATGTCCAAAGGATTGGGCCGGGCCCATGCGCAACGAGATAAATCTATTCCCTCAGGTATAAATAACCCCCTCTAGTTTATAAAGTGGAGGGCTCTTTCTTCTTCTGATCTAGAATTACACACGCACTTGAGGGCTACGCGCCCTCTCCTTCATACTCAATGTACTGATAAACACGTCGGAGGGTTTTTGGCGGGGGCCCTCCCCGTTGACTCATGGTGTTTCTTCTACAGATAATATAGTCAGATATCCACTACCGATGACGAGATGACTGCCGGATGGCAACTCCGGCGACCCACGTCCACCGCTACCTTTGGCACCCATGGTATGATGCTTTTTTAGATACATCTATTGATTATGGAAAAATAAATTAAAGTGAAATTTAAAATATATAATAGTAAAATAATCGAATAGTAAAATCATAATATGAAATAATATCAAAATATTTAAATATTTTTTCTACATTTAT
Organism: Codonopsis lanceolata; assembly: GCA_013146195.2. Lineage (NCBI taxonomy): Eukaryota > Viridiplantae > Streptophyta > Magnoliopsida > Asterales > Campanulaceae > Codonopsis > Codonopsis lanceolata. Next base: position 111,437,460 of record CM028381.1, on the reverse strand, counting down.
AATTGATTCAAAAATTTAATTCTTGAGTTGATTAAAACAAATATTCAGTTTAATATCTACATTAATAATTGAATTGATATTTTAAAACAATATTTCAAAACTAAATTAGAATATTAATTTTTGATAATAAAATATCTAATATAATCTAAAATGGTAGAAAACGTATTAATCATATTATTTTTTTGATAATGGAATATGAAACGTGAGTAATTAGAAATTAGATTGAACATATTTATTACGAAAAAATAAGTACCTAGTTTGTTGAGAATTAGAATGTTAAGAATATAAATAGAATAATTATGTTGTTCATTGATGTTTGATCAAAAAAATAATGTTAGAAGGTAATTAAGAAAGTAACTTGATTAGTCAACTTAAAAATTGGTAGTTTTGTACAAACATGTATGTATTTAATTCAATAATTAAGGATGTATTGGATAAACATAAATTGTAGTGGAGTTAGCCTCTCCATTGATTTTATTATTATTATTATTATTATTATTATTATTATTATTATTATTATTATTATTATTATTATTATTATTATTATTATTATTATTATTATTATTATTATTATTATTATTATTATTATTATTATTATTATTATTATTATTATTATTATTATTATTATTATTATTATTATTGATTTTTATTATTGATTTTTATTATTGATTTATTATTATTATTATTATTATTATTATTATTATTATTATTATTATTATTATTATTATTATTATTATTATTATTATTATTATTATTATTATTATTATTATTATTATTATTATTATTATTATTATTATTATTATTATTATTATTATTATTATTATTATTATTATTATTATTATTATTATTATTATTATTATTATTATTATTATTATTATTATTATTATTATTATTATTATTATTATTATTATTATTATTATTATTATTATTATTATTATTATTATTATTATTATTATTATTATTATTATTATTATTATTATTATTATTATTATTATTATTATTATTATTATTATTATTATTATTATTATTATTATTATTATTATTATTATTATTATTATTATTATTATTATTATTATTATTATTATTATTATTATTATTATTATTATTATTATTATTATTATTATTATTATTATTATTATTATTATTATATTATTATTATTATTATTATTATTATTATTATTATTATTATTATTATTATTATTGTTATTATTATTATGTGTGTGTGTATTATGTATTGTTGTTATTATTATTATTATTATTATTATTATTATTATTATTATTATTATTATTATTATTATTATTATTATTATTATTATTATTATTATTATTATTATTATTATTATTATTATTATTGTTGTGTGTGTGTGTGTGTATGTATGTGTGTATTATGTATGTGTTGTGTATGTATTATTATTATTATTATTATTATTATTATTATTATTATTATTATTATTATTATTATTATTATTATTATTATTATTATTATTATTATTATTATTATTATTATTATTATTATTATTATTATTATTATTATTATTATTATTATTATTATTATTATTATTATTATTATTATTATTATTATTATTATTATTATTATTATTATTATTATTATTATTATTATTATTATTATTATTATTATTATTATTATTATTATTATTATTATTATTATTATTTATTATTATTATTATTATTATTATTATTATTATTATTATTATTATTATTATTATTATATTTATTATTATTATTATTATTATTATTATTATTATTATTATTATTATTATTATTATTATTATTATTATTATTATTATTATTATTATTATTATTATTATTATTATTATTATTATTATTATTATTATTATTATTATTATTATTATTATTATTATTATTATTATTATTATTATTATTATTATTATTATTATTATTATTATTATTATTATTATTATTATTATTATTATTATTATTATTATTATTATTATTATTATTATTAAGGAAACACTATTACTACTGGATAAACTGTTTATACCACTCCATTTTTGGTAAATAGTCTACTATTCCATTTTAGAATGTTTTATTTAAAAAATCTACTTTCAAAAATTAAGGTATAAAAGTGTCATTTTATTACTAATGTGATACTAAAATGTTAAGAATTAAAGTATCTTGTTTGTTGAGAATTAAAATATTAAGAATATAAATAGAATAATTATGTTGTTCATTGATGTTTGATCAAAAAAATAATGTTAGAAGATAATTAAGAAAGTAATGTTATGAATTATTGAACAAAGTCTAGACTAGGTTAGCTCGTAGGCTAGTATTGTAAGAGTGGTTTAGTTTGTCAACATTGGCAGATATCTTCTTCCATTGCTCGGTTATAAATACCGAGCAATGTAAGGTTAATGAATACAAACGAATCCTACAGCTCTGTAGAAAACTCTTTCTCTCTTTCTCTAATACATTCTTTGTTATAAGTTTGTGGTTACTTTATAACACGTTATCTCTAATATATATTCGTTGATACTTGAGCGGATATAACCTCAAGCTAAAAACTGAATATTTATAAATATACATATATTTCAATTCTATATATGAATAACTTTATATACATATATATTTATTATTGACTTTCAAACACCCACAGAAAGGCTTGTTGAGTAGCGTGGCGTGAATATATATGTATGTTATATAATAGCTGTATAAAGTTGACTGAAAAATATTCATGCAAAGTTATTTTATTTATTGCTCCTAATAAGATTTATATTTATTCATAATTTAAATGCAATTCTATTAAATCAAAATTTTTACATTTTTACCCCTCCACTCTAACGGCTAGTTAACTGATTTTTATCTCTATCCTCCAACGGTCATAAACGGTCATTTTTTTTCCTCTATATATACAACAACATCTTAATACATTACTCACATATTTTACTACCTACTTACAAACTCTCAATACCATATTCTCTTCTACAAAATGTTTAACCCAATGTTGATGATTATTATCATACTAGTTATTGTATACACCGCATTGGTTTTCGTTGCTGAATACCCTCCAAACGATTTTCAGATTTTTATTACTTATCTTTGTATCATGTATGTCCTGTTAGCAGTTACAATAGCTTTCAACATACATTTTAACATGTACTCATTATCATATAAATAAAATTTCCATGTAATAATTTTATTAATATATATGTTTCATTTTTATAGTTTTCTCTTCACAAATGGCAAACATCGCTAAGCTCGAATTTTAAAGGCTGGACATATCTGGAAAAAAATTATATGTTTTGGAAAATAGATGCCGAAACCCACCTGGCCGCCAGAAGCCTCTAAAATACTATCCAACAAAGTAATAATGAATGGATAAGTAATCAACATCGGGCTCAGGCCATGATTTTCCTACGACACCACGTCCACGAAGACTTAAAAATGGAGTATCTCACGGTTAATGATCCACTCGTCTTTTGGGAAAATTTGAACGAAAGATATGACCATTTGAAAACGGTCATTCTCTCAAAAGCACACTATAATTTGATTCATATCCACCTACAAGATTTTAAAACTATCAGTGAATATAATTCTATGATGTATAAGATAACCTCACAGTTGAAATTATGTGGGGAAACCATCACTGAATATGATATGTTGGAGAAAACATTCTCCACATTTCACGCCTCGAATATGCTCTTGTAGCAGCAATATCGAGAAAAGGGTTTTAAAAGGTACTCTGAATTGATCTCTTGCCTCATAGTAGCTGAACATAATAATGAGATTCTAATGAAAAATCATGAATCTCGTCCAACTGGTTCAACCTCATTCCCTGAAGCGAATGAGACTATGTATGATGAAAGGCAAGAGCGTGGGCGTGGTAGTGGTCGTGGTCGCGGTCGTGGTAGAGACCAAGGAAATCATGGACAAGGTCGGGGTCATGGTCGAAATCAAGGCCGAGGAAGAGACCGTGGAAGAAATAACTATCATCATTATCATTCATATAATGTAAATTCCTCTCGCCACCTGTAGTGGAACAGAGATGATGATAGAAACAACTCTTCGAGTGGGCAAAATGTGCGACAAAATAATGAAGAAAGTTCATGTTTTAGGTATGGCATGAAAGGCCACTGGGCACGCACATGCTGAACGACGAAACATCTAGTTGATCTCTATGAGAGATCACAAAAAGGAAAGAATGTTGAGACAAATTTCTTTGAAAATGATCCTGAAGATCTTCATTTTGATTTTGGTGATATGACCAACGTCGACATGACCAATACCATTAGTGATGATATTGGTCATAAACAATAAATTAACATAGGAATGAAGTTATGATCCGAGTTCGAGGTAGAAGCTGTGGAAAAAGTAACATGTTGTTATGTAGGAGTATGATCTGTTTTTCCTATGTATACTAGCATGTTCACAATAAAATTTATATATGTATTTTGCATTCAATGTGTTATCATATTTATTCATCTTATTTTTCTTTCTCTCATATTGAAATAGACCATAAATATGTTTCAATCCAAAACCCAAGGAGGAGATTTATGTCTTGCAGACAGCGCTACTACGCATACCATACTTAAAGATAAGAAATATTTTTCTTATCTCAAAGTTGACAAGGCTAATGTCAACACTATATCTGGTAATGCCAAAATAATTGAAGGATTTGGCAAAACAATTTTTCTAATGCCCGGAGACACTAAATTCATGATAAATAATGCATTGTTCTCTCCTAAGTCTCAAAGAAACTTGTTAAGTTTCAAAGACATTCGACTGAAAAATCTCAACCTAGATAGATCCATTACAGTTTCGTATTCCAGGTCGATCCCCGTTTCGTTGTGCTACAATGGTGATTTTCGAATCCAATGTGTTTGTCGGAGTTGTTGAAGGAGACGATGACATTTTTTGAACAATATTTCAAAAAGTGGACTTTTGAGGTTGAAAAAAAAATGCGGGCCGGTACCACTTCATAGAATTATAACCACTCAAGTTATTGGTTTATGCCATAGAGGTAAATCTATTTCTCTATGTATCATTATTTATTGAAGTATTTATTTATTATGTATTTTTTGTTTATTCATAGTAATGCATCATAATGCCTTTAGAATAAATATGTTATTCTTAAATATCTCTGGTCTAGTATTATTATTAATAAGGGCAATAATAATGCACGGAGACTAGTATGTGTTGAGACTCATATAGTTGATATCAGTCTACACGTGGGCGCGTGTTAGGTGTAACGACGTACTGGATTGACCCGTATGAGAATGCTACGTGGATCATTATGTGAGTGTCATAAGCGATTCTCATAGTGACAAATGTATTCGTTGTCCTTTCACTTGAAGTCGTTATATACCCTAGATGAGGAGTTGTATATTTTGATACCGATAAATGTTATTCTGTAACAAGGTGATTATAAAGTCAGATGTTGGATATGCCACGAATCATGCTAAGGGATATGAACGATGTAGATAAAATTTGTCCCTCCTACATAACAGGAGTATAATATTTATGAGCCCTTGATGAGTGAGACTTAAGTAAATGCATGGACGTGCTCAAATAAATCAATATGAGATATTGAGTTTATTTGTTTATTATATAAGTCTACTCGGAGATCAAGAAATCAAGATTAAACTATAACAAGGATGACGTGTTTCATGCCATGTGTTTAATTAAATATTAGGACAAAGTGACAAGAACTATTTTGGTCACAATCAGTTATTTGTAATCACTGATAATTCCTATTACTTGGGTAACAATGATGTATTGCTAGATGCCGCTCATTGTTTATAATTAATTATATATTTGATATAGTAATTAATTATTACCAACGTAATTTAGGAACATATTGGGTCACACACTTAGAATGAGTTGGACTGGAATTTATTTTGGCCATTAATCGGATTAATGGGCTCAAGGTAAAACAAAATGGAGACCACAATATTGTCCTAGTTAGGCTAGGACTTATAATGGCCGGCCCATATCTCTATTTCCTATATACATATAGGAGGTCTTCTTGATGAAAAAGGAGGGGGTGTTAGACACACAAGAGAAATTTAGGGTTTGGTGAAACACTAAATTCGTAGGGAGAAAAATTAGGGATTAGTTATTCGTTAGACGGAAGATTTCCTACTTTGATTCAACAATTGTATAACACAGAATTGTTGGATTAACCATGTTCAATCAATTCGTGTGGATACCATAGAGAAGCTGTGCAAATCATTTGTTACGATGATCGTGATTTAAACGTGATTCTATTGAAAATTGATCGTTACAAAATTCTGGTATGTATCCTAAATCTAATTTATATAAATTCGCATGGATCTTGGAAAGATTTTTGAAATTAAAGTTTTGTTATTCTGCTTTGTTAATTTCGATTAAAACCCAACACAAGTACCCCCTTTTTTTAATTGGATAAGTCCATTTTCGTTATTTTCTTCCTTAAATGCCCTCCTCCTTGCGTTGTTTCATCTCCTACCATTTCCTAGCTTGCTTGATCGGATTTTCTCCAATGAATATGTAAAACAATATAAAGTATTTGGATATGGCCCCTTTCTATTCAAATTAATTGATTCAATCAATCATTGTTGTTCAATTTGACGAAGACTAGAATCCATTAATGTGATTTGAGTGGAAGCTCATCATGAGCCCCACCAACAAACCTTAGCTTTTCGTTGGATATCACCACATGCCTTTCTGCCACTAACCTCGTAACCATGACCGGATCTGTTACGTATGATGTGAGCGTCGTAGTCATGACTAACTTCATCTTCTTCCCCAGAACAAGGATCCTCCCTAAGATATGAAATATGATTCATGCCTTTCTGAAAGAGAATAAAATAGCCTATGATTCGGCTTAGAGTATTGATCTCGTTCTTCACGTTCTGCCCCTAAAAATAACAAAGCCGATATATAGAGATATAGTATAGAGAAGAGCGGAGGGATTGAACTAAAGGTATAATCTTGCAATATTAATAGAGATGGAGAAATTGGGGGTGGTATAAATAAAAATATGAGAAGTGGATTCCCTATCAAATAAGAAGACCCAAACATCGAATTATTTTATTTGAAAAGGACAAAAGGTAGATGATGGTGGACAAAAGATAGACAAATCGATGCACAAAATTAATTAATGATGCTCGTTCGATGCCCAATGTTTTCATAGCGATGCCCAAATTTAGGCAGTAGCTTTGTCCGCGCATCTTTCCTTCATTAAAGGTATCTTCATCATTTTTCCTCAAAAAAAGTATACTCTAGCGGTTGAAAACAAATATAAGAGACTTTTTCAATTATAATATTATCACAGGGATTGGCCCGATTATCACAAAAAAAAAAAAAAATGGACTAGAGAGGTTACAAACTTTATAAAATTGACCGACCAGAATTTTACCCTTCCATATTATTAGAACTTATGGCTCCAAAATTCAGCTTCCTGTTTCTAGGAGGCCCGAGTGAACCTCCTGAAGCCCATGTTTTTGTTCTTGGTGTAGTAACAGATATTTTTAGGGTGAAATTCGGACCGGTCCACTTTTTGAAGTTTCTAACCTTTCTAGTCTCCAAAAATATCATCGTCCTCTTCAACATACTTTGTATTCGAAAATCACCATTGTTGGGTAACGAAACGGGGATTGACCTGCCCGGTCATGTTGAGGGGGCAACGCCCCTTTCGTGGGGGTTCGGGGGCAATGCCCTCAAAAAGTAAACGATTTTTCTGAATCTTTAACTACGGAACTTTAATCAAAATATGTTAGATTGGAGGATTTTTTCAATAGGGACGAATGCGAATTAGGAGGAATAAAAAGACTTATGTAGAAACTTGCATGCTTTAGATTTACTTAGAGCATGGACAATGCTAAAATCAAAAAACCAAAATCAAACACCAAATCAACCACAACCCAATTAAAAACCAATAAAATAATCCATTTGATACAAGTTTCATTCGAAACCAAAAAACTCATACAACAGTGACACATAATCAAATACTTTTTTCATATCTCACTATCTTTATCTCCATTAATTTAAAAAAAAATCAAAAAATGGCTAAAAACTTGAAAAAAACATAGAAAATATTTCTGATATCCAAATGAAACAAACCAAGTCTCTATTTATAGGTAAAAATATGTACTTTAATTCAGGAAAAAAATTTAAAAATTAATTTTTTTGGCCGAAAATTGGCCAAGAAAAACGAGATGGAAAAAAATTTGGACCCAATAGGAAAGTGCCATATGGAAAGGGGGTTTGGAAAGGAGAGGGCTGCCGCCCACAGTGGTTGTCGGCCACTTTGCCATTTCTTAAAAAAAATTGATGGTATAAACGATTTCATTTTGTGCCTTTAAAAGTCAAAACGATGTAATTTCATGATATAATTGGTTGGTTTGATTTTATTTGATTTGGTTTTGATTTGTACATATATTAATCCGAATTAAACCAAATCAAATCTAAATTAGATTAGATACACTTTAGATTGACCATTGTAAGCCATGATTTGCTTTGGTTCATTTTTTATTTTAGCATTGTCCATGCTCTTAAAACCATTAAGTTAAAACAGCTAGTTTATATTTATTCAAATCTTTAAAACAATTTTAACTTAGATTTTGTATCAAGTCTAAATCTATCTACTGAACCTTTTGTAGATAAGATACCCGCTTTTGTTTAAGTACAGAAGATACCCCTTTTGACTTTATTTAAACAGTCTTCTTACTTGTTAGTTGTTACATTCTATCTGCTTAAAGTTATCAGCAGCTAGTAGCTGCTGGTAACAGTGTCAGTGTCTGTTTAGGGCCGGCCCTGAACATTCAGAGACCCATGGCGAAAAAAAAATAAAAGGGCCCTTTTATTGATTTTTTTTTTGACATAGATAAGAGTAGAAGTGTAGAACTCATGACCACACAACCAACAAAATAAAACCTTAACCATTGAGACAACTAAATATATTATACATTATATATACATTATATATTATACACTTTATAGGCCAGGCCAATTAATTAAAAGTTAAAAACCCCTTCCTAAGTTTCGAAATTGTGACCTTCAGCATCTTAGGCGTGACCCTTAACCTTTACTACAACATGCTACTTGTTAAAAAATTTAACAATAAATTATATATACAATATATAAGGTAATTTTTACAAATTTGAGGCCCCTAAAATTGGGGGCCCATGGCCGTTGCCCCTCCAGACATACCTCGGGGCCGGCCCTGTGTCTGCTTATACACTCAAAATTTTCTATCTGTTGAAACACTGTATCCCTCGAAATATTTGACATTCATGAGCCTTTTATAAAAAAACATTATTTGGTCGCATTTTTCAAATAAAAGAACTATTCACATGTCTTGTCAATAGAAGATTTCCATGCATGTTTTAAATGTTCTTCATATATTATATCCTAGCTACATTTTCTTTAATATTTTATGCCAGAGAACACTCTTTATCTCTTACACTTTGCAAGATTTCCGGGCATTTAATGAAAGATCATGATCATCATTTCGTCAAGAAATTCAAGATTCAAACTCGCTCTCTCAAATAGCTACAATTATGGATATCTCTATAAAACGTTTGAAGTAAGGATTGAAAAACACAACCTTCGCATAATTATGTGCTCAGTATTCATAAATCTCAAATCCTCAAAACACTCAAAAAGACACAAATACGTTGAAGTCTTCATTCAAACCCATAACTTCAATCTTCCTTTGAAGAGCTTCTTCTCTCAAATACCAACTAGATAGTCTTTCTCATATTAATCTTTTCTAGTTCTTGTTTGAACAATCACTGTTTCGTTTTGTTCCTTTATTCTTTCAAATCTTTAAGGAACCTTTGATTGTTGCACGGGTTTGATTATTTATTAATCACAATCCTCAAACAATGGTTTTTGTTGTATACAGATCCGTTGGCGATCACTTAGAATTTCAATATATTTAGTGCACTTCAAAATCCAAATTTCACCAACTTGGTAGTGGACGTAGCAGTTTTTACACTATGAACCACTCAAAATACTCTGTTGTTGTTTTCATGTTGTTTATATTGTTCTAACACTTTAGTAGTTGTTATGTACTTAAGTGTCAAACAATTACATTCTTAAATCATTTACTTATTTGTCATATATATTGTCTTTAAATTCAGTCCTTATACTTTAGTGATAAAAAGAAAAGAAAACCAAATTGTTTTACGATTCAGCAGCTGCTACCTGTTGATTTTACATCAGCTGCTGAAAACTTATCTTTTCCGTTAAATCTTTTGAAGGTTTTCAAAATAACCCTAAAAGTTTTTAAAAGGCTATTCACCCCCCCGCTAACTTTATTTCGTTGCTAACTGAACTTACAACTTACGATGGAGGAGAAGAAAGAAGAAGACTGAGGACATGGTCTGTTTCATTATGATTTTGAACCGCAGTGCAATTAAACTAGGTAATTAAACTATTGAACCACTGTGTAAAAATTAATGCAATAAAATTGATGAACCGTGGTGCAATTAGACTAGGCAGTTAAACTATTGAACCGCGGTACAAAAATTAATGCAATAAAATTGATGAACCGCGGTGTAATTAGACTAGACAATTAAACTATTGAACCGCGGTGCAAAATTAATGCAATAAAATTGATGAACCGCGGTGCAATTAGACTAGACAATTAAACTATTGAACCGCGGAGTAAAAATTGATACAATAAAATTGATGAACCGTGATGCAAAAATAATGACCTATGTAGCGCGCCTATGATTCATTAAGAGTATCGTAGTCATTTTACCACCAAATGTGATTTTTTCCGATTAAAAAAAAAAGATACTTTAGCGATTCAAAACTTCAAAATGTGACCAACCTGTAATTTTTCCTTATTTTTGTCCAATTATCTAAGCATTGCTATGCCCCAAATTCACAGCACCACAAGTATTTCGGCCCTTTGGCACTATTGATGAACACATATTAATATTTATTCAAGAGGATTTTATGCATAAAAATAATTATTTATTAAATTTCAAATTCAAGAAAATAATTTAATGATGGAAACTAAAGACCGAAATTACCTTTTCCATGAAAACCAATTTTTAAATGACATTAGTTTACATCGAAATAAACGGACCATGAAAGTGCAGGGTGTCTATTTTCAATTATATAACTTCATTTTTCTGTGATTATTCATTTATTTAAACATTATTTATTGTCTGGGGTAAATATAAAATCGTGTATTTTAGTGTGTGACCGTGAGAGATAGAGAGAGAGAGATAGAGAAAGAGAGCTATACAAGGAGCTTAGTTGGTACAACAAGAAGCTGAAACTGAATTCGCTTGTATTCTAGTCAAAAGATTACCTCGTATCTTTATTTATTTTCTTTCACTTCATCTCTAATTAATCTCTTCCACCACCCTTCTCAATATAATAGTCTGTTTTTACTCATAATTATAAATAAAAATCGAGGTGCAATATTACGAGTTTGAGTTTGTAGTATTATTACAAGATTTAGTGTTAATGTCGTTAGATGAAATATTTTTTTTAATTAACGACATGGAAAAGTTAATCATCCAACAACTCTAAGAGCACCTCCAATAGGAGAAAACGAAAGATTGATAATTGTTGATAAACCTTTTGGTAATGGTTGATACCATTGGAGTCATCCACACCTTATCAACCAAATTTTTCAATAGGTTGATAACTATCAACCGGTTGATAGTGGTTAAAATATTGAGTTTGATTTAGTTGTAGGTACATGCTATAAATCTTTTATGAGTTTATGTAGAGTGGAGAATAAATTTATAGAGAAAAAATTTATAAAATGATGATGTGGCAGTAGAAATAAACCTTTTGAAAGGTTTAGGACTGTAGATGTCCTAACATTAAAGCTCGCAATAATATCACAAGCTTGCACTCGTAATATCATTTGCCATAAAAATCGACACCCATTTTGAGACAAATGTACATTTTCTCCGTTCTAAAATAAGTGTATTGCTTCCTTTTTCGTTTGTTCCAAAATAATTGTCATTAATTTAAACTTTCATTTTTAAGAAAATATTATCATTATACCCATACTTTTTCTTGCTCTTTTAATGATGGCCATATGGAAATGAGCTTTAAGTGAATATACATATTAGACTAATATTTATAATATAAACAATTATTATTTTTAATTTGTATATTCAATCAAATTAATAATTTATTTTGAAACATAGGAAGTACAAGGTTAATGATTTTGAAAAAAATAAAAAATATGTACTTCAAATGAAAAATAATTCGTTAGATCACTCAAAAAAAGTTAAATAGAATACTCCCTCTGATCAAGCGAAAAAGTTCACGTTTGAAAAATCTAATAATAAATGAATATATTAACATCATTGAAGTTGATTCATGTATAAATACAAAAATATTTAAGTACAACCAATATACATATATCACAAGTGGAGTATAAAGATGAAAATTAAGATAATAAAATATATTTACAACACAAATGGAGTGAAAATCAAGATAATGAAAATTATAAACATAATGGTTGAAAAGTAGACTTTTCATCTCTAATATCTCAAAATTGAATAGCGGATTATTTACTTAGGAAGCGGAGGAATGAAGGGAATAGAATTCTTTAATGTGACGGAGGAAGTATTCTGGTAAGGCCAAAAACAAAAGAGTAGTCTCATATAATATTGTGTTATAAATCTTAAAACGTAAGAGGAAGTCTTACCCAATCACAGCTTAATAAGGATCTTACCATCATCAGCTTCATCTTTGCTTCGGAGGAAAGAGCTAAAATACGGGTCTATATATGTATATTTTTTATTGGCTCTACGTGCCTTGCTGCTTAGGCAAATCCCATGAAAGGCTACTTGACAATGCATAAGCCACCAACCTGAGCTTCTCAAACTTAATTACTTCTCACCCCATTATTTGGCCTATTTTAGTCCTTCAACTTTGAAAGACTACAAACTACCACCTATATATTCATTTATTATTCGCTTAATTACCTAGAACCATACTAATGATGATTTACTAATCTTTTTGGTAATTACGTTGGGAACATAACATCATGAGCTTGTCTTTCGCAACACTCTATAGTTGCTCTCCAACTACAGTGTAGGTCCAAAGCTTTATATCGACCAATCAACCAATCAAAATCCTTCAATTCCTCCCACCCCCTATATATATTCAAATCTCAAAAACAAGTTTCAACAAGGTGAAAAGGTTTCTTTTCACTCTTAAGTCTTAATTAACATTCTCTCTCGATGGCGCATTTTACTTTTATGGGAATTCTCTTTTCATTGATAGCAATATTTCTCCTTTCTCTGCCTGCACCTGCACTAGCCAAAACTAGGCATTACGAGTTTAATGTTCGTCTTCTTATTATCAAGAGACTCATTTTGATACATTATATATATAGATTTATCTTTAACATTTTGATACAATTAAAAATGTTTGTAGGTAAGGTTGCAAAATGTGACTCGATTGTGCCACACGAAGAGCATGGTTACTGTTAACGGGAAATTCCCCGGTCCACGTGTTCTTGCTAGGGAGGGTGACCGCCTACTTATCAAAGTTAATAACCATGTGCCAAACAACATTTCTCTCCATTGGTACGTCTTCATTGAACCAATGAAAAAGTGCTCATAAATTCTTATACATTTACAATTAATTTGTTGTCGAGCTTTTTAACATATAGTTATCGCCGAAATATGTAACTCTTTATTTAGTTTGACTTTTTTGTTTTTTGTACATATGACATAGGCATGGTATTCGACAGCTTCGCAGTGGATGGGCTGATGGGCCGGCATACATAACACAATGCCCGATTCAAACGGGGCAGAGCTATGTCTACAACTACACCATTGTTGGACAAAGGGGAACTTTATGGTGGCATGCACATATCTCTTGGCTAAGAGCAACTCTTTATGGCCCTCTCATCATTCTCCCCAAGCTTACTGTCCCTTACCCATTTCCCAAACCTCTTAAAGAAGTTCCAATCATTTTTGGTAAACAAACTAACTTGACAATAAACTACATTTACCTACAATTTATTGCATTCAATATTAAATCTACTAAAAGAATTTTGAATAACAATGATAATGTGTACGCAGGAGAGTGGTTCAATGGTGACCCTGAGGCCATAATTACCCAATCAACACAAACTGGTGGAGGCCCGAATGTCTCTGATGCCTATACCATTAACGGGCTTCCTGGACCTTTGTACAATTGCTCCAATAAAGGTATCAAATTTCTAATTAATTGTCTTATATATATTATAGACCAATATAAACTTATAACAAGATTTCAACAAAACGAAATGAATGGGGAGTTATGAAGATTAATTTTTTTGGCAGATACATTCAAGTTAAAGGTTAAACCTGGAAGGACCTATCTCCTTCGATTCATCAATGCTGCACTAAATGACGAGCTCTTCTTTAGCATCGCAAACCACACTCTCACGATAGTTGAAGCTGATGCCATCTACGTCAAACCATTTGACACCGATACCCTTCTAATTGCCCCTGGTCAAACCACTAATGTTCTTCTCAAAACCAAACCAAAATCTCCCAATGCCATTTTTTTCATGGCCGCTAGACCATATGTCACCGGCCAAGGCACATTTGATAATTCCACTGTTGCGGGTATTCTTGAATATGAATCATCAGTTTCAACGAATAAACTTCCGGTCTTTAAACCAACATTACCACTTCTAAATGACACTTCTTTCGTAACAAATTTCACGAATAAACTTCGTAGTTTGGGGAGTGCTCGATTCCCAGCTAACGTCCCTACAAAAGTTGACAAACAGTTTTTATTCACGGTAGGACTTGGAACAAGACCTTGTGGGAAAAATCAAACATGTCAAGGTCCTAATGGAACAAGATTTGCAGCTTCTGTCAGTAATATTTCATTCGTGCAGCCAACGACAGCCCTCCTCCAATCCCACTTTTTTGGTCAATCAAGTGGTGTTTATAGTCCTGATTTTCCAATCCTTCCGCAACAATGGTTCAATTACACCGGGAATCCTCCAAATAACACATTTGTGAGTAACGGCACAAAACTTATGGTTCTTCCATTTAATACAAGTGTGGAGCTAGTCTTACAAGATACGAGCATTCTCGGTGCTGAGAGCCACCCTCTTCATCTCCATGGATTCAACTTCTTTGTCGTTGGACAAGGGTTCGGGAATTATGATCCAAAAAAGGACCCTAAAAACTTCAATCTCGTCGACCCTATTGAAAGGAACACAGTTGGTGTGCCTTCCGGTGGATGGGTAGCTATTCGCTTTTTGGCAGACAATCCAGGTTAGTAGGAAAAAATAATCCGCATATTTTTTTAAATTAATAAGTTTTATCTTTGATTTACTAAATATTTTAAAAACTTGGGTGATGATATTAGCATAATTCAAATACACTATAATACAAACACTCATATCATAATAATTTGTGCTACGAGTATTATGCTAAAAATATTGTCCATATAGTTTATGCAAGTGAAAAGTTGAGCATACAACAGCGAATAACTTTCAATTAAAAAAATCCATTTATGAAAACACACACACACACACACATGATGATGATTATGATGGATAGTTTGATCAACAGGGGTATGGTTCATGCATTGCCATTTGGAGGTACACACAAGCTGGGGTTTGAAGATGGCTTGGCTTATCTTAGATGGAAAACTTCCTAATCAGAAGCTCCTTCCTCCGCCTTTGGATCTCCCCAAATGTTAACTTTTGCAGAAATTCGCCCCAGTTATTTTGATTTTCTCCATTTCTTTTAAATTTATAGTAATTTTTACTGCCCTTAATTAGCACCGCCGTTTATGCACCCAGAGGATTTTTCGGAATTTTTGTACGAGAATGTTTCGAGTGATGGAAGTGGAAACCTCATTCTTGTAACTTTCTTCCATTTCTTAAAGTTGAAGAAGTTTGTGTAAGGAGCATTCGTAATAAAAGTTGTATATGGTCGACGTTTTTATCATATTCTCAATTGCAATAAACTACTACTTGCCCTAACATTACTCACAGTTTGCATGAAGAGGTACATTTCCTCTTTAGAAATTTATTTTACTACATATTGTATGTAAGAGCATCACCAATATTTTATCCTTGGGTCTCACTGTCACTTACACATTTTTTTTTTCTTGACCCACTTAAAAATATATTTTCCCGTTGTACAACTTCTTAACATCTTTTTAACTGGGTTTCACTGTCACCTCATTAATTTTACACTTCAATCTTATTTTTATATTTTTCAACAAATAAATTTATTTAATATTATTTAATATATTTCATATAATAATAAATTAATTTATAAATAAAAAAATTAACAAAAAAAATCGTTTTAAAACTAAAAAGTATAAAAAACTTAAAAGTATAAAAAAAAATCGGTACACAAACGCATTATTTAACAAAAAAAATTGGTTTAAGATTGAAAAGTATATAAAAAAAACTAAAAAGTATTTAAAAAATGAGTGCACAGATGCGTTATTTAACAAAAAAAATCAGGTTAAAACTGAAACGTATAAAAAAAAAACTGAAAAGTATAAAAAATTCGGTCCACTAATGTATTATTAAAAAAAATCGATTTAAAAGAACTGCCCCCCAACGGTAGGAAGCAATGGCTGGAATTTTCAAGAAAAAATGAAAATCAACAAAATAGTCAACAAAACAGACGTTGGGACCCACCATTTTCAGCTGCTCACGCCCCTTACCAGAGAGTGGTGCGTGCCAGCTGTGGGAGTGTCGTGCACCACACCTTACCCTTCATTACCAATTCTTCTTAATCCAAGATTTTCTTCCTAAATTTGAAGTGTCTCTCTCCTCTCTCCTACATGGCTATAATAAGAAGAAATAAGAAGACATCTCTCATTATTTTTTCTTTTCTTCTTAACACCCTTTCAATTTGTGGTCGAGTATAATCATGTTATATCAACTTGAAATCGTGACCAGATAATGATAGCGAGCATTCGTCTTTTTTCTTTAAATTTGTAAATTACGTTCAAGTATACATCTTCATTCTTCAATTGCGACATAGATGAATTATATTTTGACTTTAGATGCCCATACTTCATCAACCATGGTCAGAGTAAGGTCTTGCACATGTGCCAAGCTCCATATCTAGTTTCGGCCTTTCAGACTTCCGCGCGTCATAATCTATATTCTCTCTATTTTTTTTTCAAATATTTTAGTTTTAATACACCAACGGTGTATGTATATTTTAAATTTACACACAAGCGCTTTGAAAATCTCCATTATATAAGAAAGTAACTTGAAAATTTATTTGATTCATATCATATATAATACTAATTGACATTCTACTTATTTTAAAGTTATAGTAATCAAGTATTTTTAATATTCAGATTAACCAATCAAATGTCTTAAAATACAACTTTAATCAATTTAATGTCAAATAATTAAATTTATTACTACAAACTATAGTACATAGTTATTATGTGATAAATAATCAATTTGATTGTAGTTTAGAAAAAAAAATCATCAAATAATGCATTTCTTGGCTTCTCAGGTAAAAAAAATATTACACCAATTGATGTGACAAAATCACAGCTTGGGTCGTCCGTGTGTTGGGTAGGATATCTGGGCTTGGATCAGCTTCCTTGAACCTGGCTAAGAACACAAGAAAACCTGAGTGGAAGTGTAAGACAGGGCCTCGCGAAACCCCTCTGGCGTGAGAGTAAGTCTCGTGTATAAGTCTGAAAACAATTTGACAGAGTGCCAAGGTTCAAGAAAGTATGTGTACCTTAGTATGGTTGACGGAGAGGTATTTATAGGCCCTCAAAGTGGTTGAATCCGTCTAGGATTCAGTTTCCATAGTTACCTAATCAATCAAGGAGAGAATCCTTTGATTTTAGACATGATAGACGGCTGACCGCGTAGATGTAGGAGCTGATAAGGTAAGTGCCCTGCTCAAATATGGAAACCTTTGACTTGTCTTGGAGAGCAAGTCTTCGGGATTTCTTGCTCAATATGTACCCGGGCGAGCAGGGCTCTACACGACTGTTCGATATGCACTGTTTCTGAACTTGATGTAGATCCAAGGTACGGCCCCTGGTCGGATAGGCAAGGCCGGTGCTCGACCAGGTTTGGACGAGATGAATCTGGTTCCTTTGCTAGGCATGAGTGTGGTGTTCGGGTATGGCCCCTGGTCGGGTAGGCAAGGCCTGTGCCCGGCCAGGTTTGGAAGAGAACTGCACTGCCCGCTGCTTAGTGATTCCATCATTTTGCCCGCTAGGTGGGTGGGTCCCACATCGGTCATGCTCGTGACCGGCACGCGATCGTGGCTCGTGCCTTGCTCATGACCCGGCTTGGGCCGGCATATCACCAATCAAAACTTTACTCTTTTAAAAAAGTGTCAGCTTTTAGATATGTTTAAAGAAGGTACTCAATTTCTTAGAGACAATCCATTTTTTATAATGATTTTACTATTTTATGTTTTGTTAAAATTCAGTTATAACTTTAATGGTCGAGACTCATTCCTCAAATTCCTACAAATATTACATTTCTAACTTTTTCTATAGTAAAATAAAAATAATAGTAATATATTAAACAATTCTTCGCAATTTGTAGCTCGTACAAATGAGACTATCTTTTAAAATAGAAAGATATGTTTTAAGTGATGCTATATTCACAATATAGTTTTAACTTCTTACACTATAAGATATGGGACAGCCACCAGTACAAATCAAGTCATTTTGTTGAGACTATAATGGTGTCAAGTGTTGAAACTGTATAGTGTAGTTGAAGGGTGTCGAGTGTCGTCATTATGACATAGTTGGGTAGTTTTTGTTGTTACTGTAGAATTTAGCCGTTCTTTATATATGTAAGTGTGGATGGACCTTATTTGGGCAGCCCACTTATGTGGCCCAAATCCAGCAACCCAGAAATCACTCATCCACCGTTTCCCCCTTTTAGTTGCTGTCGTTCTCTTGCTACTGCATCTTGTGGCCTTCGGTTTATTTTTGGGGCTGATCCTTTAAGCCCAAAAATCTGGCAGCTTTCATTCTTCTTCTCATGTCAGCGCGTCGATTGCTCCTCTTCCCTGTTTCTTCGCAGCTAATTGACTTAGCTGGGCTCTATTTATACTTCCCCTCTCTTGCTCCTTGGTGGACAGACGAGATAGACACGACATGCACACGATACACGGTAAGCACGGTCTTTTGTTGGTGCTTGCTCTCTTCTGCTTCTTGAAAGCTGTGAGTGGTGGGGCTTGTGAAGGGATACACTATACGTGAGTGCCTTGGTCCATGTTTTCGAGTGTTCTGTGAGGGGGATTGTTTGGGTTGTGGGTTTCTTGTTGCATGGCTGGGTTTGTCTCCACAGTAGCGTGAAATCCTTGGAATCGGTTTTTCATCCCTTTCGGTTGGTGAACTCGTCGGTTGGACAGATTGCTATACTTCGTGAATAGCATTATGTTGTGGGGGTCTGAGCCTAGGCTTTTATAAGCCCTAGACAGATTTGAGTGAGGCTTTGGCCGAGGATACTCTCGTTGATTTATCTGATAGTCGGTTGCTCTGCTCATTGTTATAATTTGTCTATTGTTATTATGTTCTAACAATTGTTTTGCAGATTATTACCCTATCAATTGTGGACTGATTAGTGAGTTAGACTGGGAACTCAATTGCTATTCTTAAAGAATACCTCATAGGACTCTTTGGGTAGTTTGTGTAATATGTAAATTGCAGTCCTGATGTACTGTATTGATGAAGCATAACATGGGCTGTTGATTTGAGAATGCTCCTGCTTTGTTTTGGTCAATGGTATAAAATCATAACAGTGGTATCAAAGCTTGGTTTGTGTACTGACAAACGGTGGAGCTGCTTTCAATCCAAAGGTAGAAATCACAGTCGGTGATTTCTGGGTATCGTTTTCAAAACTTAAACTTTTACTTGATTTCTAGTTGGTGAAACTTGTGTTTAAGTTTTAGTTGTTTGGATCGATTGCGTTCGAATTGCTTCCGTTGTGCATTGTTGTTTGATTGGTAATATTCTGATTTGAAAAGTTTTTCCAGAAACTTTTGGGTGATTTTTTTTTGTTTTGGAAAATTGTGTTTTTTTATATAAAATAAAAAAAATTACTTTGTGTGATTTTTGTGATTTTTTTTTTGTTCTGTGTTGGTTTTCCAAAATGGAAAACTCGTCATTGTCCTATAATTTGGTACCCTTTAATGGGAAAACATATTTTTCTATTTAGCAACAGAAAATGAAGGGCATTTTGATAAAAGAAAAAGTCTTTAAAGCTATATCTTTAAAATTTTCTGAAACTGAAAAATCGGACAATAGGACTTAAATGGACGAGTCGGCTTATTATTTCATACTTTTGAACTTGAATAACTCAGTGATAAGGAATGTTTGGTAAACTTAGATCTGCTAAAGAACTTTGGGATAGGCTAGAAGAACTTTATTATGAAAAATCGTGACCTAGCAAATTATATCTCTTGGAACAGTTTTTTCGATTCAAACTAGACCTTGATAAAGACATGAAGGATAATATAGATGTTTTCACTAAGTTAGTTCAAGACATTAAACAAACCGAGGATAAAAACATTGATGATTACTCTGCTATTGTACTTTTAAATGGTATTCCTGATTCTTATGCTGACGTGAAATCTATTATTAAATATGGTAGGGATAATATCACACTTGATAAGGTGATTGTTGGGTTAAAAAGCAAAGAATTAGACTTAAAAGTAAATAGAGGTAAATCTCAAGTCTGGTCAAAATGGTGAAAAACAAAATCAAGGTCAAAATCAGAATTATGGAAACAATAGGGGTAGAAGCCAAAGTCGGTCTAAGAATGGATCTAAGAAAAGAAACTGCTACAACTGCGGTGAATCTGGACATTTTAAGAAGGATTGCACAAATCCTAAAAAGAAAAGTCAAAATCAAAATCATGATCATCAAAAGGATTGTAATTTGGCCTTGTGTGAAGATGGTGGTGATGTTTTTATGGTAGCGGAGTCTTGTGAAACCAAAGTGAATTATGTGTACTCTTGTTGTTTCTCATTTGTATCTTGATTTACATCTGTTCATTCATTACATTAAGTTCTATACTTAGTGGCTAATTGGGTTGTGTATCAATTAGCGTGGCAACTGTGTATAGAACTTTGCCTTAGAATAGTTTTGTAGGCTTCACAGGTTCAGCGGAAGACTTCAGCTTTAGGCTTCACTGAAGACTTCATACAGCATCCAGTGGCAGACCTTGTTTGCGCCTACTCAAGCATGACGTGTCCAGTCATCAAGTTTTTAGTGGATTAATTAAATTCAGCCTTTATCAGTTTGAATTTAATTTAAACCAATCTTCCATCAACACTTGACTTCTCAGACACGCCTGTCCAGCTTTCCGAAAAGCATAAAAACTTTCGCCTCCTGAAAAGTGACGAAGCAGGTGAACAGACTGACACTTACAGACTGTACCAACTATTGCAGGTCTGCAACTCTGATTGCTCACCTACCAGTTGCTGCAACAACTTTTCATCATTCCCTGCTCAGTATCAGTGAAGACGAAATCTACAAAGTCAGCTCCATGCATTTAATGCATTCAACCTAATAGAGCTGTTACTCTTTGTCTTCTCCAACGGTCTCAAGAATGCCCTAACTATAAATACTGTCATTAAAGACTGAAGGAAATAATGCTCTGAATCTCTCCAACAACATAAAGTCTTATATACTCAGTGCATTCAAGAGATCTTAAACTGATCAACGAAGTCCTCAACAACAACAAGAAGATCTGCATCAACACTTTATCTTTTGCTTCTTATTGTTGTTTCTTTAACTATTCTTCTGCACCATTGAATATTATGTTTGTCCAGATATTCAATTCCCAACCCCCAAACACAAGTCAAATATTTTGTACACGATCCATTGGAATTCTTTGTAATAGAACTAGTGGAAAACATAGTGCACATTTAAATCTAAGGTTGACTGCCTTGGTGGTGGACGTAGCACTCTTTTATAGTGCGAACCATCTCAAAATACTTGTGTTCTTTCATTACTATTGCTTACTGCTTTACTATTTCATATCTCTTTACTTATCGCTTCAAACTACAGACTTGAGTATTCAGCAACGTCTACTGGTAGTGCTTCACCGGCAGACTTGAACTGTCTTCCTTACAAGACTTCCGCTACTTCAATGTTTTCAATAGATTGCAAGTGCTTGTTTTAGGAATTTATACTAAAAGTTTTAAGTGTCTAATAAGCTATTCAAACCCCCCCCCCCTTCTAGCTTATTATTGTGCCATTTGGGACTAACAATTGGTATCAGAGCTTAACTCTTCGAAAACTAGTTTTTCCTAGATTAAACTCTTGAGAGTCACGATCCAATGGCACAAACACACTACATGCTACCTACGTCAAATGCGAACCACGTCCCAATATTGGACGAATGCCATTTCGATGTTTGGAAGGAAAAGGTAATGCGCTTTATGAATTCTATTCACAACAGGTTATGGAAATGCGTACTAGCAGGACATCATGTACCAATAAAGCCAAATCTTCTGGCATCCATTACTGGAAATCCTACTGAAGTACCCAAAGAAGAATCTGAATGGACAAAGGACGATAGAAAGCTAGTAGAGCTAGATAGCAAAGCCATCAACATCATAACTAGCTCACTAGACACCAGCACTTACCAACAAATGATTCGGTGTACTTCTGCAAAAGAGATGTGGGAAGCTCTTGTCGAATACTTGGAAGGAGACCAAGACACAAGAGACAATAGAAAGTATACCTTCATCCAGGAGTTCGACTCCTTCAAGAAGGACCCCAAGGAAACCTTGAGACAAGCATACGATCGCTTCATTGAGGTAATAAATAGCTGCTTTTCTCTTGGTAAAACCTATGACAAAAAGGAAATGAATATGAGATTTTTAGGCTCTCTAGGTAGTCTGTGGCATGTTAAGACCACTGCCATGAAAGAATATAAGAACTTAAACGAAATGACTCTCCGTGGTCTTTACGCAAGTTTAAAGGTTTACGAGCTCGAATTTAATCAAGCTCTAGAGCAGGACAAACAGTTCAGAACTGTGTCCTTGCCTGCCATGGTACAAGAAGAAACTCCAGTTGATAACAAAACCTTCTACTTCCTCCAGTGAAAACGATTTTCTTTCAGATGAACAATTTGCTATGTTTGTAAAACGTTTCAAAAAGTTTGCAAAATATGGAAGGAAGGACACACACCAGCAGCCTTTTAGAAAAACTGTTGAAAGCTCATCTAACGAAGAGCTTGTGTGTTATAACTTCGCCTCTAAATGTCCAAAGCCAAAATTCGAAGCATACCGAAAGCCTCCGTATAAGAAATTTCAAAAACATAAAGGTATGTTGGCTGAAGATATTGAAGAAAAACAGGTTGCTACATGGTTTGAGACTGATTCAGAAGAGGAAAAGGACGATTATGAGCAAGCTAACATATGCTTAATAGCTCGTGATTCAGGCCCTACCTATGACTCTGAACATGAAGTCGAAATCTCACCAAGTCCCTTCATTAAAGGTGAGATCAACTGTGAAAATTTCAGTAAGGAAGAACTGCTCAAGGATAATCAAGAAATGCTTGAAGAGTTCAATTCCTTTAGAGTAGCCTATGTAAAACTCGCTAAGAACTATGAGAAGCTTGTTGCTGAGAAATCTCTGCTGGCAGTTGAGATTCAAACTCTCAATAGCTGTCAACAGGAAAGTATCAAGCTAAAAGGAGAAAACAAATTCCTTTGTGACAAAGTTGATTGCCTTACTGAGCACATCAAAGGGCTAGACCTGGAGAAGATTGCCTTGCAAAAGACAATCGACTCCTGAAACAGCTCTAAGGAAACCTTTGAAGGAATCCTTTCAAGCCAAAAGCCCAATGGAGATAAATTTGGCTTAGGTTATAATGATGAGCCCAGTTCGGCATACTCTTCTATCACGGGGAAAGGTGAAACCTCCGAGACTGCTTATGATACTTCCTTCTCAAAACAGACTTTCGGAAACAAGGGTAAACATGGACTTGGTTATACAAGTGTACCATACGTTTACCCCAAGGCTCAGAAAGGGAAAGCCAAAGAAACTGCTTCTAATAAGAAGCTTGAGAAAGGAACGGTACAGAAATCAAAGTCTACCGACAACAGCTCTGCCTAGGCAAAGTCTGCTGGCGGTAGACCTACGAAATCTCTGCTGGTACCTATCAAGTTTGTCTATGAAATGGCTAAAGCACCTAAATTAGTTGACAATAAACTTAAAGGTATTCTACCAAATCCTCCTCAAACGGTTAACAACAGACCAGCCAAGGCTAAGTCTGCTGGTAATAAAACAAGGAAGGTTCATCAGAAACCAATTAAGTCTACCGTCAACAAGCTAGCTGAACCTGAGACTGCTGTTAAGAACAAGGAATATCACAAGCACTCTACAACTAAAGCTAATCACAGTCCTCCATGGAACTTTCATCTTTGTCATTATTGCAACTGTTTAGGCCATCTGGCCCCAGAATGCCTGCTAAGGTTCACACCAAAATCTGAGAGATCTAGTTCTCTCAAGGTTAGGCAGGTATGGGTTCCAAAAGGTTTCTAATCCTCAGGACCCAAAAGAAAATAAAGGGGACCTTGTTTCTTTGATCTTTTTCAGGTCTGCTTCATGGCTATAGATTCAGAAGATAAGGACATCCGGTACCTTGATAGTGGTTGTTCAAGACACATGATAGGGAACAGAAGTCTATTCTCAGATATAGCTGAAGCTAAAGGTCCTATGGTGATTTTCGGTGACAATTCAAGAGGGAAAATTATTGGGTATGGCTCAATCACTAGAGGAAGTCTCTCCTTCAACAAAGTTTCTCTAGTGAACGGCTTAAAGCATAATCTACTAAGCATATCCCAATTTTCCGACAAAGAACTCATCTGCCAATTCTCCTCCAACCAATGTCTCATCAAGATCGTGAATCCTGCTCAACTTTACTGACCGGCAATAGACAAGGAAACGTCTATGTCGTGGACTTAAACCTTCTAGGAAGATCCTCAAGCCTTTGCCTAGTTGCTAACAACATTCGCGACAACAGTTGGCTTTGGCATAAGCGTCTCAGTCACCTCAACTTCAGGTACCTCTCCAAGCTCTCCAAAGATGGGCTTGTCAAAGGTCTACCTACGGTGTCTGCCGACCATGACAGAAGTTGCAAAGCTTGCCAATTAGGAAAATTTTCCAAGTCTTCCTTCAAAAGAAAGTCTGTCATGTCTACGACCAGATCTCTTCAACTTCTGCTTATGGATCTCTTTGGACCAATCACTACAGTCAGTATCTCTGGAGACAAGTATACACTTGTAGTAGTTGATGACTACTCAAGGTTCATCTGGATCGAAACAATGACTTCAAAAGATGAGACATATGATCTGGTCACCGCTCTTTTCAGAAGACTTCAAACCCAAAAGCTTGAAGAAATTAGTGACATCAGATTAGACAACGGCACCGAATTCAAGAACAACGTTGTTGAAAGATATTGTGATGACCACGGGATCGGCCACAACTTCTCTACTGTCGGAACTCCTCAACAAAATGGTGTAGTTGAACGGAAGAACAGAACACTCATTGAAGCAGCAAGAACTATGTTGGCAAAAGTAAAACTTCCGAAGTACTTCTGGGCAGAATCTGTCAACTCTGCATGTTTTACCCAGACTGATGTTACCTTTCTCCACATGATCTTTGTGTTTGTGCTAGATTTCAGGTAGATCCAAAGGAATCACATTTGCTTGCTGCCAAACGTATCATCGGACATGTTTCAACAACTACAAATCTGGGTATCTGGTATTCAAAACGCAACAACTTTGATCTAGTTGGGTACTCAGATGCAGATTATGCAGCCTGCAGAGTGGAACAGAAGAAGCACCAGTGGGACTTGTCAATTTCTTAGAAATAGACTTGTCTCATGGTCATGCAAGAAGCAAGGTTCAGTTACAAACTCTACCACTGAGGCAGAATACATTGCCGCCAGCAGCTGTTGCTCTCAACTACTATGGATGAAGCAACAACTAGTGAACTACAACATCAAGACTGCTAATTGTCCAATCATGTGTGACAACACTTCTGCAATTTCAGTCTCAAAGAATCCAGTGATGCACTCAAAGACAAAGCACATTGATATCCGTTATCACTTCCTCAAAGATCATGTGGAGAAAGGTAACATCAGTCTATAATAAGTTCCAACTGAACATCAATTGGCTGATATTCTCACCAAGCCACTGGATGTTGCCAGGTTTGCTTATTTAAGGAGAAATCTTGGTATGATTGATCCTATAGCTTAATTTTTATTTTCAAAGTTTTCTTTCATACCGGTAGACTCAAACTATTACTAATCGGCAGACTTTAGCTCTTCAGGTTAGTACCTCAACTGTTTAGTCTATTAAAGCGGAAAAGGTATTCTAAAAGGGCACAGGGGTTAAAGTCATTTTTTAATTACTTTGAAAAATATCTTAAGTTACAACTTTTCGCTAAAGATTTTTTTCTTTAAATAGACTTTGAACCGCCCTTTCCAACACTTTACGAACCCTCTCTCTCAGATTTTTTCTCTCTACTCAAACATTTCTCTTCTCTGCAACTGCTCCCTCTCTCTCTACAACTATTATCTGTTTCTTCTTCCTTACAGCAACAATGGTGAGCGTTTCATTACTCTCTAGCTTACTATCCATTGATTTATACTTAGTATTTCTTCTTTTGATAAAAATGAATCCTGACCAGTAGTTAACTTTTCAAAAAGATTGAGCTAAATTATAATATAGATTGTAGGGGATGCCTTGTAATAGGGAAAGAAAAAATAGGGCTCACGCATGTGAGTGTGAAGGTGAATCTCAACCGTTAAATTTTTAAAGATAATTTAATCTCAACCTCTGAATAGCCCTAGTTAATTGTCAGTATATCTGATTTCGTCAATTGAAATGAAAGTGCCTAAATCGAATGTATGATTTAAAAAAATGTTATAGTTGAGGGGTACATTGCTTTTAGTGATAGTTGATGTTTTATAAGGGGTGACTCTTCAGAAGATTAATCGCAGGGTGTAACTTTGTAACGTGAAGATAAAATATAGGTAGAAGAAAATAGAGTGACTGCTCATAAAATTAATTGTAGGGAGTGATTTGTAATAGGGAGAGAAAAAACATGGAGTTAAAAATGGATAATTATTCACATATGTGAATGTGATGATGAATCTCAACCGTTAAATGTTTTAAGAGAATTTAATCTCAACCTCTGAATAGCCTTAGTCAATTACCTAGCTGTTTTATATATATATAGTGTAAACAACAATGAAGAAGACATGAGAAATATACAGGAAATACTCAATTTCTCTCTCTCCCTCAATTTCATTGATTCTCGTCTCAAAATTCATCATGGTATCAAAGCAAATTAGCAATTCATTCCGTAAAATTGTTGTATGTTGAAAAGAGTAATCAGTTCATTCGATCAATTTAGGGCTTGGACTGATTTGATTGAAAGGAAGAGATGTCAACCAATAATGAAGAACACGAGCATGAAGCACAAGATGATATGGAAGATATAGTTGATGAGTATGATATTGATATATCGACATTGCAGCTTCACCCCCCTCCATCCTCCAACGTTGTAGCCAATGTTCATACAGGCAAAGCTTCCGATGCAACAGGCACACATGCTGGACAAGACAACTTTCAAGGATTTACTTCAGCTCAGTGTCAACAATTGCTATCTTTGTTGTCCAATCACACAGCAAGACTCGACAGTCCAGAATCACATATGTCAGGTAACATTGCTAGTTATGTTAATCCAAGATACTGCTTAAGTCTGGGTAACAATCCTAGTGAATGGATTCTGGACACAGGAGCAACATATCATATTACCGCTTCTTTTGCCAATTTAGTAAATCCTATTTCTGTTGATCTGCCTTTATATTTTCCTAATGGTCATATGTGCAGAATTACCCATAAAGGTGATATGCACTTGACTACAGACATTGTCCTCCATAATGTTCTGTTTGCCCTTACCTTTCAATACAACCTCTTATATACCAGTAAACTTGATAAAGATAATCATATTACTCTTGTTTTCTCTGCGTCCACATGTCTTTTGCAGGACCAAGCTCACAAGCAGATCAACAGGATTGGTAGGGTGGTTGATGGCCTCTACATTTTCAGTACCTTAAAGCATGGGTCTGAATCTGTATTAGTTCAACATCAACCTGTATGTTCTGTGTCTAGTAGTGTTAACAAATATTATGCCCTATGGCATCTGATATTAGGACATGTTCCTCTTTCTTCCTTAAAACACTAAAACATTTGTCTTATTGATAATACTTTTTTATGTTTCACCTTGTGATGTATGTCAATTTACTAGACAAGTAAAACAACATTTTCCTCTCAGTGTATCTCATTCAACTACTTTGTTTTCCCTTATACATTGTGATCTGTGGGGGCCTTATAGACATAGTACTTACAACAATTGCAATTCTTTTTTTACAATTGTTAAAGACATGTCCAGAACCACTTGGATTTTTCTACTCAACTCTAAAACCCAAGTTTGTGATTATCTGACTTATTTTCTATCATATGTTAAAACTCAATATGGGGCTTCTATGAAAGAGACTAGGTCAGATAATGGGACTGAGTTCTTTAATGACTCGGTCACTCCTATCCTGGACTCACTTAGCATCACTCATCAAAGTTCTTGTGTTGCCACACCTCAACAAAAAAGGAGAATGGAGAGAAATCATAGGCATCTTCTTGAACTTGCTAGAGCACTTAGATTTCAGACTCATCTTCCCATTTCTTTTTGGGGGAGATTGTCTATTAACTGCAACATATTTTATCAACAGAATTCCTAGTTCTATTATGCAGTTTAAGACTCCTTATAAGATTCTCACAAGGCTTGATCCTTCCTACTCTCATTTAAGGGTCTTTGTTGGGTGTCTGTGTTATGCTTTCACACTTAGCCATAATAGGGATAAGTTTTCCCCTAGAGCCAGAAAATGTGCCTTCATTGGTTACCCTTTTGTAAAAAAAAAAAGCAAATAAAATGTATGATTTAGAGAAAAAACAAGTAGTCTATAGCAAGGATGTGATTTTTCATGAATCTCATTTCCCTTATGTTACACCAATACCAAGCTTAACTCAGTTTTTGTCACTTCTTGTGATCTTGTGGATGAGGACTTATTCCCATCAGCCAATGTTTCTTCTGAGTCATCTAATCAGCCCACTACTCCTAACTCTACTCCGCTTGCTTCTACTCCTTCTATTCCAACTAGACCTACTAGAACTAGGACTCTTCCTGCCAAGTATAGAGATTATACAGGGCTACCATTTCCACAACCCTTTATAGCTGCTTGTGACCTTAGGTATCCTTCTCATTCTGTCCATAATGTGATGTTCTCGCCTCTCTTCTACATATCAAACCTTTATAGCTAATATTGATGCCACAGCTAAGCCTAAGTCCTACTCTCAAGCTGTAAAACATAATCATTGGTATCAAGCTATGGCCTTTGAATTGGCTGCACTGAGAGAAACAATACTTGGGTTATGCAACCTCTGCCCTTTGGCAAGAAGGTAGTTGGATGCAAATGGATTTACAAAGTTAAGTATTTGCTTGATGGATCTGTAGATAAGTACGAGGCCAGGTTGGTTGCTAAAGGCTTCACACAGACATAGGGCCTAGACTACTTTGAAACATTTGCTCTGTGGCCAAAATGACCAAATTGAGGGTTTTGTTAGTTGTTGCTGCCATAAGAGGATGGCTCCTACATCAGATGGATGTCTCCAATGCATTTCTACATAATGACCTTGATGAGGAGGTGTTTATGACCCTTCCTCGTGGTTATAGTCCTCTTACACCTGAGCCTGCCACACCTCAGGTTTTCAAGCTCACAAAATCTTTGTATGGGTTGAAGCAGTCCCCTAGACAGTGGTTCTACAAGTTGTCCATTGCACTGAAGAAATTTGGTTACAAACAAGATACTTCTTATCATACCCTCTTCACTCAAGAGTCTGATGGTGGATTTACTGCCTTGCTGGTCTATGTAGATGACATTGTCATCATAGGGTCATCTTCTACTACCATTTATCTACTTCAAAATATCTCCACACACAGTTCTCAATAAGGGACCTTGGGCAGTTGAAGTATTTCTTAAGATTGGAACTCGCCAAAAATTCTTTAGGAATTTACTTGCATCATAAGAAGTATGCCATGGACATAATAAATGAGACATGCTTATCCAATGCCAAGGGGTCCAAGCTCTCTCTTCCCACCAATCATGGTCTCTCTACTGATTATGGTGATCTTTTGCCCAATTCAGACCAGTACAAGAGACTTGTGGGTAGATTGATGTACTTGACAATTACTAGACCTGACTTGTCCTATGCAGTCCAAGTGTTGAGTCAATTCTTGTCCCAACCTAGGAAACCTCACTTTGAAGATGCCAAAAAGGTTGTGAGATATTTTAAACAATTCCCTTGTCAAGGTCTTTTTTTCTCTTCTCAATCTTCTCATGCTCTTACTGCTTACTATGATTCAGACTAGGCAACCTGCCCTACATCGAGAAGATAATCTTTCTAGGGATATCCTTGATCTCATTGAAGAGTAAAAAGTAGACCACTGTGTCCAGGTCTTTTGCAGAATCTGAAAATAAATCTATGGCATCTACATGTTGTGAATTGGTATGGCTTAAGTCCCTCATGCAATGCCTGCTTTTGGACCTTCCTGCTCATGTCTCTCTCTATTGTGACAACAAGGCACCCTTATATATTGTTGTTAACCCTGTGTAGCATGAGAGGACAAACTGGCTGATCTGCTTACCAAGGCCCTTCCAGAGTCTCAATTGTTTTATTTGGTGTCCAAGTTCTCTGTGGTCAATCTTTTCTCCACTGCCAACTTGAGCGGGGGGAGGTGTTGAGACTATAAGGGTGTCAAGTGTTGAAACTGTTTAGTATAGTTTAGGGGTCTCAAGTGTCATTATGACATAGTTGGGCAGTTTTGGTTGTTAGTGTAGAATCTTTCAGTTCTTTCTATTAGGAGATTCAATATATATACAGTGTAAACACCAATGAAGAAGACATGAGAAATGTACAGCAAATACTCAATTTCATTGATTCTCATCTCAAAATTCATCACATTCCCCATTGAAAAAGTATAACATCATTCTTAGGAAACCTTGTAAAATGATGGTGCTTATTCTCGCCCATAAATAGTAAAAATGCGTAAAATACTAAATATATGTATATATGAATAATTAAACAAATATTTATTATAGTCAAACAAAACTAAGTAATTGAAGTTATTTGTTGAATCGTGTATTACACATAAATTGATCCCGTAAGGTTTTCTTTGTTAGAATATTGATCAAATCTAATACATTGTCTTAAATTTTAGGATTAATATATTGTTTGGTCCCTGGACATGTCGAAAAAGAATGTTTTGGTCCCCGGTCAAAAAAACAATCGAAAGTGGTCCCTCGACCTGGTTTTTTGGATCAATTTCCCTCCTCCCACCATTACTGTTAGTTTTACCATCTAATTTTATACAATATGACTAAATTACCCTTACTAAAAAGTTTCTAATGGCCGACTATTTAAGAAGAGCAAAATAGAAAGGGTTAATTGGATTTAACATAATGCTCCTAACAAAACAAACAATTTTTTGTGATCAAACAAGTTGAATGCCTTTCCAAATTTGTATTAATCTGTTATTTTTTCACTTAAACCATTAAAACTCACAACTTTCAAGCACTAAGTAAACTCAAGATCATAAACCTTCACCATCCCATCGAATACGATCAAGCCCACCAAAGCATTTTCTGGTAACTGTCCCACCACCAACAAAAACTCACTCTTCACCACAAACACAAACACTGGACCCAACACGGACCATCCTTCTCCAGTTTGTGTTTGAATGGAGAAGAGAGAGAAGGCAGATGGCGCCGGTGTGGGTCCCAATGGGCACAATAATAAGCTAGAAGGGGGGGGGGTTGAATAGCTTATTAAACACTTAAAACTTTATGGTAAATATTTTGAAAGATACTTGCAATCTATCGAAAAGATTCAAGTAGCGGAAGACCTTCAAGGTAGTTGTTCCAGGTCTGCCGATAAGGACTACCGGTAGACCTTTACAAGTTACTTAAGTTCGGCTGTAAATGGATAAAGATATTCAAAGTAATTTTGCAGTTAAACTATCAGACAAGCAGTAAGGAATAACACAAGTATTTTGGGATGGTTCACACTATAAAGAGTGTTCGTCCACCACCAAGGCAGTCAACCTTGGATTTAAATAGTGCACTATGTTTTCCACTAGATTAATTACAAAGAATATCTCTAATGGATCGTGTATAAAATATTGACTTGTGTTTGGGGTCTAGGGAATTAAATATCTGTAAATACATGATATTTAATTCGTGAAGAAGTATAGTTAATGAAAGTAAACAACAAGAAGATAAAACAATAAATGTTGATGAACAACTTCTTGTTGTTGACGAGGACTTCTAGATCTATTGAGGATCTCTTGATTTGCACTGAGCTGTAAGACTTGGAGTTATGGAGTTTCAGAGCAATCCTTTAAGTGTTCGATTGATTTTGTACAGTGCTATGTGTTCCAGTCTTCAATGACAGTATTTATAGCAGGTGCACTTCAAAAGATCCGTTGGAGAAGACGAATATTTCAACAGCTCTTTTCATCAATGCATTAAATGCATGGGGCTGTCAGTCAAGGATTTTCGTCTTCAAAGAAGTCTAGAGCAGGGAATGATTTCTGAGATCTTCGAAAAAGGTGGGCGATTTAGGTGTCAGATCTGAGAGTTGTTGCAGAAACTAGGGACGCCTACTTTTCCTCGCTTTCATTTGCTCAGACGAAAAGTCTTCCTGCTTTTCGGAAAGTTGCTTTCGGCGGCTTGACATGTCAGGGAATGTCTTGGATTAATTCAAACAATGAATAGGATAAGTTTGAATTAATCCAATGAGTCATTGCTGGACAGGACACGTCATAAGATACTAGGTGGACATACGGTCTGCTGTTCTCTAAGCTTTGAGCAGGTCTTCCGGTGAAGCTTGAAGAGAGATCTTCCGCTGAACCTATGAAGTCCTATAAAAACTATACTAGGCAAAGTTCTATACACAGTTGTCACGCTAATCGATACGCAGCCCGATTAGCCACTGAAGTATAAAACTAATGTAATGTATTGAGCAGATATAAATCTAACATAAGAATCAACAATCTCCTCCTATTTATATCTGGTCATCATTACTACAAATGAGGGCTTTAAAACAGACTATTTGATAGATAATAACATGTCTGAGAAATTTATATATAGAGTAACAGAAGACATGCCTCTATCAAACATAATAACACCTCAAATGTAAGGGACTAATCTAAGTGCATACAAAGGTAAGAAAATCATAGAATAGCACACAGATTAGCAGCAGTTCAAATAAATTTAAACTGATTGTTTAAATTCTAAACAGATAAGAATATAAAGCAACAAGAATTTAAACAAGACAATTTTGAAAAGCAAATTATCTTCTGTATTTATAAACAAGATGTTTACATATCACAGAGTTTTCAAAAAGATAAGATAAATACAAAGGTATGGGAAGAAAAGATACATAAACTACCAAGGTCTTTTCCCTTTGCCTTTGTCTGCAGCCTCTTTTCTCTTCGTTCTCGCTCAAGCTCTTCCATTCTTCGTTCGTATTCGTCATCTGCATCAGTCGGAGGTCTGGTGGAACGAGAACGGTAGTCCAGTTCTTCACGAAGACGGTTGTTCTCTTCCATCAGCATTCTGTTGATTGACCTCATTTTCTTCTCCTCCGTGATGGCCAGATCACGATCACGGTTGGCATTCATGACGTTGTGAGCAGAGTCGCGAGCAATGCGGTTGAGCTCTAGAACAGGAGGGCGACCGTTGCCTAGATGGAGAGTGATGGCATGGAATAGCTCGTAGAAAAGTGAGGAGCAGATACGGACACACTCATCTCGTTGAGCTTCAACGTTGATCTTGACATCGGTAAAGTCGTGTCGTATCTGTCCAAAGCGAGTCCAGACATCCTCTTGGAATTGTCGTAGAAGGCGGCGGCGGTCATTGGCTTTGGACGCGATGGCTATTTCGCGGTAGCGGTAGTGATGCTTGTAAGCGCCTAGCCGCTCATATATAGCATCAGTAGTGACAAAATTTCACTATTGGTGGCCGATGAGAAGAGGTTGCTGGCCAATATGAATGGTGCTTGCCGCAGAGGTAGAGTCTGCAGGCCGTATAGGCTGTTGGAGTGGAGGAGTGATGGAGTCGGAAGAGGACGAGTCTTGGGTTGGTATGGTGTTGGTGGAGGAAGATATGGTAATGGGAGGAGGGGGAGGTGGTGTTGGTGGGGAATCAATCTCAATGTCAATGTCCGAGTTGTCACTGATATGAGGTGATTCGGGTAAGGGGTCGGTAGAAAACCAGAAAGAAGGGGCAGGGTAGAAGAGAGATTTTGGTTTTCTAAGGGAAGGTTGAGAAGGTTGGGGAGGTTGATGGGTAGGGGAAAATAGGTCTGCTACTGACGAAAGTTCGAAAAGGAACTTGGAAGCAACAGATTCTAATGGCTGGGTGGGAGGGATTTGAGTTGGCTGTGGTGTGGTTGATGAAGTTGGTTGGGATTGGGGAGGAGAGGAAGGTGTAGATGGGTCAGGTGAGTAGTTGAAGGGTGAAGGAGGAGGAGGAGTTGGGGTTCTGGCTGGCTCCTCCTGAATTTGAGGCTCCTCCTGAGGGATAGACTCCTCCGGAGGTGGTGAATTCCTCTGAGTAGATGACTCAGGAGGAATAGATGAAGGGTTGACAGTTGTGGGTTGGGTGTTAGTAGATGAAGGGTTGACAGTAGTGGGTTGTGCGTCAGTAGATGGTTGGGCGTCGGTAGAGGTAGTTGGTTGGGCGTCGGTAGAGGGTTGGGGACCGGTAGCTCTCCTTTTCTTCCTTAGCGGCTGAGTAGGAGACTCAGTTGCTTCATCGGTAGTGGTTGGAGGGACTGCCGGTGGCTGGTCTTCAAAGGTTTTACGAAGTCTCCTTCGTTTTGGTTTGGGAGTGGGTGCAGGAGATGGTGAGGTTGATTGACTGGTTTGGGTAGGTGGCTGTGAGGATGGCTGGGCTTGGGCTGGCTGTTGAGTTTGAGAGGTTGGCTGGGTTTGTGCTGGTGAAGGTGAAGAATGGCTGGATTGGCCTGGTGCCTTGTTCTTTTGGCCTTCCTTCATCTCCTTCCTAACCCATTTGGCCTGCTCCTCTTCAGTTGGAGTGGCCTCTTCCGGCCTTGTCTTCTTTGCTTTGCCTTGGCTGCCATCTTGGTCCGTAGAAGTAATGCTTCCGCCATCGCCCAAGTCTTTTGCCTTTTGATGAAGGGATGCGGCCACTTGATCATCAAATTTTACAGAGGCCTTCTTGAAGGTTCTGCTAGCCGCGTCATGTGCTTCCATGATGAAGCGGGTTACCAAGAGCGGTACAGGCTTAGCAACCTTATCAAGGGTAACGGCGCAGACCCTTCGGCTTGTTCTCATATTCAAGATACTTCTTGAAGAACGAGGTGAGTTGCTTCTCCTTGGCCCGTAATCAACTCATCTTCTTTCAAGGAAGAGTTGACTTTTTCATCATCCCTTAAGGGCATTGATCGCCCGAAGGGCGCTTGCAAGTGGGGTTGTTCTTGGCTTTCTCCACCCACTGCTGTAATTCGCTGAAGATGATGGCCCCCCAGTTGAGACGTAGCTGAAGGAATACGGCACTTGTCAAGTTGATTTGCTGGGCCGTAAACATATCATGAGCTCCACTCTTGAATAGAAGCCCCTTGTCAATAAGGTGGCTTGAGCAAGATATCGTCAGAGGAAAAGATTCCTGAGCATTTTCCCATGAGGTTCCCCGAGAGTGTCTACTCCCCTCATGGGCATGTCTGACCTCACCATAGTTCTGCTCCACCGTAGTGCACGCACGATGATAGTGGAGATTGATTTAGCCGTAATGGAGATGGGACGGCCTCGAATCCATCCTCGTAGAGCGGTTTTGTTCATGAGCTCCATTCTCTGGTAGAATTCTTCTGCCAGAAAGATGCTATAATCTTTGTCGTTGAGGCAGAAGAGAGGTAGAATCCCAGAGGCGTTCATGTCCTCGCAAGCTTTGACGCCTGCAGCTATTGTATTGATTGACTGAAGGTCAATGCACATTCCTGGAATGTACAGCTTCGGGTCCAGAGCGACAATGATGTCATGAGAGGCGGGA
Source organism: Codonopsis lanceolata (assembly GCA_013146195.2). Lineage (NCBI taxonomy): Eukaryota > Viridiplantae > Streptophyta > Magnoliopsida > Asterales > Campanulaceae > Codonopsis > Codonopsis lanceolata. The sequence goes on along the minus strand of CM028381.1, from coordinate 111,401,321 downwards.
AAGGTTGGATAGCCCGGAAGGTTGACATCCGTACTGGGAGGAATGTCGGTTTCTGGGTTCAATTTCTTTCCGCTGTCTCGCTTCGACTTTGAAGTTCTTGCCTGAAAGAAATGCAAGATAAAAATTAGGGCTTTTCATCTCAACAACTAAACAAGTAGGAATTTCAAGGTTTTCTGAAATAATTAGAATTTCTGAACCGAAAACTTGAAACCCTAGGATGTTTAGAGTATCCACACTCGAGAAATGTAAGACAGAAGTTTTCAAAAGAATAAACAATGAAAATACATAAACGACTGTTAGTATTCTAGGTTTGTAAGAACAACAATGGCGAATATTGTATAAACTTGAAAATGACCGTTTGAATTCCAAAACAATTTTAGGTTATGAAATGAAATGCAGAACAGTACGTAGTAAGTTTCAAGTAGAGAAGAGAGGAGCGTACCATTGTCGTTGATGAGAAGAAGAAACAAGAAGGATTTGGATTTGTAGAAAGTAGTTACAGAGAGAGAGAAAGAGTATGAATAGAGAGAGAAATATTTTGTCAAAGAGGTTTCGTAAAGTTTGGCAAAAGACGGTTCAGGGACTATTTAAAGGCGAGAAAATTTTAGTTTTGAGAAAGCGGGAACTTAAGATATTTTCTTAAGTACCAAATTTTATCCTTGACCCCCTTTATTGCTTTAGAAACCACTTTAGCAAAAAATAGACTAAGTAAGAATACTGACCTTCTAAGTCTTCCGGTAAAGGAGAACTTACGTCTTCCGATCAGTCTAAAACTAGGTCTACCGGTATGAAAGAAATATTAACAAATAACTTTGAATTTAAGCAGTAGGATCAATCATACCAAGATTTCTCCTTAAATAAGCAAACCTGGTGGCATCCAGTGGTTTTGTGAGAATGTCTCCAATTGATGCTCGCTTGGAACATATTCCAAACCGATGTTACCTTTTTCCACATGATCTTTGAGGAAGTGATAACGATATCAATGTGCTTGGAGTGCATCATCGATTTTTAGAGATCGAATTGCCAAGTGTTGTCACACATGATTGGGCGCAGCCTTGATGTTGTAGTCCACTAGTTGTTGCTTCATCCATAGAAGTTGAGAGCAACAAATGCTGCAAAGAATGTATTCTCGCTTCGTGGTTGAATTTGCAACCGATCCTTGTTTCTTGCAAGACCATGAGACAAGTATATTTCCAAGGAATTGACAAGTCCCACCGGTGCTTCTTCCGCTCACTTTGCGTCGCATAATCTGATCCGAGTATCCAACTAGATTGAAATTGTTGTTTTTGGAATACCGATGCCTAGATTTGTTGTTTTTGAAACATATCTAATGATACGCTTGGCAAGAAGCAAATGTGACTCCTTTGGATCTGCTCGAAATCTAGCACAAACACAAACAACAAACATAATGTCGTCTACTAGCAAGAAGGTAAAGAAGTGAACCTATGATTCCTCGGTATTTCTTGGTCATGTTCTCTTGCTTTCCCTTCTCATCTTTGTCAAGATGGCGCCGGTAGACATTGAGTTTCGAATCCTTTAGTGAATCAAGACCGAACTTTCTTGATTAGTTCCTTTGCATATTTGGTTTGGCTGATGAAGATTCCATCTCAAGTCCGTTGTATCTGCAGCCCTAGAAAGTAGGTAAGTTCACCCATCATGCTCATCTCGAACTTGCTTGCATCGACTTCTCGAATCTTTATATAGGCTTTGGTTAGTTGATCCAAATATGATGTCGATCCACATAGATTTGTACCGTAAGAGAATGGCCTTTGTGCTTGAGGATGAATAAAGTAGTGTCTATTCTTCCTCTCACGAATCCTTGTTCTATTAAGAACTTGGATAGAGTTTCATACCAAGCTCTAGGAGCTTGCTTCAGCCGTAGAGAGCTTTCTTGAGTCGGTAGACGTGATCGGCTGTCCAATTGACAAATCTTGAGGTCGCTCCATGTATACGCTTGAAGATCACCATTCTAAAGGCACTCTTTACATCCATCCGATACACTTTGAAGTCCATGAACGATGCATAGGCTAGAAAGAGTCTGGATTGCCTCTAGTCTAGCAACAGAGCAAAAGTTTCATCAAAGTCAATTCCTTCTTCCTCGGCTTAGCCCTGCTGTGCAGACCAGCCTAGCTTTGTTTCGTGACATTTCCTTCTTCATCTCTTTTGTTTCGAAACCCACTTGGTGCCGATGATCGGATGATCGATCGGTCTTTGAACTAAGCTCCACACCTTACATCTTTCAAACCGTTCACTTCTCTTCTTGCATAAGCTTCAATCCAGCTATGATCTTCGATAGCTTCATCAATCTTCTTTGGTTCGAGTTCGATACAAATGCATAAGCAAACATAGTTTCTTCTCGAACTTTATTTCTCGCATTTAACTCCTCGAGTTGAGATCACCAATGATTTGAGAAATGGGATGATCTCTTGCTTCAATCAGCTGAGGAAGATCACTTACGGGTTCTTCCCTTAAGAATTCTGAGTAGGTTGAGAAGGAGATTCACCAAAATCGGTTCGAGAAGAAATAGGTTCTTTAAAACCTTTATTTTCTCGGTGAACAAGAAGGATGAGTGATACTGTAAAGGTGCTTGGGGTATAAACGAAGAGATGGGTTCAGTGGTCAGTAAGAGTTGTTATCTGTCGGCAGAAGTTCTCGCTCACGGTGAAGGGTTAGCGGTACTTGAGGCGGGCTCTACTTGAGAGCTGTGCCGATTGCATTTTCGACGATGAGGAGGAAGTGGATGCAGATTAGTACTGCCTCATCATTATCGTAATCATTAGCAACGCTCGAGCCTTTCTAGGCTCTAACAAGTCATATTCATCAAAAGAAACATGCACATATTCTAAAAATTTTAAATTAGTTTTACTGAAAATGCGAAATGCTTTTGAATGTTTGGAATACCCCAGAAAAATTCCTTCGTCTGATTTTGCATCAAATTTTCCTCTATATTCTTTTCCATTATAAAGAATAAAACATTTACAACCGAAGATTTTAAGAAATCCTATGTTTGGGGATCTTCCTCTCCATATTTCATATGGAGTTTTGTTATGAAACTTGTTTACTGTGGATCTGCTTGGGTAAAACATGCGGTTGATCGCTCGCCCATAAATACTTTGAAGTTTAGCTTCGCCAAAGATTGTTCTTGCCTTTGCTTCAATCGGTGTTGTTCGTTCTTGGTTCCGCTCGCCTACACCATTTTGTTGAGGAGTACCGGCGCGAGAGAAGTTGTGGTCGATCCCGTGGTCATCGCAAAGTATTTTCTACACCATTGTTTTGAATTCGCCATTGTCTGATCTTATGTCGCTTATGTCTTCAAGCTTTTGAGTTTGAAGTCTTCAAAAGAGCACGTGACTAGATCATACGTTTCATCTTTAGATGTCATAGTTTCAATCCAAGTGAATCTAGAGTAGTCATCAACTACTTACAAGTGTGTACTTGTCTCCCGAAATATCGGGCCGTTGTGATTGGTCCAAAGAGATCCATATCACGAGTTGAAGAGGTCCTGCTTGTAGACACATACTGAGGCTTTCTTTTGAAGGAAGACTTGGAAAGTTTTCCTAGTTGACAAGCTTTACAACTTCTCGGTCATGGTGGCGAGACAATCGTAGGTAGACCTTTGACAAGCCCATTTTTGGAGAGCTTGAGAGGTGCTTGAAGTTGAGGTGATCGAGACGCTTGTGCCATAGCCAGGTTGTTGTCACGAACATTGTTGGCTACTAGACACGGTTTGAGAATCTCCTAGAAGATTTAAGTCCACGACATAGATCGTTTCCTTGTCTATTGCCGGCCAAGATTGTAGAGCAGATTCACCTGCCTTTGATGAGGCACCGTTGGAATTGAATTGGCATAGAAGTCCTTTGTCGCAGAGGTGAGATATGCTCGATAAGATTGTGCTTTAAACCACTTACTAGAGAAACTTTGTTGATGGAGAGACTTCCTCTAGTAATTGAGCCATATCCAATTGTTTTTCCTCTTGCATTATCTCCGAAAATAAAAATGGGTCCTTTTGCTTCGGCTATATCGTAAGAAGACTGCTCCCACATGTGTCTTGAAAGCAGCGACCACCGCCTAGGTACCGATGTCTTTGTTTTCTCGATTCTATAGCCATGAAGCATTCCTCGAAAAGAAATTAAAGCAAACAAGGTACCCTTTATTTTCTTTCGGTCCTAAGGATTAGCAACCTTTTGGAACCCATACTGCTGACCTGAGAGAACTAGGTCTCTCGGATCTTGGAGTGAACCTTAGCAAGCATTCCGGTGCCGATGGCCTAGACAATTGCAAGAGTGACATAAATGGAAAGTCCATAGAGAACCGTTAGTGACTTCAACCGAAGAGTACTTATGATTATTCCTTTTCTTGACATCCATTCTGGTTCAATTTTGCTTTGTTGATGGTAGACTTAATTTGTTTCTTTCGAATCTTCCTAGGTAGGTTACCAACGGACTTAGCTTTAGCTTTTCCGTTGATTACCTTTTCGTAGGATTCGGTAGAATACCTTTAAGTTTACCTTCAACGTAAAGGAGCCTTGCACTGTTTCATAGACAAACTTGATAGTTACCTGGGTAGAGGTTTAGTAGGTCTACCACCGCCAAACACTTTGCCTTAGCATAGTTGTTGCCTGCACTTCACTTTTTCTACCGTTACCTTTTCAGGTTTCTCATTTGAGTCATTATTTTGGCTTTTCCTTTTGAACTTTGGGGTAAACGTAGTGACACTTGAATAACCAAGGCTTGTTTCCTATATTTCCAAATGTCTGGGAGAAAGATATATCATTAGCGCCTCCTGAGGATTCACCTTTCTATGATCAAGAGATTGTCTGAAGAGGCACATATGAATATCCTATGCCGCTTTTATCATTACTAGATTTTTGGCTTGAAAGGATTTCTTGAATGCATCCTGGAGTCTGCTCCAGAGTCAATTGTCTTTGCAAGGCAATTTTTCTAGGTCGAAGTCCTTTGATGTGCTCGGATAGACAATCAATTTTGTCATAAAGGAATTTGTTTTCTTCCTTGACTTGATATTCTCTTGTTGACTTATTGAGAGTTGAATCTCATTTGCCATCATAGATTTCTCATTGTAAGTTTCTCACGAGTTCTTGGCCGGTTTAACATAGGCTACTCCCAAAGGAATTAAATTATTAAAGCATATCTGGTTATCCTTGAGAAGTTCTTCCCTTCTTTGAAGCTATCACCAGGTTGGTTTCACTTTTAAACAAGGGAATGGGTGAAACTTTGACTTCATTTTGAGTGTAGGACTGAATCATGAGCTATTAAGCATATGTTAGCTTGCTCACAATCATCTTCCTCCTCTTACGAATCGGTCTCAAACCATAGCAGCAACATGTTTTTTGTCTTCATGTCTTGACCAACATACCCACTTTTGTTTTTGAAATTTTCTAAATAGGGGTTTTGGTATGCTTCAAATTTTGGCTTAGGACATTTTGAGGCAAAATGACCGGGTTTCCTGGTTGTAACACCTCTTTCCTTAGATGAGCTTTCATTCTTCTAAAGGTTGTTGGTGTATGTTTCTTTA
>CM028381.1:111195252-111395689 GCA_013146195.2 Codonopsis lanceolata | reverse complement strand
AAGCCCCACCAACTCGAAGCCCACCATTCCCCTTGGAAGAGTCCGAGCCGCAGCCTCAATCGCCGGTGAATTGCTCCTCGCGATCCCGAAGAGCCTCAGAACCATTGACATTACCTATGTCAATGTTTCCTCATTCTCACAAGAAGAAGCCTCGAGTCCTTAAAGGGAAAGCCGCATTTTGACAGGTGATTCATGAGGCGCGCTGCTTAAACTTCAACACCAAAACCTCCATCGCGCATACTGATACTGTTCGCAGGATCATCGTGCACTCGTAAACCTTTCATCTTCCTACCTTGAACGCTTCTAAATTTGTCCGCGTAATAGCCAATTTTATGCGTAATATAGGATGGGATAATTTTGGGTTGTAGACTTTCCTCGCTTTTGATGAGTCTACTCGTGAATTTTATTGTACGCTTGTGTTTAATACCGAAAAAACTTTTTCCGCCGACACCTCGACTGATACGATTTCGCTTAATGGGGAAAGTCTTTAATATGTCTTTGAATGCATTTAATGATGCTCGCGCTTTTATGTCGGGACCTATGCTCCTCAATCGAAAGGGAGAGTTCGCCGCGTGAATATTGCTGAGCCGCTCAATGCCGACGTAATTTGGCTCAGATATTATTTCAAACGATGTGGAACCGTATAATCCCGCTGCTCGAAAAGTAGTTGTATAAAAGATAATGCTTTTGCAAATAATTCAAAAAAATTTTGGCCTACGCTTTTCAGTCGAAAGGATGGCTCCAATATTTGTACAAAGCCGAATTGTTTTTTGTGGTGTATGATAAATAGGAAAAGGTGAATTGGTATTGGCTAGCAAGCCAATTTGTTGCAAGTTGTTAAAAAAGAAAACCCGCCTTTGAGTCTTGGATCGCTGATCACTTTGTTAGCGTGAAATTTAGGTGTTTTGAATTTGCAACAACATGATTTAAATGTGGCTTGTGAATGTGAACCATTGGACATAAAATGTTTGTATAGAATGGGCTTTTGAAATTTGTTGATGAAGGGATTCTTTCCTCACGGTGTATCTACACCCGAAAGCAACTTTTAATTCCTCGCAGTGCCGCCGACCATCTACTTCTTCTATTCCGCATTTGCGAGACCTCCATGCCGCGACGCAAATTTAGATGCCAACCAACAATAGAAGCCAATCAAATAATTTGCCAGTGCCATGCCGATGGCTTATTTTGATTTTGTTGGCTTTCACCCACCGCCTCCTTCGCCTTTCTTGATCGCAGTTCTTCTTCCTTTTTCTTTTGTTATTTCATTTTTTTCATTGAGGGCAATGACAGTTTTGGTGTGGGGGGATACTGTTGGTTGGTAATCATGGATGTTGATTGGTTGGTATTTTGGATATTGTTGATTAATTGTCGGGTTTTGATAAACAAGAATGCATGTTTTATTTTGTTGTTGGGAATTTTTGTTATGAAGATATGATTCATGATTGTGATGTTGTTTGGTTTGTTTGAAATTTTAATGTGCATGATCGTGGTTAAAGAGGAATTTTTAATCCTGATGGAATTTTAGTTGAAATGTTTCGCTTAAAGTTACTTGCATGTTTTTAGAAAAATTTTTCTTCAAATGTGCTATGTATGCATGTGTCGACTTTTAGCCACTTAAAGTGAGATTTGGGCCATTTATGGAGCATGTCATTCATTTTGCTCTCGCTATTCTTGTGTGTTTCTCACGCTCTGATGCTAATTCTAGAACTTGCACTTTGTATACATCTTGAGATCACATTAATGAGTTTATGCACTAATATGATTAAGGCATTTAGATTTGCCCAATTTTGGCTATCTTTTTTTCTATCCGACCTTTTCAATATTAACCCTTAGTTAACCCTTTTGAGCCTTACCTATTTCTTTGACTCAACCGATTTAAATGAACCCGGCCTTTTGACTTTCTTTTTCATTAACCTATGTCAAGAATTGTAGAATTACATGTGAATCATAGTTTTAATTCACCGTGAGTTGGACATTAGATGAAGTATATCCTGCTTGGTTCTCGCTTAGTATTGCGTGTAAATAAGATCTTCGCCTCATCCATTGTTTCAGAAGAAAAAAAAAACAAAGAAGATAAAAAGTTGTGGCAGGCAGATCAAGAGTTTGTAAAAAAAAAAGAGAAAGAAAAAAAAAGAAAAGGAGAAAAGAAAAGAATAAAAGTTTGAAGAAGCGATCAAGTAATTCAGAAAGCGAGCAGTAATTGAAGTAAAATCAATATCCATTTTCAATTGTGCAAAAGTGCCGTGATTAAGGATTTAAGCTTCATGAGGACATTAATCAATGATAATTGAGCTGTGAGTAATGTATTATTTCTACATTTCCTTGACATTTTAATTCACCTTATATCCCTATATCATACCTTATTAACCCCTAGCCCCGTTACAACCCTTAAAAGACCTTTTGATTGGTGCATTTAACTCATATTTATTTGATCAACTTGCAAGCTTATGGTAATTGCATTCCGTTGTGTTGAGTCGAGTGCTTAATTACACATCCTTGTTTAAACACTTGAGTGAATGAGTGTCTCTCGTGAGGATGGTCAAGCATGCATACATGAAGGTTGAAGATTCATTTTCTCAAAACATGTTAGTTGTTTTAGATGGCACATTTCAACAATTCCATTACTTTGCTTGAATTTTAATTTTTCCTAGGGTCATGCACATTAAAATACTTGCATCCAAGTAAATTCATGTCTTCATTAGTTGTTCGATTAAAACATGCATTTTTGTTTTGTTGAGGATGCTTGAGGACACGACGGTTTGGTGTGGGGAATTTTGATGGGAACCCAAAAGTGTAATAAATTTAGTTGGTTTTATGCTTATTTTAGAGCAAAACATTACACTTTTGGTTGGTTTTTTTTTTGTGTTGATCATGATATAGGTACACATGCAACAGAATCGTGAAAAATTTGGATTCAAAGCCAAGAGAAAATTTGGGAGGTCACATGGGCATGTGATGTCAACGGTTCGCGAGGGGGGACTAGTTATCGAAGTTACGCAGGCATTCGATAGACAATTAGACAATGCGCTTATTATTGTCTAAATTCGGTTCATGTATTAAATCAAAACACTAATGTGCAAGTAGTGGGAGGTTTTGAGAAGTTAGTGGTAGTTTTAAAACTACCAATTAGTGGAGTTAGTGGGAGGAGATAGTGTTATTTATGGAGGTATTCTCTGATCAGAAAGGAGTCGGCCAAGGAGTAAGATTTTCAGCAAGTAAGTGTTGAGAAAAGAAACGCAGGTGTGAAACAATTGTGAGAAAGAGTGGTGATCAACTTGTAATCTTCTTTGGGAGTTCTTAACTCTTTGGAACAAAACATCTTATTATTTTTCGTAAGTGTTTTTATTAATTATGTTTATTAGCTAAGTAACTTTTTCCACCAATGGGAGATTGAGTCTCCAGCCCTTTATTTATGTGAGATCTAATTGATCTAATTCTTGTGTGGGTTTTAAATATTTATTTGTTCTCCGGGTTACACGTAGGATGATTATTGTACTTAATTAATGTTTAATGGCCAGAATGTTAATTAATATAATAATTTAAAGCTAGTTAACGCCGTTGATCCGTAATTGTCCTCGGATTTAACAAAGTGGCAAGTAGTACACTTTTTAGGCATCACAAGCATAATCGGACCGTACTACGAATGCAATAATCGTTGTTACATGATATTGCTTCAATACACATGGCTTTGAATCGGGTCTCTCGCTTCTTAATGCAACCGAGTTATTAAATCTTACGAGCGTCTCGGAGGTTGTAACTTGGTTAGACGATAATTAACGAGCGTCTCTTAATTATCAATACGGTAAGGAGAGATTGAGTGTTGGGCGTTCGTCGACACTTTTAACCGGTTTATTTAAAATCCCATAAGGTATTTTTGCATCGATGACCGGAAATAAAGTGCGAGATGAAATTGACTCATTGGCTGGGATTTAAATTTTATTGAGTTAAATTAATTGTTAATCTGCTAGCTTAATTAAAGTTGCTTACTTTTAGTTAATTAGTCTTTAAATTTATTTTCTAGTTAATTTAAAATCCAAATTGTGTTCTATCATTTCAATAGAATTCTAAAAGAAATAAATTCGACGTTCCCTGCGGATACGATCCCGACTTACCTTATACTCGTTATTAGGAAGAAGGTGAATTAATTTTGACGATTTGACATTCGTCAATTTTCAAGCACGTTATATAAATAAATCTATATTAATAGAAAAAATTTGTGACAACATTGTATGAAAATTAAACAAATTATTAAAACGCGAAAACAAAAAAAATGTAAATTTACTTTTAAAGAATTGCATTAATAAAAAAATTGATTTTTTTGGAATACCTCTTTAAAAATAACATTAGTTATCGAATATGTACGATTTGTATCATTATTGCTATTACTTAGGTATATCGAAAGCTCATCATTAGCCTATCTTCTTGGCTCATCGAAATATCCTACATGTCTTATATGACAAACATTGGTTATCAAATAAGTACGATCTCTATCAACCTTCTTACCTAAGTTTTTGCCTTAATGCAGGTCCACAAAGGGAGCTGGAAATCAATAGGATCATGACAATTTAAAAAACACAATCAAATAAATTTGGGTTGCTATGAAAGGAGAATGGTGAAATTCGAGTCTGTCCCTTTTTAAAAGTTTTAAGCCGCTCTAGTCCACTATATTTTTTTAACCGAAAAAGATATTTTTTGGACGAAAAGACTACGATACCTTTAATAAACCAAACACGGGCGTAAAGTATCGCTCATGCATCGATTTAAATCGTAATGCACAAATTGAATCACATTTGTATATCGCTAATCCAATTTATGCATCAATATTTTTGCATCATCGATTTTGCATCGCGATGCAAAAAATCGAATTCAATTTGTCCATTAAGATTTTTTGCATCGAGAATTCAATTTGTTCATGGAATCCAATTTTTGCATCGAGATTTTCTGCACCGTAAACCCAATTTGTGCATAACAATTCAATTTGATGCTTTGTGATGCACAATCCTTCGCGCACCTCCGGCTCATTAATGTCATAGTCATATTTTCGTCCCCAAATTGCCTTTTTTTTCTATTTTAAAAAAACATAGGAGACTTAAGCGATTACAAACTTACAAAAGGAGACTGGCCCGCAATTTATTCAAAGAAACACTAAAATTAAATTATATTACATTAGATCTAAGCCTCAAAGTTAAGCCTAATAAGGAGCAAACAAAAAACCCTAATTACGGCCCTACAGAACCTAGGGCTGAGCAAGGTTTTTTTAAAAACCGGATCGACCAAAGAACCTGACCAATGAAAATTGGATCGAACCAATTTTTTGGTTTGGTCTTGGTCCATAATTTTTTAAGAACCGAATAATTGGTCTGGTCCCGGTTTTATGTTTTTAAAATTGGTTATGGAACCGGACCGGACCAATATATATATATATATATATATATATATATATATATATATATATATATATATATATATATATATATATACTTATTTATTAATGTTTTTTTTACCTACAAAATAAAACCCTAGATTGGAAAATATAAATACTTTTTATGTGTGATATATAATTGTGTATGCTCTCAGCTCTTAATCACTTATGCAGCAGCCACGGCAGAGCAGCTTCCTACCTTCCTCTTCCTCCCCTCAAATTCTATCCCAATCGATGAATCAAAGACTGAAGAGTGAAGAGTAGCTTCCTTCCTGCCTTCCTCCCCTCAAATTCTATCTCAATCGAAGAGTGAAGAGTGAAGAGTAGTGAAGAGTCTGAAGATTGAAGACTCAACCCTAAATCGCCTCCCTTTCGGGCGTTGGCGTCGGCTACGCCTCGATTCGTGTCTTTTCTCCTCTTTCTCTCGACTTTCAACCCTCGATCTCGAGATCCGCCATTCGCCGCTGCCACGATCGCCATCGGGTTGTAAATCAAAGACGATAGGTACCGAACCCTCTCTTTCTCTCTCACACACACACAACTCTGGGTGGTCAAGGACCTCAAGGTTCCTCCGCTCCGCCTGCTCCCTTCAAGTGGATTGGATGATCGAGGGTTTAAGCCTTTGTAAAAGGTCCTTAAGTTATTCAAGATAGTCTATTTCATTTTCATCCATCATTGCATCTTAAACATTTTATAAAATAGAGAGTATTTGTTCAATGCTCTGTGTGTTATTTGTTCCTGTCCATTGCCCAGTGTTCCTGGTTTTTGTTATTTTCAATGCTTTGTGACCTATGTGTTCAATGTTCATGTGTTGTATTTGCAGATGATACTTGAAATTGAATAGCAGTTTTCCTTCATCCTAAATTATATAGCAGTTTCATGCCTTGATGTTTTCCTTCTTATTGGGTGAAATCCACCATGAGTTTGACCTCCCTAATTTTGATCCTTTGATGGTGGAGATGATACTGAACATGTTTTCTTCTTGTTTCCATGATAAGTGAAATAGGTTCACTACACAGCACAACATACATAAATAATAGGGATATAAGCATATCAACTAAATCGTTTACCCAATATCAATATCACTAATTATGATCTTTAGAGATATTATCCTAACATAAACAATGATTAGTGATATTGATAAGTGAAATAGGTTCACTATACAGAACAACATACATAAATCTTAAAGATCATAATTCCATAGTCTGAGAAAAACTTAAAGCTACAAAATACAACCATCAGCTAGAAACATAACTTGGCCCAGTGATCTTAACAAATAGCCTGAATTTAAAAGCTCGACGTAAGATTTTAAAAAATATTACGAGCTTATACAGAGTCTTATGAATTATGATGTGATCTATGGAAAAAAGATGAAGGCAGAAGTGCAGATGCACACATAAAAATGAAGAACGACTCAGTACAACTTTGTTCTTGATGATTCTTTTTTGTATACACCTATTGCCTTGCAATTTAATTTATCAATATAGCTCTCATTTATTTAAAGTTGAAATAGAACTCATTGTTAACTTTTTACTTATGCAAAAAGTCTTTTATTGAAGTTTGTTTAATCTTTTTATAAAGTTTAAGTCTTTAAAATTTCATTATATATTTGTATTAAACAATTAAAAAGTAAAGAAATCATAGTATTGGTTTGGTCCTGGTTCTGATACGTCTTCAATTGGTTCTGGACCGGACCAACGTATTGGTTCCCACACCTATTGGGTTGGTTCCGGTTCTAAAATTTTTGAGAACCGGACTATTGGTTTGGTTCCGGTTTTCTATTTTTTTCCAAAAAAATGGACCAACCGGGACCAAGCTCACCCCTAACAGAACCTACTGGCCACCCGAAAACTCACACCTAAGGCCAACTCCAAATGTGCTCCCAAATCCTTAATTTGTGGCAAAACAACCCCAAATTGATCCAACCAAACCCCCAAACTTCTCCCCATTTGGGATGATAAATAGTATTACCCCGAATTGGGGTTGATAGGACTCATTTATTTTTAAAATAAAAAATTAATTTTTAAATACAAAAAATTATTAATAATGTGATATTATTAATTTAAAGATATTTCAATTGATTCATAACTTATAATAGCTATGTAAAAATATTAATAATGTAATTTATTTAAAAGTATTAAACACTATAGTTCAATAAATTATAATAAATTGGTCTATCATGTAAATTATTTCGTATTTATTATCTATAAAAAATAAATATAATAATTACACTAAATTATTTGGAAAACACAATCTCATGATAGACATACAATGAAATATTTATTATTTATTATTTAACAATGAAATACAACTTGAAAATAAAAAAGACATACAACTCAAAAATAAAAAAAGACATACAATTTGAAAATAAAAATGACATATTATTACTAATTTTTAAATATTATTAATTATAAATAATATTATAAAAATAAAATTATTAAATATAATACATTATTAATTGTGTAATCTTAATAATTACAATTTAAAATGTTAGTAGAAAATCAAAATAGAATATGCTAAGGAATATTCTTTTTAGTGTAAGATTTTGTGTGAAGGGTTGGAGTTGGAATAGTGGATAGTGCTTAAATTGCCCAAATTGGTGCTGAAAAAGCCCCAAATTAGGGTTTTTGGGTTTGAGTTGGTCTAAGTCCTAACTTCTCACGAGCGTTAAAACGAAACCAAAAGGAACCCTTAGCTCTCAACTATGTCGCCTCCAACAAAAAAATCTTAAATTTACGACCATTCTCCCAACCTAAGGATTTTCGTCCCCAACAAAATTGTTTACAACTTATAAATAACATTCTTGGAAAAATGAGCTAGATTAGATGCAAGATCTAGTCTCTAGCTTTCCCCAAACCAAATCTTCGTGAAGATAGAGGAAATTTATTTAGGGATCGAGTTTCTTTTCTTTGCAATTTTTTTTGCGTTGATCAATATATATATATATATATATATATATATATATATATATATATAGAGAGAGAGAGAGAGAGAGAGAGAATGCGATGTTCAGATGCGATTTTAAAGTTAACCCTATCCCCTTTACGATTTCGGCGATTTACTCACTATTTTGCTAAAATCTAAAGTGTCATTTCTGTTATTCTATTTTGCTATTGTCTTGAACTATGTGTTTTCTGGTCATCGTTTGCTTGGATCTATGGTTTTCCCCTAGTGTTTTTGTTTGGATCTATTTTTGGATTATGATATTTTTCGGTTTTTGGTTAGATTCAGACATAAGGTTGCAATTGTTTAGTTTTTTCTGTTCCCCTGGTAGATTTTGTGTAGATAATTATGACTTCATATAGTATAGCTACTAATACTTTTGCCCATGCCAATGGCACGACGTCAGTTTGAGAATTTATCAATAAATGAAGCAGATACTGTGGAAATGAACTACTAAAAATATTATTTTCTTAAAAAAATTGACTTTCAAATGGAGCCTCTTTGCCCGGAACGGAGGGATTAATTAATAATTTGTAACGAAATTGCGGGCAGGACAAAAATTAAATTGATTAAGTTAATTACGATAACAGTTAAAAAGAAAAAATATATATTTCAAATTACAAAACTTACGATTTTTTTTAATTTTTTAAATTTGTATACGAAAAAAATTAAAAAGAAAAAAATACAAATACAAATTTTCGCATCCATAAAACTGTAAAACAGTAAAAAAAATTAACTGTAAAACCGTAATATCTCAGTTAAAGAGTAACTAATTTTCGTAAAAATTAATTAAAAATCTATAAATTAAATATTTGTTTAATTCGTAAAACCTAAATTAAAAATCTATAAATTAAATATTTGTTTAATTAGTAAAACCTAGTTGTGAAACAGTAAATCAGTAAAAGGAAGAAGGGAATTGGTAACTGTCTTCGCACATGTGAGAGTTGAAGAAAATACTGGCAGTTGGATCACCGTGAAATAGTAAATTCTGACATTTTTTAATCTCAAGTCAATTGTAAGCGTGCAACATTGAGTTGTATTGTATTATAAATTCTATTTTTTAGGGTTATTATGTAAGAACTATTCCCTAGCCGTAATTGCTGATAAACTGTCTTCTGCCATAGTAATAAGGCTTCATTCACATCGTGCCCAGTTCAACTTGCTAGGTGATTTCCTTAATTTCATGCTTCTTATTATCCGAGACTAATTTATTAAATAGCAGGAATTAGAATCATAATATATATATATATATATATATATATATTGCTGAAATGTAACTTGATAAAAGTCATAACATTCAAATGTGACAAAAAAATAATTGTAGCTACATAAAGCATATCTGATTATTTTATTTAAAAAAGAAAAAAAAATGTCCTCCAAAAATTAAATGTAATTTTACATCAAAACATGGAAAGAAAAAAATAACAGCTTTTAGTTGAAACAAAAGTTAAGTAAAATTAAATATATTGTACGACTATCTTAGGGTATTTTTGTCCTAACAGAAACTAAGGAGTTACTACAGAGTATAGCGCATAAATAATTATTGAAGTGAAATTAGCATTTCTCCTAAACTTATTTTTATTTATTTATGTGCCGAGTTAATAGGACTTTTTTTAACGAGAGAAGTAACTTTTTAAAGTTTTTGAGTTTCCTTATGACCAGATTATGAGAAATCATTTTTTACAAATCTTTTAAAACTTATAGACTATATTTAGTCTGCTAGAGGTACATTAATTAAAGTGTGCAAGTCTTTTGTGTGATTGTCTTATAAATTTTAATTTATAAGATTGAGCTCTATTCTTTTACAATTTAATTTACCAATAAACTGTTGGTGAATTAGAGAGATTGTCTTATAAAAAATGCTTAAAAGACGTTTTTTTTTAATTTTTTACTGTTTATATGAAACAAGCTTGACGGCGACATGTTAGGGAGTTGTGGAAGTGAATAGGACGGACATGATTATTATACAAAAGAAAGCCAAGTGTCTGCCTCATGCTCACTTAAAAGGTTTGTGGAGCAATCGTTGTGTATCGTAGGTTGACCGCCGGTCTAGGTGGGGTGAGTTGACTTTCCTATGTTTATTTTGTCTTTTGTAACCATTTTGATTAGTTTACTTTATATTCGTTCGATCCGGACAAAAAATTTGTAGAAACTAATAAATTTAGGAATTAACCGCATAACTTTTTTATTGAATGAATCACTTATTTATAAGAAGAGTTATAATTGGAGTAAGGTATAAGAAACTTTTACAAGAAATGAATCATAAAAAAGAAAGAACTATACAAGATAATTACTACTAAATAATAATTACAAATAAATAAGAATAAATATTAAATACATTGTTCTTTAATATGCCCCCGCAAGATGGAGGGCCGAGAGGAGAAACCAATATTGTGAAGTAATTGATGAAATCGTTGGCAAGCAGAGGCTTGGTCAGTGCATCTGCCAACTCATCAGCTGAGGAAACATGACAAACTCGCATAAGCTCATCCTGAACTTGTTGTCAAATGAAGCAAAAGTTCATACCCACATGCTTCATGCGAATATGGAAGACTGGGTTAGTAGCACTCACATTGTCACAATAAATAACGGACTGAATGGAAGAGGTGAGACCGAATTGAGAAGCAACAACAATGTGTGTTTCTTGGAGCTCCAAGAGACCGAATGGAAGACAATGTAGGCACTGGTGAAGGTGTAGTCATTTTTGTTTCTCGCCCAATCAGCATTAGTGAATTCATGGAGAGCTGGGGGGACTGACGATGAAGTAGAATGTCATTATTAATAGACCCGCAGAGGTACCAGAGAACTTGTTTGGCCGCATTCCAATACTCGGTAGTCGGTCTATGCATGAACTGAGAGAGTTAGTTGACAGCATAGGCAATATCTGAGCGAGTTGGAAGCAGCGGACAGAGATGTGGTGGCGACCAATTGAAAGTTGGGGAAGCGAGCAACCATGTGTCCCTGTTGGTAACAGCCCTGACACTTACCAAGATAAGGTCACTGTTGGCGAGGAGCAGCAACATGGGACTGAATAGGTTGTCGAGGTTGTGTAGAGAGCGGCCGAGTTTGCGAGGACGATTGTCGAGCAAACAAGCTGTTGGTCCTCGGAGTAGCAGGATTGGCTAAAGTAGGGTGCGAGTAGGTTGCAAGCTGAGACTGTTTCAAGAGCAGTTCTCGGTTGATAAGTTTTTCATGAAGCTCATCGAAGTATATGAGAGTGTCCCAGCCTTCAACCACATCCACGATGTGGTGGTAGTCATCATCCAGTTCACCGAGGATGATCCCAATGAGGTCCTCGTGGTCAAGTGGTTTGCCCAAAGCTGCGAGTTCATCAGCCCGACTTTTGACATACTGCATGTAGCCGGAGATCGAATGGTGCCCTTGAATACCCGCTTGAGGTAGTCTTTAATCTGTTTGAAGTGGCCGCGAGTCGGGCAAACATAGGTATGAGCAAGAGTTTTTCATGCTTCACGAGAAATTGCAACTTGTTGGATAATAGGTACTAGGGGAGTAGAGAGGAAACCAAGAAGAGCTCCGAACAGGAGTTTGTCTTGCCGAATCCAGGGTTGGTAGAATGGGTTTGGGGTGGAAACGTCCTTGGATGATTGGGCACCCTTGGCTAGGAGGGTGTGAGACGAGCATGGGTGTGAGCCGTCTACAAACTTGAAGAGGTTATAGCCAATGAGGGTGGCCTCAACTTTGAGTTTCCAAGCTATGTAGTCGGTGGAGGTGAGTTTGGTGATGTTGTGATGAAAGATGTTGAAGAGGTCGAAGGTTTGTGTAGGATCAATGGGGTTTTTAATGGTGAGGGAGTGATTTCCGTTAGTCATGGTGGAGAGTGGTTAGGACGGCAACTAGAGGAAGAAGAAGAGACTTTAGGAGCAAAGCTTTGATACCATGTAGAAACTAATGAGTTTAGGAATTAA
Organism: Codonopsis lanceolata; assembly: GCA_013146195.2. Taxonomy (NCBI): domain Eukaryota; kingdom Viridiplantae; phylum Streptophyta; class Magnoliopsida; order Asterales; family Campanulaceae; genus Codonopsis; species Codonopsis lanceolata. Next base: position 111,383,398 of record CM028381.1, on the reverse strand, counting down.
CGGCATAACATTTCCATTGATTGGATCACATATTTATAGGGAGAGTTACAATTATGGTTACACTTGGAATAGGGTACAAGAAACATTTACAAGGAATGAATCATAATAAAGAAAGAACTATACAAGGTAATTACTACTAAATAATAATTACAAATAAACAAGAATAAATATTAAATATATTATTCTCTAATAGAATTCATTATTTTATTTTAGGATATTTTATTTAAAGAGTCTATTTTCAACAATTGTGTATACAATTTTCATAACATTTCATATTTACTCTCCACTAGTGTTGTAAGGATATTAATTGTGCTTAAGTATATTTTTGTAATTATAAACAACTCAAATTAAAATATTACTTATATATTCCTTAATTATAAGAATTTTTAAACATGAACTCTATGACCGTAAGAGATGGAGAATTATTTTCTACTTTTGTTTGGTCATGCAGAAGACATCCGTGATGAAACCAATGATATTCTTTCTGTAATGAATCTTTTTTCGGGCAGTTTGTTACATTATAAATTTATAACCCTCTGTGTTATAGCCAGGTTGGAAAACAAAAATAATAATATTCTTCCCTCCTAATATTTGATACTATTTTTTTAATTCCCGATACTACAAATTGCGTATGTTATGATTTTTTATAAAAAAAATACATAGGTTAAATTTATATTTAAGAAATAGTCGAATTGACACACACAAAAACAACAATGTTAAGCTTACCATTGTTTCTACAACTATTGCTAAAACTAAATCTTAGTGAAGAGTGAAATTCTCTTTCACTAATAGTTTAATTCTCAATTGATCACCCTATTATTACAAAAAAAAAAAAAAATCAATTAAACTCACTCTACAAATATTTTTCACACTTTACTTGGATTAGACAATCAATAACGTCACTCAAGTTACTTATAGAGAGACCCTTAACGTAACACTCGATTCCCTAAACGTAATATCATTTAATGAATAAAATTACTTAAGTACCCCTCTAGACAATATATATATATATATATATATATATATATATATATATATATATATATATATATGACAAACGTAGATTTCTCCCTCCAAAATCTCACTTTTGAATTATTGACTTTTGAGTTACCATTTCACTATTTCTCTCTCATATCTTCTTTGGTTGTATTTCTCTTTCTCTCTCCCGTCTCCTCCGTATTTTCTCTCTCATCACCACCATCTCCTCTCTTTTAATTATGTTTAAACATTTTTCAACATTTTTCTCTCTTTAAACATAAAAAATAGTAATTAAAACAAAAATAATAGTTTCAGAGTCAAGAAAACAAAAATATAAGAGGTTAGTAAAATAAAAATAATTTATGGAACAAGCCACTATAAAAATAAAAGTTACAGAATCAACAAAACAAAAATAATTTAATGTGTAGGTTAGTAAAATAAAATAATTTATGGAGAAAATGTTTAAAACAAATTCTTAAAAATATATATGTAAAACAAAAATACTTTAGTAAAATAAAAACATTTGATGGAACAAAAATAATAGTTACAAAGTCAATAAAAACAAAAACGATTTAAACTGAGGTTAATAAAATAACAAAAAAATATAGAATTTTTTAAAAAAAAAATCTTAAAAATAGCTATGTAAAACAAAAATACATTAGTTAAATAAAAATATTTGATGGAACAAAAATAATAGTTATGGAGTCAATAAAATAAAAATAATTTAAACTAAAGTTAGTAAATTATAAAAATAATTTATGGAACAAAAGTTTAAAACAAATTCTTGAAAATAGTTATGTAAAAAAAATACATTAGTAAAATAAAAATATTTGACGGAACAAAAATAATAGTTGCAGAGTCGTCAATAAAACAAAACAATTTAAACTGAGGTTATCAAAATAATAATAAAAAATTATTGAACAAAACTTTTTCCGTAAAACTAATTTTTAAAATAAAGCAAAAATAATAGTTACGAAGTCAATAAAAAATATATATAATGTAAGTTATTAAAATCAAAATAATTTACAAAACAAAAATATTAGTTAACGGTAAAAATAATTTCGTTATTTTGATTTTAGCTTATTTTCTTCTCATAAATTTTTTTATTCATAAAATACAAATATAATTTAATAAAAGTAATCATTCACAAGGAAGAACTTATTTGAGTTCAGATTTTATTTACAGCGCGAAAAAAATTCAAATTTGTTCGAAGACATTCATTATACAGAGTTTTTAAATAGTATAAAGTGTTTAGGGTTGTCAGACCATGAACTGACACTAAAAATCAGTATTCCACTAATATTATTGAGAAACATTGACTATGCTGCAGGGTTATGCAATGGAACAAGACTAATCATCATAAATTTTGGGAATTACATTGTTGAAACAATTTTTTGAAAGAAAGCAATGTTGAAGAAAATGTTTTATCCCAAGATTGTCATTAACTCTATCCGATATAAGACTGTCTTTCAAGTTCTAGAAAAGGCAATTTACATTATTGGTATCATATGCAATGACAATTAACAAGTGCCAAAGTCAATAATACGTAGGTCTCTTTTTGAAAAAACTAATATTTAGCCATGGACAATTATATGTCGTAGTTTGTAGAGTAACAAATTATTTTGGTTTGAAGATATTGATATACGGTAAAGATGAAAAGCCAACTAATAAACAACAAATATTGTGTATAAGGAATTTTTTAGAATCTATAATGATTAGTGATACACTTATATGTAATTATTAATAAATCAACCCTCTTTATTTATGTACGATTTAGTTAACGTGTGTTTAAGCACGAGTTAAAAAAACTAGTTAATTGTAAACCAACTATTCATTTACTCCCCCAACCAACCACTCCCTCCAATTTAGTCCCACCTAACCTAACTCAACTAAGACTAACAATCCTAACTCATCCAATTTCATCTCTTCATCTCTCTTTCAAAAAATCTCCAAACTCACTCACTCATTCTAATGGATGACGATGTCAATGCTAACAACAAGGATGATTATTATAAAGTGATAAAATTATGTATTACTATATATATATATATATATATATATATATATATATATATATATACTCAAATTATTATTATTATTATTATTATATATATATATACTCAAATTCATAAATTTTTTTTTAAAAAAAAAGACGTTTTTTTACAAAAATTTAAAACAACCGCTACATAGTAAAGGTTTTTATTGACAAACAACCACTGAATAATAGCGATATTTATATAACACAAACGCTAACAACTTGCGGTACCTTTTATGAAATATCTGCTACCCTGTAACGATAGATTTGTGTCACATCCGCTAAAGGATAGTGGTAGTTTTACCCAACAATCGATGTTCGATGTTGGTTCTTTTAGCAGAATTTGAAAAAAAAAATGAAACTACAGAGAACAGAGACATCTCCGAAGCCAAATTTGAAAAAAAAAATGAAACGGCAGAGAACAGAGACATCTCTGAATAATTGAATTCTTCATTGCAAGTAATTGGAAAAACTAATTCAAACAACAAATTGAAACACCAAAGATGCTATAGAGAGAGAGAGAGAGAGGGAGTTGAGACTGTTGTTGATTATTGAAATATGATTCTTGATAATTTAATTATCACCTTGCATATTCCATGTATGTTGATTTGCTTGCCCCCATTACAAGTGAATCATCACAAGTGGCTAAAAGATATGCGTACTGGTTAGTGTGGCAACTTGTATGATTTTACATAGGTCGTAGATTAGGTGTGACCTGATCTAGTCCTACCCTCCTATATGATGATCAAGACAGACCTCAATGCACTTAGCACCGAAGACTTGCGCCTATGTCAAAAGCCTTCACCGACATACCACAAGTTGAAATGCTCGCAAGACACCCTCCCAGATCGGAAGACTTGTTTCCACTGGCTTAAAGCTTTCCAACGGCAGACTTTAAAATCTGCACGTGCTACAGAGAAAAGTCAAAGAAGCTGCTCAAATCAAGACTAATATGTCTGTGCCTCTAAAAGCCTGACATACTCAAAGCTACAAGGCTTTCTCTCACTCAAGTAGTCTGTTAAAGTCAAAAAGCAATTACTTTATTGAACAGACCACCTGATAGTGCAACAGACATCAGACCTACTCTTCAGAGACTTATCAACATATGTAAGTCCAGTAGGCAACAAACAAGGCTAGAGGGGGGTGAATAGCCTTTTAAAAATTTAGAGGGTTGATTTGTAAAACTTTTAAAGTTGGCAGCGGAGAATTGGTTTTGTCAGTCAGCTGATATTGGTCAGCTAGCTGATACTTTCAAAATACCTTAAGCTGATAAAAGTTGGTCAGCTGGCTAATACAACGGTTTTCGAAGAAGTAGGCTTTTTAAAGTAGATCACTGTGTACAGAGAAGAAACTGAAAAACAATTTATCTGAACAACTAAGCAAACAATTGTTAGTAACTTGCTGACACTTAATCAGTTGAAAAACTTCTTAAGTGTTAGGTCAGTTTGCAAGAGTATGGCCAAAAACTGACAAAACAATTGAAGTGGTTCACAGTAAAAACTGTTACATCCACTACCAAGTTGGTCATACTTGGATTTTTGAAGTGCACTAATTTTATTAAAAATCTAATTGATCTCTAATGGATCAGTGTACAACAAAAGACCAGTGTTTATGGAGAATGATTGAGTAACAATCAAACTCGTGAGACAAACTGACTGATTTCAAAAAGATATGAAAAATGATCACTCAGTGTTTGCCTAAACAATAACTAGAAAGAAATATACAAGAAAGATTATCTAGCTATGGTTTTTAAGAAGACTAAGGCACAGAGAGAATTTCTTAAGAATATAAGGCTTCAGACTTCTATATCTTCAAAAATGCTTCCAGTGGGTATTTATAGATGATCTTCAAGAATAACTCGTTAGGAACACATTTGAATTTGAAAAATGTGTTTGACAGAGAAACAAATCTTCACAAAATCACAAAAGATCCTGGGAAAGAATATCTAACAGAATATCTACCAAAAACACAAAATGAGAAAGTGTCAGTACAAATATTAGTTCAATCAAATGAGGAAAGCAGTCTAACACTTAAAACGTTATGGTCAGTTAAACAAGTAACTGACAAATAATTACAAGCTGACCAAAATATCTTTAAACTTTTGGCTGACAATCAAGTGGAATGATTTTAAGTAAATTTAATGTAATGCAAGATTCAACAACATAGTCTGACAGACAACGAGTTCCAAGATCTACAGGACTAAATCTCTGCTCCAGACAATCAAAGATCTTGAGGACAAAGATCTATATTCGATACTCTTCAACCACTACATCTTCAACTGATAGAAATCTTCAAGTCTTCATCTCTCAACGATCAAATTGATTCTCGCCTATATAAACCCCTCCCTCTTGCTCAACAAGAGAGAGATACACAGAGACACAGTGACGGTGTAAGCTACATCTAAGATTATCAGACGATACACTGTGAGCAACGAGTAACTCAATCTACTTAAGAACTTCATAGAAAAGAAATCATCAAAGAGATCGTCTTCACCAACACATCTCTGATTTCTACAACAGATTGCGGTAAACTTATCCAGCTCTTAGCAAGACACCTTCAGTGGATTACTAGGAAGAAAAGCTTGGAAAAGATGAGAGAATGTTCAGAAACTTCAATAGGCAGAGATCAAGATCTAAAGATCGATGTTAGACAATGTCTGAGGAAAATGAAGAACTGTCTGTAGATATTGCATTCATATCTTCAGATTTGTATCTCAATACAAATGATGTTGATTGTGCAATTATCAATCATCATGGGAGGATGAGTGTTTTGCACTCAATCGTTCAGATATAAAACAATCATTCAGATATATTTTTATATCTGAACGACCTTAAAAATCATCTTCTCATAACAGTTTCTCGTTCTGGTCTCCTATTGTCCTTTGTAAGCTTAAAGATCCTTGAATGGATAATTAAGTAAGGATTGAGACTTAGGAAGATAAAGCCAGAAACTGTACATAGATTATTCAGACTAATGTAATATGTAATTTATCTTTGAATAAATTCATATGTTCTTACTAATGCTTTATCTCTCAGTCTTTAAATATCTATAAGGTTTTTATAAATGATTTATCTTTAGAAAAACCATTCTCTACCTGATCTCCTAAACCAGCATTTGAAATAAGTAATAAGTGTACTGTTGTTCTGAACATATATTCGTGTACAGCCACTTAAGACTTCTCCAAATCATAGCCTCTTTACTTTCCGCTATACAAATCTTTTATCAGGCTTTTGATTTGATTAAACAGCTTTATCTAGAGATATTATTACGCTTTGAGTAAGTCTACCGATAGCCTCTACCGGCAGACATACTCAACTTGATAAATTGTATTTGTCAACCAAACTATGCTTTAAGTATATCCAAAAGAAAAGTTTTTAAATTGGCATTATAGGCTATTCACCCCTCCCCCTTTAGCCTATTTGAGCATTATTGTGGACCAACAACTGTACTTGAGATTCTGAATTTGTGAGTCTATAGAGAGAGAAGGTGTTCGCCGATTGGAAGGAGTGAGAGAGAAGATTGAGAAAGTGGAGACTGAGAGAGATAGAGGGGGTGTTACGAATTTGTAAGTCTATAGAGAGAGAAGGTGCTCGCTGGTTGAAGGGAGTAAGAGAGAAGACTGAGAGAGATTGGAGACTAAGATAGAGAGAGAGAGAAGTAAGAGAGTCGTTTATGTTGGACGGAAATTGTCTAATAGATTAAAATACCCTTAGAGTGAGTATAACGGCAAATCTAAAAGAAATCAACGGCAAATCTTCATATCCTACGACAAATTTAAAAAAATCTTATCCAAATCATCCTTTGATTTTTCTTTAAAAGAATCAAGAGAAAAACCCGAAAATTGAGCAAATCTTCACAACAATACATGTTTTAAGGGCATTTTATCTGTGGTTTAAGGGCGATTTTGGTATTCAAAAAAAATTCTTTAAAAAAAACAGTATGAATTTTTATCTATAAATAAAGACTTTGTTTGCTTCATTTAGACACCAAACAATTTTTTTGTAAAATTTGAAGTTTATTTAAAGTTGATAGAGATAAAGATGGTGTGGTATCTAAATGTGTTGGATTTTGTACCACCATTGGAAAGGTTTTTTGATTTTGAGTCAAATAAGTATCTAATGAATTAGTTTATTGATTTTTAATGAGTTATGTTTTTTATTTTTGATATGATTTTTAGTTTGCCATTGTACTTGCTCTTAGGCCTCCGCTCGTGATGACATGGATAATCTCCTGAAAGACATTAATCAGTTTACAAAAAAGTCTTGACACATTAAAAATAAACAGAAAAAAAGACATGAACAAAAAACGAGAGACCCTAATATATTTGTGTTATATGCAGAATATTCATCTAATTTTACATGCATAAAACTGCATTATTCAATAATCAATAAGGTGATTCGTATAGCATATTTATGGATATGACATATATTTTTTGAGATTGCGGTTCTCGTAATGTGTTATATGAATCACATTTATTCAATAACGTACTCGAAAGAAATGTACCGTTTATTGATTTTGAAGTTAATGGTGCACATTATATAGAAGGATATTACCTAACAAATAAAATTTATCTTAATTGGGTTACTTTTGTGAAGAGCTTTTTGTGTCTAGCTGAGTAGCTGATGCTAAAAGAAAGAAAGACAAGGAAAGACAAGAGGTTGCAAGAAAAGGTATCTAACGAGCATTTGAAGTGATCCAATTAAGGTGGGTCATTATAAGAGGTCGTGCTTAATTTTGATATAGAGATAACTTGAAAGAAATTATGTTAACATGTATTATTCAACACAATATGATTGTCGAGGATGTGGGTGATCACATTACGAACTGAACTGATTATACATGAGATGCCCCTACACTACACAAGTCAACCATGGGTCAACCTAAGGATTTCAAGAATATTTGCAGTGAAATAACAAACTACGTGATAGCAATCAACATCATGATCTTCGAGCCAACTTGATTGAGCATATATTGGCTCGTTACGATGTCAACTAATGATGGCTAAATTTTCTTTGAGTTATGGTTAAATTTTCTTATTTTTTATTTTAAGAAGTGTTTGTTTGTTAGAAGTATCATTTATTTGTATGAAATTTTTGTTTCATATGTAATGTTTTAATAAAAATTATAAATTAGTATCTTTGTTTTAAAATTTATTTGTAATATTTAATATTATAATTAAAATTATAAATAATATGTGAAAATGCAATATATTCATTAAATTATAAACGAATTAATTTATTTATAAAAAATATACAAATTAATTAATTTGTTTGAAAAGTATAAAAATAAAATAGTGTAAATAGTGGATGATTTAGTAGTGGTTTCCATGTAAGAATGTAAGGAAGAATGAAAACCACTAGGAAGATAAATCTTTAGTGGACCTAACTAAGAATTTGAGGAAGAATTGGATCCAATGGAGATGCTTTAACACCTCTGCAAAATTGATAGAACACTCTTGTTCTCTCTCATTGTTCTGTTGCAGATAACAATTTCAAGAACCCTAACAATCAAACTCCCAAAGTCTCAAAATTCTTACCCAATTTCAGATTAATCACAAAGCCCTTCTGTTGTGAGTCACCAAAATGGTAATAAAGAGAATGAGATGGAACCTTTTTGGACTTTAGGGAGAAGGGAGGAGAGAGAAGAGTAGAACTCATTGCAATTTAAGCAGTCGTCGAGTAATCAGCCCCACCGTTGCCGGAAATCTGGGTTGGGTATAAATGGAATCATAGAGACTATTGAATGAGACCATTATCAGTAAAGATTTGAAATAAATGAAGAGAGAGAGATTTAACTTTAATTTGGATTTCTTTTTCTTTTTTTTTAATTTGGATTTCTCTTTATTATACTTTTGGATTTTTGTAAAAATCATTTGAAACTTTGAATGGAGCGATGAACGTGATTAAAGTTTGAAAAATAAAATAAAATTGTGGAGTGTGCTTAGCTGGTTTTCTATAATAGTCGGGTGTCCAAGTGGAGAATTAAATCTTCATTAAAACACATTTGATATTCATCAAGGCTTAGTTGTAATAATAATTATAAAAATAGTGATAAATCTAGCATTTTTACAACAATAAAAAATCAAACGGATTACTAATTTAGGCATAGAGGACTAAAGCTAATCTTGTCATCAATTCGTTCCTAAGAGCATCCACAGTGGTTCCCTTTATTAACACCCTAAAACTTTTTTTAGAGTTTTTTACCACACTTAATCCCCACAATGGACACTCTATCAATCACCCTATCCCTAAAAAAAGTTAAATCTCCCCCAACTTATTGGGTGAGTATTAGCCGGCCTCCATTAATCTATTTCTTCTCTTTCCTCCACCTATCTCCTTCTCCATTGGTCTTCTTCCTAGTATTCGTTCTTTTTCAAAAAATTTGTTCCAAAATTTAAAGAAGACGACAAAAAATTTTTTTTGGCTTGATCGTAACATCTAGTTTTGGCCAAAATTTTGATGTGAGTGGAGATGAATTAACAACCCAACTCACATCATCACTTTGATGATGGTATGCTTTCCATTTTTTCTATTTTCTTTTTCAATTAATTTAGTGTATTTTTTGCACTATCATTTCCCTTTTTTTGTTATTTATAACTTAAAATTATGGGTATATTGATAATATTAAAAAGTGTGACAAGACTTTCTTTAAATAAAAATAATTGATATAATTAAAACATATAATATATTTTTCATAAAATATAAAATTTAAAAGTATAAATATTTTATTTCAATTGCGGTAGGAAAATAAAAAAATAAAAAATAGAAATATATTGGTAATTAGGTTTGTTAATTAAGATGTCACAAATTCAAAGGGTTATATAGAGGGTGCTCATTGGAGTTGAATTTTTTTTAAAGGACCTCTAAAAAGGTTTAGGGGGTTATATAAAGGGTGTTTTAGGGTGTAACCATTGTGGATGCTCTAATATATTACTCCTTTATGAGTAATATTTTAACAGAACACCTAAACGTAATACCAAAATTTCTAAATGTAACAACATTTAAAAGGTAAAATTACTTTGCTACCCATCTTCACATTTAAACTATACTACCTCCTCCCTCCTTCCCCCTTCACGTAATTTTGATTACGTGTCATTATTGATTCGATTTCTATTGCTAATTCGCATGATATCGCATGTGAATTAAATTGATTTTGATTCGATTAATTTTTTCTTTTCAATTACGAACAAAAAACCATTTATTTGTATTTTTTTTCGATTTCGGACAAAACAACCGCTACACACTAGCGGATGTTTTATAAAACATCCGCTAGTGTGTACAAAAAATAATTATCTATTAAATGTTAAAAGGGATATTTAGGTTATTTTATATATTAAATAGAGCTACGTTTAGGAAGTTTGGAGTTGCATTTAGGATCACTCTATTTTAATTAATAACATCTGAACCAGACCCACTATTCACTAATGTGTTTTAAGAGAAGTGTGTTACCATCCAATGTCATAATGACAGTGTAGTCTCTGTCTATCTAATCTTTTATGGTCCTACCTACAATTGCAAGCTTAATATAAGTACTCTACACCCAAAAAGCACATGTGCACAGTGCACTAATATAAGCTTTGCATAAAGTTTATAACGTTAAGGCAACTTTCTTTTCAATTGTTGAATCCAACCTAAACTTTCCTAGTTCGTACATCTAAGGTGGGGATACCTTTTTAGGTTTCCGTGACATTTGTATTTTTTAAAGGTTAGTGTAAGAGAAGTCCAGTAGTTTCTCAATAATGGATGATGGTTTGTCGAAATTATTTAATTTTGGATCTCCCGTACCAACAACCAACAATAAGTGTCCCGTTTATACTTCTATAAGAGCATCTTCACGCTAAGATTTATCATAATTTTTTAAGAGTATAATTCAGTCTATAAAAAACTTTATCATTCTGAAAATTTCATATGAAATGAGTGATTCATAAAGAAGAATGGGTTTATGGAAAAAATAATAAAATATTGAAAAGGGGCAGTATTGAATATCTTTATAAAATAGTCGTTCATGAGGATATCCTTAATGTTGGTCATTTATGTTATTTTAATTTCTTTACACATTTTAAGAATTTTTTACTCTAAGAATTTATCTTCTCATTGCTACTCATTCTTCCCTTAATTCTTAGTTGGGTCTCACTACCAAATCATCTACTTTATTTATACAATTTTTTTATTTCAATACTTTGTAAATTAATTAATTAATTAATTAATTCGTTTAATAATTTTAATTGTAATATTAAATAGTACAAATAAATTTTAAAACAAATATATTAATTTTAAAAATTGCATTAAAACACCAATAATTAAAAGTACATTATAACATCAATAATTAAAATTACATTAAAACATCAAAAATAAAAATTACATTAAAACATCAATAATAAAAATTACATTAAAACATCATAACACATAAAATTTAGTCATCACTAGTTCTCATCGTAACGAGCTCATATATGCTCAACCAAGTCATGGCAAAGTTCATGATGTCGATTGCTATCATGTAGCTTGTTATTTCGCTTCAAATAATCTGTGAATGCTTGGGTTGAGCCATGGTTGGCTTCTATAGGGGAATCTTCTATATCATCGGCCAGTCATGTTGTGTAGTAATGCATGTTTGCATCATTTCTTTCAAGTTACTTCTATACCAAGATCGACAATCATGTTGTGTAGAATAATGCATGTTTGCATAATTTCTTTCAAGTTACTTCTATACCAAGATCGATCAGGACCTTTTACAATCACCCACCTTGATTGGAGTACTTCAAATGCCGTTCGACGTCTTTTCTTGCTGCCTCTTGTCTTTCCTTGAATTTCTTTCTTTTAGGATCTGTCGGACACGAAAAACTCTTCACAAAAGTAGCCCAATTCGGATAAATTTCATCTACTAGGTAGTATCCTTTTGTATAACGTGTTATTAACTACAAAATCAATAGGCGGTGCAGTTCCTTCGAGTACGGTATTGAATAAAGGTGACTCATATAACACATTAAGATCATTACGAGAACCCGCAACCCCGAAAAATGCATGTCATATCCATAGATCTGCAGACACAACCGCTTCAAGCACAATTGTTGGCTTCGCATGACCTCTTGTAAATTTCCCTTGCCAAGCTACTGGGCAGTTTTTCCATTCTCAGTGCATACAATCAAGACTTCCTAACATACCTGGAAATCCGTACCTTTGTTCGTGCGTTTGGAGAAGACGTTGTGTATCATCGGCATTTGGTCTTCTCAAGTATTGATTTCCAAACAATTGAACAACACAATTACAGAAGTTGAACAAACATTCCATGGCAGTTGTTTCAGTCAATCGGAGATACTCGTCGAGATGGTCGGTCGGAACTCCATAAGCCAAGCGGGATAGCCGACGATTTTTGATTTTTGAATTGGTGACAAACCTCTTCTTCCAACTGCATCCAACCTCATTTGAAAATATTGTGAATGATTCTCCAATGCAGTAACTACCCGAAGGAATAAGCTCTTACACATTCGAAAACGTCGGCAGAACATTCTGAGTTGAGAAGTAATCATTGACAAGTTGAGTGTGTCCGATTTCATGCTTTCGATCTAAATACCTCATTTTCCTTCGTGTTTTGTTGGTTTGCACTTTCACCGATTCGAGCAACCGTTCGTGTTGTTGAACTATCGCCTCCATTAGTTCATCACCTAGAGATTCATCGGAGCTAGTTGAGGAATAAGTATTTAGGCTACTGGAAGACATCTTTTGTGGTAAAATGATAATTGGTTCGTAAGAAAATTCTTGCAGTTTGAAGATGTCTAATACTAGTCATCTATGTATAACATTAGTTTGTAATGGCTATTTTACAACGGCTAGTTTATAACGACTATTTTACAACAGTTAATTTGAGAAGCTTGTATGAAATATTGGAAAGCTTGAAAATTTTGGAAATCTTGTGAGCTTTGCAAATTTCCAAAATTTGAGATATTCAATAAATTTGGATTATTCGAAGAATTTTGATTGTTGGGCAGATTTGATTTTCTCTACTATTTTAATTGTCTCTACCCATCAAATCTTCCCAACAATCAAAATTCTTCGTTTAAATTCTCTCTACTATTTTAATTGTCTCTACAAATTCTCTCTACTATTTTAATTGTTTTATCTCATCAATTTTTATATCATCAGTTTTTCTTCATTCTCAAATGGATGAAAATATGACTAATTTTTTTAATTCTTCAAATGTTGAAGTAAAAAAGGGTGAAAATTAAAATTAAAAAAATTGACAAAAAATCAAACGGTAAAAAAATTGAAAAAATGATCCATTGAAAATCGGTCAAAAGTTGAAATGGTTTTAAAAAAAAAAAATTACACCAAAACCATCCAAACAAGGAAGAGAAAAGGAGTACAATACAATAATGTGGGTCCCATAAAATTTTGAGCTCACGCAATTTTTGGGAAGGTGTGGTACACTATCCTTTATTTGACCAGAAGTGTGGTTCACTTGCTTTTGGTGTGAGTATGAGAATTTTTTTGCTGCATTCTTGGAGAATTCTTCATTAAAAATTCAATCACACTTATTCTTATAAGAATGTAGCCACAATGAGGGGGTGTTCTTGCCTTATAAGAATTAACATAAAAACACTCCCAATGAGGATACCCTGAGTAACTATTGTAAAGAAAAGTTTGTAAACAAATTGGTATGTTCCCTTTGTGACGTGACCCAAAAAATTGTGCAAATATTTTAACCATTTCCTAATTAGCATAAGACACATTACGTACTCAAAATCATTTTTTTTTTCTTTTTCTTCTCATTCTGAAATATATTTTCAGAGTGTAATCCACCATCATTGTAATTTTAAACTGAGAGGGAGAGAGAAGAGCACATAACAAGTTTAACCAATTTCCAACACTTCAAATCATATTTATAAATTAAATGAAATAAATAAACCGTTTTTGGTGGACGTGAAAAAACCCTAACAAACGAGCGCTGAGCTAATCTTGCAAACTTTGAAATTTGAATATATAGTACAGATACAAACACATTACGGCCCTCAATACGGCGGTGCTTAAATCTTAAATCCTACACTAACATTAACATGTAATCAAAACTCCGCAAATCAAACTTTAAGTATGATTTGTTGAAGAAATGCTAATAAGAATTACACTATGACCCAATATATAGAAAATTACAGAAACTGAGGGGTAATAAAGGTGGTAACTTATGCAAAGGGTATCTCATTCAGCATCTAAGTTACCGTACTGCCAAGGGTTGAACTCTATAGATTTGTTGTCAACCTCTTCAATGTTATCTGAGTTATCAACAGCAGCTCGGTATTCTGCATATTTTCCATTGTACTGATAAATCTCCAAGTCACCCCAAGGTGTGGGAGCCGTTTCTTCAGTTTGCTCAAACCATTTCGGAATAAATTGGTCCCCCTTAGCCTCTCGCATTTTCTTTTCAGCTCTCTGCTTCTCCTCCAGACTTCAAAAATGAGTAAAGAAACAAGCATTAGAGTTGCTATTCTATCATTCATGCAGGGCCGTTCCTATCATTTAATTGGCCCAGGGCGAACCGCAAGAAAGGGCCCTATTTAATAACCAAAATTAATATAAGTGCGAATCGAACAAATATTAACCCAAATATTAATTATTAAAAAATATTAAAAATGAACAATTGTTATATGTGATTATGTGAAGAACAAATGAATGAAAATGAATTGTATGACTCAAATCACTCGATACATTAATTTATGATTTATGTCTTTATGACTTTATGAGGCTATGAGTTTATGATTTATCTTGAACACAGAAGTGCTTGAAAATTTGAAATTGAACAATCAACCGGAGTGAAGTAGAAGTTAATAGAAAATTAGAACATCTTACATGAGATACACTACACTACAAATTTACGCAATTTACATATTTTATTATATATTTAATATAATAATATTTACATCATTAGTTCATTACATGGGTTGACATGAGAACATCTTTAAAATTACTCAAATTAGAAATCAAAAGAATGAAAGATTCAAAACAAACAATGAAACATCTTCATGAATGGGAAACATACCAGGAGGAACTAGCGAATAGGGAAATGAAGCACACAACCTCCTGATGCAACCATTCACGTCCAAGCATAACAACAAAAGGAGCCTAATTCACTAATTCAGAATTTGTTTTAATTTTTACGAATTGTCTTTGAATGAATTTGGATTTGGGCTGTTCTTTGGACAAGGTTTGGGCCTCCTCAGAAACTCAATGAAATTATATACTACTACTATTAATACCTAAGAGAGAGAGAGAGTAGGCCCCTTACCTTGGGCCCTGGGCTGGTGCCCATGCTCTTTTCTTCATGAACTATTGTGCGGAGTGATTTGTATGGGCCTCCTTTGCTTCAATTGAAGTACATGAGATGCCCATGGGGCACATAAGAAAGACGTCATGAATTATTAGTGAAGCACACGCTCAAGTGCATATCTATCTGGACGCAAGCGAGCATCTGAAGGCAATAACTTCTTTGGTGCTGTGTCGAAGCTGTTTATTTTATGTGCAAAATGTGTGTACTGAAACTTGTCATTTTCTGGAGGAGCAGCAACTCTCCAAACCTGCAGGAAAACAGCATCAAATCAATTGACAGTCAGTTCCATACACGTTTTTCCATCTTTTTCCTGTAAGACGTTAGATCAACTATCAGCAATTGAGGACCATCAGCAGGTGAGGAAGCTGCCTACATGCAACAAGAAACCAAACTAATACTCCCTACATCCCAAAGGAAGAGTCGCACTTTCCATTTAGGTTTGTCTTCAAAAAAGAGTGGCATTTCTAATATTGAAGTAATTTATCTTCATATCTTTTCATATTTGTTCTTTCCGAAAACATGATATTAATCTTACCTGTCATGCACTATTATTGTTATACTAGAACTTCGTGCCCATGCCATAGGCACGGTGACAATATATCTTGGGATATCAGTATATATTAAATACATAATTGAAGGGGTACATTGCTTCAAGTGGTAGTTGAGGGGCGCTATTCGAACTCGACCCATAGTTGAAGGGGTTGTTTGTAAGGGGGTTATTCGTAACTGACCCAAAACTGTTGGATCTTACCGTCGGGATCGATCCAGACCGCCGAATAGCTTCAGTCAATTGACTGAAATGTATTGTATAGTTATTATTACTTGCTAGTATACGTTAATTTCATATATTATTCTCATTTAGACATGCTTTGGAGTTTGGAATTTGTTACAATAAAATAAATATATACACTACTTTTCTTAATTAGTTGCCTTGCTCCTCTTGCCTCTCCTCTCACCCCAACAATGGACCTCTTGCCCGCCTCTCACCTTCCGCCTTTAATAACTATGAGTGAGGCGGCAACCCGACGCCTCTCGCCTCGCCTGAGGCAGGCGCACCTTTAATAACTATGATCATCAAGGTACCAGACTTTAGTATTTTCCTAGCTCAATGCAAGACAGGAAATCTTTGCTCAAGACACTGGATTCTAGTGGTTATATGCAGGAGGAACCTAAAGTGCTGCTTCATTGAGTGAAATATCTATATTAACTACAGAATTGACTATTTCCTCCTGTTTGCAACACTGGTGATACCTTTAGTCCACAATGTTCATTTTTCTAAGTCGAGTTTTACAGAAGACAACCTTGGTTTCATTGCTATTTACCAAAAAAAAAAAAAAAAGGAGAGAGAAGTGAGACCCCTGCTCTGTCTGCTCCGTTGACTAATATCTTCTTATTACCTACAGAAATTTCTCTACTTCCTCGTATTGGCAATGATTCAATACCTTTAGTCCTGCAATTTTCATTTTCCAAGAATATCTCGACAAAACTACGCTCTATGAAGGCTTAATCAGCTCAACTCACCTAAACCTTTCTGTCCCAATCACATGGGATCAGCTACATGAATCCTTTTTCACCACTCCGCTCTGTCAAAAGCATGATTTTTTGTTATACCCCAGACTCACTCATTTTTATTATAGTAATCCATGTTAATGATAGTTGTCAAAGGCGAGCGCCTTTTTGTTAGGCAAGAGGCGCCAAAAAGTCTACTAAGTCGCTCACTATTTTTTTACTTTTTTTACTGTTCAAGTGTGAAACGACGTAGTTTAGGTTTTCGTATAAATAGAAAATAAACCCTAAAATAACCCAAAACTTCATTCAGACCACAACGCGATCAGTTCGACTGCACTTCACGATACGAGCCCTAGCGACGCAGTGTGCGACTTCAGGTGTCGGGCCTGTTGGCTTTCTTCGACTTCAAGGAGTGTTCCGACTGAGGGTTTTGTCTTCATCTTCTGCCTTCTTCACTCTGTTGTGTTCCATCTTCCAAGTAAACTCTTCTTTCTTATCTTCACTCTGTTGTGTTGACTTTTTCTGTTTTCATTTTGTTTTTTCTTCAGTCTGTTGTGTTTGAGTCTTCGAGACTTTCTTAGTTTCTTCACACTTTGTAACTTAGTCTTCAGACTTCAGAGTTCACTGTTTTTTTCCTTCACTGTGTTCTTTAAAAAAAAAAATGTTTCTATTTCTGTTGTGTAACTGTTAAAAAATTAAAATCATAAGAAAATTGTGTCAATTAAAAAATTGTCTCAATCTCAAGTCTCTGTTCTGTAACTATGTTTAAAAATTGTCAATTAAATTTGTTTCTATTTCTGTTCTGTAAACTTGAAGTTTCTGTTGTGGTAAATTTGTTTCGATTAAATGATTTGGTTTTCGTGAAGTATAATAGAGCCGTGAGACGAAGATGCAATCTTCGAGATACAATTGATCCTATCTCCTTGCCTAATATTGATGATGACAACGAGTGGTTTGTTGGTGAAGATGATATGTTTGATGATGGTCGCAATTGGGAACAAATTAGTAGAGCTAGTGGGGGACAGACTAGATATGTCGATCGAGGTGGCAGTCGAATTTCTGTGTCAATTGTTGGACTTGGAGGTGCTAGTAGTTCAAGGCAAAGGACAGGGACCACGCAAGTTGGAGCACATAATGCCCCAAGAACCATTCATCTTGTAGATGCAGATGATGAAACTCATGAAAGTGGTCAAGAGGTAAGAGGAGGATGAAGAAGAATTTGAGATGAGTGATAATCCCGTGAATGTAGATGATGAGGATGATGAGGATTTTTAGCTTGTTCTTAGTTGTTACTTATTACATTCCATGACTTTAGTTCTCTTTTGATTTCCATGACGTTTTCATTTGCTTTGATAACTATTTATTTTCTTGTTTGAATTTTTAGTTAAGTTCATCTAATGCATCGGAATTTCAACCATGAATGAATAATTTGTGTTATTGATATTATGTTAGAACTTAGTTTCATGTATTATGCTCACTTATAACATGTTTTGTTGATATATTGTTAAGTTATATGTATTTTTCCTTAGTATTTTTTCCGTGAGCGCCTTTTTGGCGCCTCGTCTCTCGCCTCAAATTTGGACCTATCGCCTTTTTGGCGCCTCTCGACTTTGACAACTATGTTTATCACTCATTATGGCAACCATGAGGCTTTATATAATATCTCAAAATTTCATCTAAAAGTATGCAGCCTGACACTTGTCAGACATTGCATTACTTAAGAATTCCTCATTTTTAAAAACATAAGTATGCGAGCAAGAACAACTGTAAAGAAGAACAACTGTAAAGAATATGTTACGAATACATGTTTCACCCATTGTTTAGTTGCAACAAAGGCAATCAAAAAATGCAGGCATCAAGCAGGAAGCATTACTGAAGCTAACCTCTTTCAGATCAGTGCCTGGAAGTGGTTCCCCTTCCAAGTCACAAGGCTGATAGCTCATTGAATCGTTCCATTTCCCAGTCATCAATATTTTGGGTTCTTCAGCAGCATTGTACACATATCCGTCCACTTCATAACGACCCGCACTGCAACCAAACGCAAAAGAAAGCAAAAGGAGAGCTGTCAACAGAAACTCCAGAAAAAGAAAAAAGGGGGAAATATAACATAGTTGATCTTTTGTTCAGCGTATAAAAATAGAATCTATGATGTCAAAAGACAAATTATTTACTCTTTTACATCCCAAAAAAAGGAGAGGCCACATCTGACAACTTTTTTGGAAATATA
Organism: Codonopsis lanceolata; assembly: GCA_013146195.2. Classification (NCBI taxonomy): domain Eukaryota; kingdom Viridiplantae; phylum Streptophyta; class Magnoliopsida; order Asterales; family Campanulaceae; genus Codonopsis; species Codonopsis lanceolata. The sequence continues at coordinate 111,364,334 of CM028381.1, read as the reverse complement.
CTCTGACTTCAATATATTTCATTCAAATCACACAAAAATACGTTAGGAGACTATTAATCAAAAAGGGAAAAGAAAAAATAGAGAGAAATTGGAAAAATAATGAAAATTTATAGCTTACATTTGAAAATGTGACTTTTTTGGGGGGGGCAAACTCGAAAGAAAGTAAGACTCTTTTTCGATACAGACGAAGTATGGAGATATGGGGGGTGAAAAATTCCAACCAGCTGAAACACCCTCAACCCCCAAATAAGACTAAACATTTTACATGGTAGAGCAACACAATAAAACATTCAAAATAAGTAAAATTCCTATCTACATTTCATTCAGTTCCACAGACCTCTGAACTTGGGTAAATCAATGGACAAGCACCCAACCCCCAAAAGAAAAGGAAAATGAAAAGGGAGCATCAAAACATAAAATTGATTATGAAAGCCTAACATACCAGCTGCCAACGTGGCAGCTAGAATGGGGGAAAGTCCCTACGAAGAAAAAAAGGAAAAAGATGATTCGCGGTAAAACTGTCGCCATGCATTTAACAACAAAATGCCCTATATATGATGGTCGGAACAGAAACAGCAGGCAATTAAGGTATATATCACAACAGAGCGACCAAAAAAAAACTAGTAAAGCCATACCCAAACCAACCACAAGGTTGAAAATACAGTACAACTTTATCCCCGGTGGTCAAGTTCGTCAAAACCATCTCCCCGGGAGAATCAACCCAAGTTCGTCCAAATATCAAGTTGTTAACTTTTGTGGGAGGGGGCACCAACTCTAGGACGACTCCATCTCTTTTTAGCTTCAATCGCGTTCTGCACAATTTTTCGCCAAAAACTGGGTTAGAAATACTGAGTTTGTATTATAGCAGTAATTAAACTGTAATTCATGAAAGACATTCCACTGTAAAATGAATAATTGTCAAGCCTTTGGCAAGGAAAATGTCAACAGAAATCAAAAGATTTTTTTATAGAAAAGTGTGACCCTTGTTATTATGAAGATTGGAACCAAAGACCGTAAGGTCCAATTGTCCTTGCCATTTCTCCCACGCCTTGGGCTCGAAATTAAAAGATTACGATTGCGACAACCAAGAAAACAAGATTTCAATTCCAAAATGGTGAAATCTGGAAAATCATGGAGACAACTGCTAACTCTACTCAAATACATATTCATACTAGCCTGCATCTGCTTAGCATTGACTACTCAGAAATACTCCTAAATCAAATAAGCCCTCAAGTAACTCAAGCTCAATTCCCTAGGTTGTGTTTTCATACCTAACTGAGTCAAAAAACATACTGAACTTATTTATAACATTAGCTAGTAAGCAGCAATCCAACACACAGCCTATATACTGAAACCTGAAATAACTAGCATATCATACTATCACTCTTGCCACTCTGAAGGAGACCATACGACACAATGAAACATGTGAAATGTCGGCTTCTGATTCTCAATTGCAGTATACAAACACATTTGTTAAATTTACACAGTTTCATTAAAAAACTGCATTTACTCCCATAGAAAAGAATATGACATGCTTCTGACTGTCAGTTTAATGTTTTACAAGAATTATGCACAAAAACAAGTCCCAAGGTGAGCTCTTGTTGCAGTATGATTAGTTAACAAAGTAAATGTACTTTCACCACAACATCAAGCACTAACATATAAAAAACACGTGACAAGAAATCAGTACTCGAGAGGAATTCAGAACGTCATTAGTACCAAATCCCACAAACTTCAGGAATGTACAGAAAACAACATTGTATGCCATAAAACCGAGAAACATGGTACAGTTTTTACCTTCCAAGGGGATAGATATCAAGCGAGTTCCCCAAGAACTTAGTCTTCACCTTCGAAGTTATGTCATAAACAAAATGCTCACTTTCAGCATGAGCAGCACTCATTGGAGGGTGATGACTAACCTGAAGTACAAAAAGAGAATAAATTATATTTATATACACACGCATATAACCAAATAAATAAATAATTGACCATGGGGCAAGGACCAAAATATCATGAAAAATTCTTAACTAATAACAAGAGAATAGAGTTTGACAACATCGACATAGTAATAACCTCACTTAGTATAGAGGATCCACTAGTTTAATCACGTACAGCTGAATCGTTTTTATTCTTATACACTTGGGCATCGTCACATAGCAAAAGATGGAAAGTGAAAGACATGAAGGTGGCTCAACAGAAGAAACTCCATCTTTCTTCTATGGGTTTGATTGAGAAGGAGGGAAAAGAATGTTGTTTGGTATAACCATCAAAAGGCGTGCAGAAAATAATGATGTTTCTCGTATGATGAATAACAAATGGTAGGCCAAAAAGGAAAACGTAATCCATCTTCAATGACCTTCCCTTTCCATTCTACAAACCAACCTGGAAGTCCATCCACTTCTCCCTCCTCAACCCTATCCCTTCCTCCTACATTCCCTCCTAGACAATGGAACATCAGAGCCAAACCGTTATGACCAAAATGGAACCCAAACACAAGAATTTAATAGAATACTCCCTTCATTCTACACAAAGAATTCATGGTTTCTAGTGAAAACATTTTAAGGACTAAGATAAAAATCCAGTATATATTCCTGCAGTTTTAAAAATTGAAATAATATTCTGTATGTGTAATGGTCCAAATAGAAAATAAGACTCTTGGAGCAGAACAGATGGAGTAAAATAAACAGGAGGACATACACATAAATGATGGTCCTTCAAAGCTTACCTGTTCTGCAATGAATGTAATGCCATTATGATTAACCAGTTCATAAGTTTCGCCAAGAATTGGATTGAAAGGCTTCCAGGTTCGTTGCAGAGCAAAATATACAGAGATGAAAAAGGATGCTGCAACAGAAAGACATAAGTGCCCACAGCCAGAAGTTGAATCTATGTAAGACAGGCAGGCAAGCAGAACAAGAGCGAACTCTTACATGCATACACCAATCGCATGTGTGGATCCTCACATTCATCTGCTTGATCCAACAGTTGGGAATACTCCATTAACTGTAACAATTCGCAAGTCATACTTTTAATCAGTAATTATAATAATTATAATTATAATTATATAAAAATTGGATGTAGAAGATATAGATGCAAATAACACCAACCTCTGCCATTTTCTGAACCATTGTCATGGGCTCAAAAATGAGTACAGGTAGAGTCACCATTGATGTGACATCAGAACCTATATACTTCTGCATCATCCTCCAGTAGCTGTCACGATCCTGCAGAATTGGAAGATACAATAATTGTTAAAAGAAACGATTGGAAACAGACTAGATGATCAAATCAGATTGTTTGTTCAAGGGCATGAAAATCAATTAGAAGGCAGCTAATTTCGAACTGGGACAGAAACCTTAAATGACCGAAACAGGGAATACTTTAAGTTACTGAATTTCAGTGGAATATTCTAATCTAACTCAAGTTCATGAATCTGTGCTCAAACTAGATGTATTGCCCAAGCAGGCTGTCAAAATATAACAAATTAATAAATGCAGATCATCAAAGGAGTTTCAAAACATATTCAGCCCGAACATCAGACTTTAGGATGACAATCCATATGAATGTAAAATACACTCCAATAAGTAACGGCTTTAACCTGTAAGTTAAGAATTTGTATTCTAATTTCTTTTCCATGTAAGACAATAATGAACCATAAGCCAACATATCACTGAGTAATAACGGAAACTAAACCCAAGGGGTGGGAGAGATGGCAAGGGCACTCAGACAAAGACCTTGAGGTCCTTGGTTCCAATCCCCATATCAACAAGTGATCAGACTTACCTATCCAAAAAAAAAACGGAAACTGTTCGAAAGAGTATTGATAAATACCTAAATGAGGCCGAAAATTAAACAATTAACAAAAGTAAAAGAATTTTACAGCACCTCCTGTTTCCATCTGCCTCTATGTGCTTCCAATTCAGAATCTTCAGTGCCTCCTTCAGGATTTATGACTTCTAACCCCTCGTATCCAAGCAAACTACAAAAGAAAACCAGCTCAGATAGGTGAAACCAGATTCTCCAGCACATGCATCCAGTTGGTTAACACTCAGTTTATCAATCTTATGATATGAGCAGTTTGTTCATTATTTTAATAAGTAAACATTTTATAATGCATGCAACAAACTTCTACCAGCTCTAGCATAGAAATATAGAGCTAGAAATAGCCCAAAGCAGAGCCTGGAACTATTGACATAAAAGACAGACACGGATCTGATCCACATGATCTCAAAAATGCAACTACGGCAGCCACCATGAACGCTAAAAGCATGCATCATTTTGCAGGACTGTTCATTAATCCACAACAATTGTATATCAGTACATGTTGTGGGGTGAAGGAGAGATAAGACCACATAGATAGATGGTGACCAATGACAGCATTTGTAGGGGGACACATACAGATATAAACAACAAATCTACCTGGTAAACCACCTTGACATAAGTTCTTGCCTCTAAAATATGCTCGATTAGTATTAAGTTACATGACAGTGATACTATCTCCATTTACAAAGATGTTAGAATCAAACATGCAGTAACTAATGAAAACAAGTCAACTCAACCTTTGTCCCACTTACTGGGGTTGACTACAGCCTTCGTCAAATCCCTATGAACATGGATCCTAACACTGCAATAACTAATGAATCTGGCACGTGTATCCGCATAAAACAAAATAGTTTAAATTCAGTGTTCAAAGTCTGGACTATCTTATAACAGTCCACTCAGAGCTTAAACAAAGTTCTACTCTCAGAAACTTCTGATGCGTTAGCATCCCATAGAAACTATAGAGATCAGATTCCTTTTAAAACCACATTCCTTATGTTCAACTTCGTAGATTTGCATTGCAAATTACCAGTTACCTTGCATTTCAAAAGCCAATGGGCAATCAAAAGTGAAAAATCATAAGGCACATTCCTGTTAAGGGGGGGGGGTGGTGGTGGTGGTGATGGGAGACTACTATCTACTTTCATCCCACTTTAGGCAGACAGGATGCAGACTATCCTTTGTTATAGTAGAAAATTGGTGGCTGGCTGGCTGCTCTTAAACTCAAAATACAAATCTCACACTTATCAAAAAAAAAAAAAAAGCAATCTCACACTTACCTAAGCACTTAACCATTACACTAGCAATGCCTCCAACAGGAAAGATAATATTTTTTTAAAAAAAAGGCACTAAGTTTTCTTAACTGTTCAAGTACTAATATAGACCCCATTCCCCAAGGCATGGCTAGGCTTACGTATGTTATGTATTGCTTAATCCGTACCCTCCTTTAAGTAACAGATTGACCCATTTTCTTCGCATGTTAAATACCTATATATAGATCGCATGTTGCTTTACTAAAAACAAAAATAGTTTACAACAAGAAAACTTATTACGTATTCGGAAGAGCAAGTGATTTGGCAAGCAGTTGGGAAAAGTTGTATTGCTTGGGAATGGACATACAGGCTACACTACAGGCAGAGTGTCAATCCCATCTTCCCATGCATCTAACCAAAACTTCTTGTTCTTCTAACCTGTCGATCTTCCCGGGTATGAATTTCTAGACTCGCAGATATATCGACCGGGAGGAGTTGATTGGTCTAAACTATCTATATAGCATCAACAATACAAGAATCATTGGCATAATGCCAGCAATGGTTCATAAGCTCATGTTACATCACCAACTCATCTATAAGCTACTATGTCAGAGAGAGGGCCCCAGGCCCACTAATGTATATAAGCATTAAAACCCTCCCTCACATACAACTCTTGCACGCGTGTTGAGAGATAACACTGAGGTGCATCACTCAGAGCATGACAAACCAAACAGTTTATAAACTTGTGCATTAACAATACTGGGGAAACAGCCGGATGACACAATGCCAAAACCTTGGGTAGATAGAGCTCTAATACCATGTCAACTGATCTACATACTTGAGCTGTTAGAAAGACGACCAAACAATATATATCAACCCTTCACAGCTCCAAAATGATGAAGTTGCAATTCATAATACAGAAGATGGGTATTCATACATATATAATGTGACGTGAGCTGAACATCTAGAATTTTAATAATCTACCATGCATGCCTCTTTCTTTTTCTTTTTCTTTTTCTTTTTTTTTTTGATAAGGAATCTACCATGCATGCCAATAAAGCTCAAAAGAGTTGGTGAAATTAAAATTCAATATCAAGATGCGCATGCATACAAAAATTAAGCGTCAAAACTGGAAAACAACCAAAGAGTATAACAAGCAATTCTTCCCCATTGCAAACATAAATATGATCAACAACACAGCATACAACACTCAATCGGAAGACCACACAACTCAGGCTTTGTACCATTTACGTGGGTCGGCTACATGAATCATTCTTTGCCACTGTGTTAAGTTCCATGCAAATTCATCAATTGAACTTGTATCCTTCTTAATCATTGTTTGTAGATGTTAATTTCAGGGCCACCCACCCACCAAATAAGGTATACAGCCCAAATTAGCGAAATAACAACAACAACAACAACTAGAACTTATAGTAAAACCTACTCAATTCTTCTCACTTCAATACGTATCAGCTGGAATTCATGGTATAAAACTCAGCATGATTCATGCTGCAACTAATTCAAGTTAAAAGTCTCCAATAACTTAAAATCAACCCGTAAAAATTACCACGCCCAGGCACAATTGCAAATCAAAAAAGGAAAAAACACAACATCAAACATGGATCTCAACAGTGATTGAATTTTACCCGTTAACTTGGCTCTTGAGACTGGAGAAGCCCGAAGCGATCGATGCGAAGAAACCACCACCCCCTTGCTTCTGCGCCATTAAATTTCTCTCGAAACCCTAGAAGCTTATGAGTTAATCGTTCGTTCTCCCCCCGCCCCCAAAAAAAATTCGAGCCTAGTTCAAAGTGTTATCAACGATCTAATTATATATTACTAAAAGGACGATAAAATTTGAGCAAAGCCAGATCTCAAATTTCTGATTCCGACAGAGGGGAAGGGAGGGGAGAGAGAGAAAGAGAGTGAATGATTGATTGGTGTGGATTTGTGCGTTGGATTTTTTGAATATTAAAATTCTTGGAGAACGTGAGATTGGGGACAATGGAGGATCGTTGGCGGGTTCTTCTTTTCTTTTCTTTTCAAGTCAAATCCGATGTTTCTTAGACTTCAGATTTCTTTCTCGGTAACTCACGCGCTTGGAGAAGTGCGTTGTTGATTTTGCTTTTTTGTAGAGGCGGCTGATGGTGTGTCCAGGCCACGGCCCATGGCTTGATTGGCTTCGCAGGCCCAGCCCTGTGTCCTTCCTTAACTCCTTATCATTTATACTGAGTTCCGGCTGTAATCAATTCAAGGCAACCGTAACCTAAAAAATTATACTCCCAAATTAAACACCGTTTATTAAAAATCAAGAAAATAATTTATTTTATATTTATTAAATTTGAACATTAAATAATATTTATAGTGAAAATTATGAAAATACAATGATAAAAATTATTCAATAATGACAGCTATAATATTACTTAATGATGATATTAATAATAATAACAATAATAATACGAAATTTAATAAGAATAATGGCAATAATAAATCATTAACAATAATGATAATTATATTAATAATTAAAATATTTATGTACTAAATAATAATAATAATAGTTAATAAATTTAGCTAATAAACAACTTAAAATGGATTAAAATATGAAATTTGGAGAGAGAGAATATAGAGAAATTAAGTTAAACTTCAAATTTTGTAAAAAAAAATGTTTAGTGTCTAAAAGAGGCAAACCAAGTCTCTATTTATAGATAAAAATTTATATTGTTTTTAATACTTTTTTTGAATACCAAACTGCCCAAAATAGAAGATAATTAAAAAAATATAACCAACCGGTCTAGGGGTGATGCGTGTAAAGTCGCCCATCAAAAACAATATTCAAAAAACCACCCATCAAAACGACGTCGTTTTGTGTCTCAATAGGCTGAAACACGGTCATTTGAAAGGGTGAAGGTACTGATAATTTGGTTGATTTTGTTTGATTTGAGAATTAGCATGTCTTATTTGATTTGGTTTTGATTTATTTTGATTCTCAATTAGATGATTGGATTCAGGGATGATTTGCTTAAAATTGGCCAATGTTCTTGCTTTAAACGCATATTAGAGCAAAGCCAATTGTTTAGTCAAATCAAAAAATAAATCAAACACAACTCATTAAAAATCAATAAAGTAATCAATTTGATACTTATTTGATTCAAAATCAAAAAAATCTTTCCAATTGTGACACAAACAAATATGTTTTGTGTCCAAATGAGACAAATCAAGTCTTGAATTATATATAAAAAATGTGTACTTTTTTTATTAAAAAAACAAAACAAAACAATTTTTCAATTGCAAAAAACAAAACAAAAAGGGGATAAAAATCTAAAAGTTTTGGATGCTTTGTGGATGATTTGGGTTCATCTAGTGATTCCCAAATCAAACAATCTTATTTTGATTCAACTTTGATTCTTTGTGATTTGTCATTGGAGAGAGAGATTGGACTTTGATTTGGCAAATATTTGTCATTGGCCTTACTCTTATAATGGGCATTTTTTTTCATTATCATAATGAAAATGTTAATATAAAGTAATTTAAATGACCAATGTGAATAATTTAAACGACTAAGTAATTAGGTAAACTATTAATGAAATCGTTTGGATATTGTCACCGATCAAGGTGAGTAGTTTAAACAATTAATTAGTCGTTTAAACTATGAAATCGTTTGAATCGTGTACCTAATGAAGGAGAGTAGTTTAAACAACTAAGTAGACATGAAAATTCTAATGAAATCGTATGAATCATGTAACCAACCAAGTGAGTAGTTTACACTTTAAAAGTAGTCTAACCGACCATGTAGTCGGGTAAACTACTAATGAAATCGTTCAGATCGTGTAACCGACCAAGGTGAGTAGTTTAACTAACCAAGATGATTAGTTTAAACAACCATGTAGTCAGGTAGACTACTAATGAAATCGTTAAGATCATATAACCGACCAAGATGAGTAGTTTAAAGGGTCAAGCGAGTAGTTTAAACAACTATATAGTTGACTAAACTATTAATTAAATCATTTGGAACGTGTAATCAACCAAGGTGTGTAGTCTAAACGACAAAGGTTAAACTACTAATGAAATCATTCTGATCGTGTAACGGACCTAGGTCAATGGTTTAAACGATCAAGGTAAGTACTAAAACGATTATGTAGTCAATTAAATGTAGAAACTCACATACTTAGATTTATTTAAAACCATTAAGTTAAAATCATCTAGTGTAAATACTTTTCCAAAATCATTAAATAGGTTTTAAACTTAGGCTTTGTAACAAGTGTAAATCTATTTGTTGAAATATTCAGCAGATAAGATATCATTTGTTGTTTATATAGCAGATACCCTTTTGACTTTGCTTAGCAGCCTACATTCTAGTGTCATTTTATCTGCCTAAAGCATAAGTTATCAGTAGCTGCTAGCTGCTGCTGCTAATACACAATGTCAGCATCTATTTATACTCAAATTTTCTACCTGCTGAAAACATTGTAGTCATTTGAAAAAAATCTAACATTCACGCGCTTAGTATAAAATATTATTTTGGTAAAAAAAATTCAAACAAAATAACGATTCACATGTTCTATCAATAAAAGACTTTCTTGCATGTCATAAATGTTCTTCGTATACTCATACCTAGCTAACCACTCTCTTTAATATTTCATGCTAGGTAATACTCTATTTCTTATAGTATTCTAGAATTTCTGGCATTCAATTGAACATAATTTCATAAAGAAATTCAAGATTCAACCTCGTTATCTCAAATGGCTACAATTCTGGATATCCCTATAAAGCATTTGAAGCAAGGATCAAAGAAAACATCTTTTTACAATACTACGTACTCAAGCTTTTATAAATCAAAATTTTTCTACAGCACAAAAGAGACAAACACATCGAAGCTCTCATTCAAACCAATAACTTCAATCTTTCCTTGAAGAGATTCTTCTCCAAAACATTACTAGACAGTTTCTTTCATAGATATTATTTTCTAGTTTCTGTTTTGAGCAATCGTTGATTCTCTGTTCCTTTATTTTTTTCAAATCCTTAAAGGATCACAGATTGTTGCACGAGTTTGATTCTTGATAAATCAAACTCGTCAAATACTGGTTTTTGTTGTACACTGATCTGTTAGTGATCACTTGACATATATATAATCTTAGTGCACTTCAAAATCCAAGTTTGACCAGTTTCTATCTACTTAAGTGTTTAACAGTTACAGTCCTAAGTTTTTTACATAGTTGGTCTTATATATTATTAATCAATTCAGTCTTTATACTTAAGTGATCAAAAGAAAATCAAACCAAATTGTTTTAAGTTCAGCAACTACTACCTGTTGATTTTACATCAGCTGCTGAAAATTTATCTTTTCCGCTGCGACTATTAAAGTTTTTCAAAACAACTCTCAAAGTTTTTAAAAGGCTATTCACCCCCTAACCTTATTTCATTACCAACTGGACTTACACTAAACTACTCACATTTGTCATTTAAACAACTAATTGAGGGTATATTAGACATTTTTAATTTGGTAAATGAAAAAAATGCTCTTTGTGGCAAGCCAAAATAAGGTCATTTAGCAACGTCTATTCCTAAATTTTTGAGTGATTTCACTTTTTGAGTCAATTCCAATATTGAAAAAATCATACTTTATTTTTTTAATCATATATCATAAACACTTCATATGTAGGTTTAGTCATGTCGTATCATTCATATTTTATTTTCAAAATCATAAAAAGTGTCTTATGAATATATATATATATATATATATATATATATATATATATATATATATATATATAGAGAGAGAGAGAGAGAGAGAGAGAGAGTAGAATGTCATGTTTTGGATAAACTCTGAAATCCCAATGAGATTTTCTTAAAATTTTAAGATTCATTATAATATCTTGTATGATTAATGTTCTATGGCCAAAATATTTGAATTATGAAAGACTTGGATGAGGTTTGTCGTAACTTGATATTGAACATAGCAAAGAAGCAAAATCATTGGGCTCATAGCGACAAACATAGTTAGATCTCTAATCAAGCAGATGCAAGTCATACATTGTCTCTTCTACCTTATAAAGATTAGTATTGGCTAATCACAGGCCCCATATTAGTGAGAGCCTAAGCCTAAGGCTAGGGTTTGGGTACACATCGAATTAGGGCACGATTTTGAGAGTGCTATGCCAACTAATCTGTATCTTTCTCATATTTCATCCGCAATCAATTTACAATATAAAACCTATCTAATCTGATTTGTATTTTTGCATTAGTTTGAGTTAAAATTTAGTCTTTATTATTTGGATACATTTTATTGATACTTTTATAGATGATATAAATTAATACTAGTATCTTGTAATTGTTTTAGGCTTTTTCTTGGGTCAAAAGATGAAAAAAAAACCAATCTCAATAATGCTTTGTAAGTCATAGTCTAATTCTCTTAGAAAATCCATCCAATATATGAAACTAATTTATCCAAAGAACATTTTGATTAAGACTTTTTAAATAAATTTGAGAGCAAAACTAAAATTAAAAAGTTCATCACCAAAGCTTACTCACAAGTAAGTTTGAAAATAATATATTTTAAATATGTTTAATAATTAATATTGTAGATCAGGCTCAAATTTAATTGATTCTTATCTAGTAAGCCCACGACTCAATCACACCATGTCTAATTTAATAGGGGTAAATTCAGGTCTGTCTACTTTGAAAAGTTTTCAATCGCTATATCTTATGTTTTTTTAACCGGAAAAAGTCACTTTTGGGGACAAAAAGACTACGATACCCTTAATTAGCCTAAAGTGCACTACGGATTACTTACTCAGTATGCATCGCGCTGCATCAATTAATGCACCGCGATGTATCGATTGTAATTACCTAATTCAATTAAGCATCATGATGTATTAATTAATGCACCGCGATGCATCAATTTAAACTACCAAATCTAATTCGTGCACTACGATGCAGCAGGTCAAGTCAATTAATACACCGCGATGCATCAATTTAAACTACCAAATCCAATTCGTGCACCGCGATGCAACAATTCAAGCCCAATTGATGCATCTCGCTGCAAATCATAATGAAACTGAATCTTCATATACCTTATTTAATTTCCAGTACATAGAGCTGTCAACCGGGCCTAGCAAAGACCGTCGGGTTTGCCAGAACAATGTGTCGGGATGAGCCTATGATATACCGGGCCCCATAAACCTCAAACCCATCCCAGCCCATATCCGAGCCTCTGGGCCAAAAAAATATATTTATCTTTATTCCGAAAATGCACAAATTAGCTAAATTAGTATTACCACTATTATTATTAAAACTTTTTTCTATACCAAAAAACAAGTTAGCTGACTTATAAAGATTAAAGAAGTAGATACAAAGTTGTATAATTGTAATGGTACGATTGGTTGACAATTGACTATTGCTTGACAAAGTTGTAAAATTGCATATTCCTTGGATACTGAGTTACTGACTACTGCGAAATCTTCCCAAACTCCATAGTCAATACTAGAAGCAAAGTTGCTTTCCACCTTTACGGTAACCTTTGAAGTCTCAAACAAATTAACTAAGCAAAGTTGCTTTCCACCTCTACAGTTACAACTTACAACACACGCACATATAATGTCATAGAGTGATACTGAAGTTTTTACTTTTTTATATTTCATCGTAATTTAGTTAGTCCAAGTGATACCCTATTTACTTTCAAAACCAAATCTCAGCCCCAAGTTCCGAACGCAAAGGCAAACAAAGTTTTTGCTGGAAGCCTTTCGACTACAACAGCGAGCGTCTGAAACAGTACAAAAGTTGACTACGTTACAAATTGAGACAGGGAAGGGTTATTCCGGTGATGATCTGGCCAGTCGAAACTAGATATCAGATAGATAGAGAGAGAGAGAGAGACAAATACAGAGACAGAGAGTACTTGTGGCTTACGATGCCATGACTGGAGAGGCGGTAACGGTCCAGCAAAGGCAGACGCCGACGAGAAGAGAAAGAGATCGAAGAGACGAAGACGTACAAAGTGTCAAAAACTGAAGAGAGAGAGAGATGTCGGTCGCTTTGGAAAATAATGAAGGAGAGATAAGGCTTTCTTTTAAGTTTTTTACTTTAGGTTTTAATTTTTTAATATATCTTTTTTTTTATTTCTTTTGACTTTTCATTTCAACCGTGTGTTCGGGCCGGGTCGGGCCTTTCGTACTTCCTAGATCCAGGTTGGCAACGACCAGTGGACCTATCGGGCCGGGTAAAAAAAATCCGGTTTTTGGGCCACCAGAAATGAAGCCTGGTCCCATGAACTTCGTGTGTGCTGGGTCGGGCTCGATTTTGATGGCTCTACCAGTACACAATCAATAAATAATTCAAAAATAATGCATCTTTACTGCATTTCAAATCCAAATCAATGCATCACGATTCACAAATGATGCATTGTGATTCAAAATTTATGCACTCAAATTCAAACAATGAGTCCAACACAAACAAAATTATATTCAGACATTTCATCGAACAATTTACATACATAAAAACACAAAATATACAAGTAAGTATATTTTGAATCAAACGCACAAACACAATGAAGAAGAAGAAAAACAACAACAACAACAGGAGATTAGTAAGTAAAATGAGTGGGAAGTTAGATTGACGAAGACACAGTCATATAATAACCACCGTTCTTCTTTACCACTATGGGTGTCATCGGGTCGGGTTTTGGATTTTTCAAGGTCGAGTGCCCGAAAAATTAGGTAGTAAATTTCAATACTCAAAACCGATCAACATATGTCGGGTACCCCAAAAGATCGGGTATTCGATTTATCGGGTTCGGATTACCCGCAAGCTTTAAAAATGCAAGGAAATCATTATAAATAAAGGAAGAAGCAAGCCTCTTGCCCCTCGGACTCCAAGCTTTTTGTCGAAGATAGAACTGTTTATAAATAAAAGAAGAAGTGTAGACACCCCAATTCCGTACCCCTGTTATATGACATGCCATGAAATATCAAGACCTGTTAAAAGGACTAACGGATGTCAAATTATAGGGTTTAAAATACAAAAAATGTAAAAGAAAAGAATAATGCATAAACAGTGAATTGCAGGGGGCCAAAGTGCCAAAATCAGAACAAGAAAAGGCTGTGGACGCCGCACCCACCAAGTTTTAGGCCACGCCCACTTAGCCCGGCAGTGCCCACAATGTTCAAAACACTGGTGTAGTTGCCTTTTGGTACAATTCTCTCAGCACGAGGAACAAGCTGCTCGGGCACGGTTGATGATACTTAACAGCGAAAGAAGTACGGATCCCAACCTATAAATAAAGGCTCTCTGCTTCAGAAAAAACATAGTTTTCACCCCGCAATTTGTGAAAGTTCTCCTGAGAGAACGCCGAGGTTATTTTCCTCTCCAGCCCCGAAGCTCTGCCAAATTGCCAAATCTCTTCCCTAAACACTTAAACTCTCCGGCCAAAGTAAACCCCAGTTACCCTGCTAGGTTTCCGCCCTATTTCACTGGTTCAAAAGAACCAAAAAGAGCAGTTGTCTTGCCCGAACCCAGACGTCCAATCCAGCTAAAGCAAGCAGTTGCTCTGCCCGAATCCAAACGTCAAAATCTAGCCGAGGCAAGCAGTTGCTCTGCCCGATTTCAGACTCAGCAAGCACGCAAAGCAAGTAAGTAAGCAAGCAGTTGTGCCGCTCGGATCCCGAGGCGAAAAGCAACTAAAGGGAGCAGCCACGCTGCCCGAAATACTACAACATCAAAAGAAAAAAAAACTTTCTTTCTCGGATGGATAGGGGAAGCACATCTAAAACCGCCTAGTGAGCTTAAGCCCAGGCATACCGGGTTCAGACACTCATGTTCCAGGAGGTAAGTTATGTCCCCGTAGTTATTTATTATAATCTATTACTTAAATATAGATATCTAAGTAAGTTTCCTTTCTGTTTACATTTTAATATATAAATAGTTAAAATGTAAACATTTAATTAGTTTCCTTTCTGTTTATATTTCAATATATAAATAGTTAAGATATAGATATTTAATTAATTTATTTTCTGTCTTTACTTTAATGTAGAAATAGTTATACTTTCTTTTACTTCTAAATTAGTTCTTTTTATGTCTTTACTTTAAAATAGAAGTAATTATATTTTCTTTCTGTTTAAATTAGTTTCTTTTCCGTTTTTACTTTAAATGTAATAATAGCTACATTTCCTTTTGTTTAAATTAGTTTCTTCTTCTGTCTTTACTTTAATATAAAGTAGTTATAATTTATGGCAGCTTATTTAGTTTCTTTCCTGCATTCACTTAAAAATAAGAAATAGTTATGTTTCATGTTATTTAATAAATTTCTTTCTTGCTTATACATGTAATGTAAATAAAATTTGTTATTAGTTTAAATGTTTTATCCTTAAAATAGCTTATAAAAATATTATAATTATTCTTTAAGTTGTATTATTCTAGTTGTAATTTTACTTTCTTTTCTTTAATAAAAGTGAATTTATTTCTCTCTATTTCTCTATGTCGCATATAAATGTATTTTTCTGAGCCAAAGTGTACAAAATAAAACAAGCATATTGATAAACTCATTGTGAGACCGAAAGGGCGAGTTGGGTGCCTAACCCCTTCTTAACTCGTAACTTAGCCCCCGAACCCATATAATTTGGTATGTTTGGTTTTTTGTTTCTCCTAAAAATAAAGACGGCGACTCTGTAACACATTTTTCGAGTCCACAATTGAGGCCGAGCGTATTCCACGCGCTTAAAAGGTTTTGAAACCTCCCGCCTTTCAGTGGCGCAGAACTGGTTAAAAGCGGGGCACTCGCAGTGGCGACTCTACTGAGGACTTTATTGTTTTCTTTAAAACAAAAGAGGGCTAGACTCATTTTTTTGGGGGGGGGGTATCAATATGATTGTATTTTCTCTATTATATTTCTAAGGTTTCCTGTATTTATATAATTTTTTCAATTTTGTAAAAAAATATATATATGACATGTTCATTTATCTTATCATTTATCCATGAATATATATGCTCCATGAATATATATGCTCCATGCCTTATTATTTGTACATCCATACATGTTTGTATTTTTTTTATTAAAAAAATATCAAAAAAAAATCTTCTTTCCTTTAATATCAATGCGCTTGTTTTTTTTTTCTTTTCTCTTTAATATTTCTTTGACTTCTTATAAGTATATAATTTTTAATTTTAATAAAAAAAACAAAAACAAATTGTTCTTCAAATTAAAAAAAAATCAAAACAAAACAAAATTCATTCTTTCGAAAAAAGAGTCACTCTTTCAGAAAAAAAAGAGAAATTCGTTTTCCAAAAAAAATTAAAAAGAATTCATATCTTTTCAAAAAAAAAGTAAAATGAAACTCATTTTCTCAAAGCAAAGTAAAACAAATTCGTTTTTCCAAAAAAAAAAAAAGTTCCAAAAAAAAAAAGAAAGTTTTCTTCAAAAGTTCAAAAACAAAATAAAATGGTTGTTTCAAAAAAAAAACCAAAAAAGTAAATAAAAGAGTTAGAAGGAAAACATATATGTTTTTTAAAAAATAGTGTTTTCCAAAAGAAATTATTTTCAAATTTCTTTTAAAAAAAGGCATAGTCTTTTTCTTATTTCAAAAAAAAACATGAAAATGTTAAATGGAGTTAAAAGACAAAAAGGGAGCAAGAGGGGCTTAAATGACAAAAGGGAAAAAGGCTAAAGATCAAAGTGCATAAAATGGGAAATGGATCATGCACAATTCATGTGGGCGCAGCGCCCAAATTGATGTTGGGCTACGCCCACCATTTTCTGTGCGGGCCCGTTTTTCATTTTGAATAATTTTGTCTGATGTTGTGCCCATTTTATTCGTCGGGTCACCCATTTTTACTGTTCGATGCACCCATTTTTCATGTTACTCCACCTTTCAAAAAAATTAATCAAAAAAAAGTTTTATTTCCTTTAATCCAGTTTTGTTTTTATACATATTGAGATCATTGTTGTTTTCCTTTGGTACCGCTAATAATTTCGCAGGGGCTGAAAAATAAAAGAATTGATTATTTATCATTTGCTCTCATGAGAGGATTGTCCAGAGGTACGTAATCGTCACATCTCATTTCAAGGATCACAAAAAAAGAGTTTTCTAATAATAATAAAAAAAAAATCATGTGTAATACTTAGTTCTATTTTCCTTAAAAAAGGTTTCTTTTTGCAAAAAAAAATAATAATATGATCATTTAAAAATAAATAAATAAAAAAGATTTCGTTCGCTCCAAGCAAGAAAGAAAAAAATCTCTATTCTTTCAAATTGAAAAATAAAAAAAAAAATTTGCAAGATGAAAATTTCTTTGATAGAGTTGAACTACGACGACCTTAGCCTCAAAATGAGGAACGTAGGCAGCCTTCGGGTTCGATCTAATGCTTTGATTTACTCTTCAAAAAAAAAGTATTTTCTATGTGTTTTCTTTTTGTTTTTCAAAACATGTTAAGACAGGAAATCTCCTCACCATTATACTTAATTGTCATCTCCAACTTCATCTTCCCTCCTAACCTTTCATAAATGCATCACTAGTTGATAAGTGCATCGTTCATTCTCGATTTCAAAAACAAATTTCAGTAAGTCCTACTTCGAGATGTCAAGGTCTACCACTTCTATAAAAAAAAAAAAGACCGATAGGGAGCCAGGGAAGAAAGGAAAGCTGGGAAAGCCAAGAAACCAAGAAATCAGAAAAGAATAAAAGCTGGGAAATCAAGAAAAGGTAACTCAAGGATCATACGCAACAATTCAGGACTAGGGCTTTCAAACCACCTAGAGGTATCTCTTTTGCCCATATTGATGCCTACAGCCCATCCTTGCAGAATATGATCACTAATCCATTTGGTCTCTGTTATTTCAAAAGTCCAACCAAGTCCTCGATCGAGCTTTCCAAAGGTATTTATCTATATTTGAGTCTGGTAAATTCTTACTTCTCCTATAATAGTTTGTCGAGTCTTCTTCTTGATCTTTGAGCACCACTTATCACTGAAGTGTCTGTTAATTGTAAAAAAAAAAAAAAGACAAATCAACTCATGTAAAAACATGATAAAACTACACGGGTTGATAATGAATCGTTTCGAACATATGGGTCCACAAACCATTTAAAAAAACGTGAGTTCAATACAAGCAACTTTCTGTCTTGGTGAAAGGTCATCTTCGACCCATTGCAACCGAGTTGTTAGTAGTGCATTATGGGCTTCCAACCATACACCAAACCCATTCCTAACACCTAAAAACAAATCCACCACATGCCGAAACCAACCCTGACCGAAACTAAGACCTTCTAATATCACCAGCTAAACAACTATCTCTAAGATCTAGCTTCCCAAAACTGGGACTGCTCCACCCTTATATATACATCCACCAAGAGTGACAATTTTATTTTATCTAAAGAGAGAGAAGACAGATATCTCTTCAAGCACTCTCCTAAATTGCTTCGAAAGGTCAAACAAAAAAAAAGTGGCCTATGCATAAAAAAAAATGCAAGGTTGAAAAAAAAATTAAAGGAGGGGGGGGCTATGCATAAAAAAAGTGCAAGGTTGAAAATAAAAATAAAAAAAAGCCTATGCATAAAAAAAGGAGAAGAAGGAAAAGAAAAGAAGCCTCTCTTGAGCAATTTTCTCAAAATCTCTCTCTCGCAACAAAAAATAACCAATCACTCTTGGATAACCCCATAACCCATAACCCATAACCAAAGCCAAAATCCAATCTCCGAACGATACCCACAACCAGGTCCAGAAACCAACTTCTCATCCAAACCCACAAGCCTAAAAAGGCCGGCCAATGATCGTTTTGTGATTGTCTTTCCAAAAATAACCAACTCCACAGCCCAAAATGTCTTTGAGCCAGAGGCCAATAAAATCCTACACCCTAAAACCAGTCCATCCCAAACGTCACACCCTAAAACCAACCTATCCCCAAAAACTTAAAAATTATGCCACCAACTCAGTTGCCACTTATAGCTTTGTTTCATTCGATTATAACATGATATGGATCCAGGACAGAACTTCTTGCTAAAGACATATAAAATTATCAGAATATAAACATTAATAGGGTTCATGAAACTTGTGATACTCGGTGATAAACTCTGGATCGTGACTCTCCTTTTGTCCATTAGACTCATCTCTTTTTCTTTAAGCATACTCATTTTTGTCTCTCTCAAAAGTCTCTTCAAATCGAGTCTTTATGGGGCTGTCCCTAGTTAATCTCTTCAGAAGCTTGCACATCCCATCTTATAAAATATGGTTCGTCGAGTCATCCTGGGGCTTCTCCCGCCAAACTCATTGGATACATAAAGGCTCATCATCTCCAGAAACAGCTGTCCTTTCCATCTCTGCTCGAAGAAACGAATAAGCTACAAAGGCGTGATCCCTGAATGAATTCCTTTCTTGAATGATGCACTAGTCAAAAGACTGAAAGGTAACCTTAAACTTCACCCACCTCCATATCAAATATCATCATCAATTCCTATAGCCATAACACTTCAAAGCCAACCAGAAGCCATATCTCAAACTCTTATATTACATCCCGTTTTGTCATAGCATGTTTAAGAAAACAATGGACACATATATGTCATTAATTCAAATTTTTGAAAAAAAAAAGAAGTGGGTTTTTTTCCATATGCATGTTATCTTAGCTTGCATCTTGTCATTGCATCATCTTATCTTGTCAAGCATTTGCCGCATTGTCCCCCCATGCAAAATGCATATCTTCTACCTGCACCCTCCAAAGACCTTGGATACCAATCTCCGTTAAAGCTTGCTAAAGTTGAACAAAAGCATTGCCAGCACCCTGTAGTTCAATCATGCTAGTTCTCGCCTAAGGCAAGCCGAAACAATACTAGCAACTTTGTCATCCCACATGGGTCCTACATTCGTCCAGCATCTCGCCAAGGACCTCTTCCCAAAAATCCTCAAAAGCATCATCGATCTTGCCAGCGATGGCGCAAAAATCAATCCTGCCAGAGAGGGCACACCATCAATTTTGCCGACGATGGGCATCATCAATCCTGCCAGAAAGGGCGCATGATCAGTCTCGCCAACGATGGAACATGAATCAAGAATGCCGGAGAGGGCACATCATCGGCCCCGCCAACCCTATACTCATGTCCTCTCATCATCATCATTATCATGGGGCCTGGCTCGGCTCACAGCATCATTGTTCCGACAGGTAAACTCATCTACCATCCGCTGATATAGTTTGGTAAGGCCAAACTTTCACTACCTTACGGTATGATGAGACGTCCACCTAAAAAAAAGGGATGTCAGTCCGGGAGAATAAAAAAATTATTATATGGCAAGTCTGAAGAAAACAGAAAAAAAAGTGTATACCGCGCGGATACTCTCAGGAATCTAGTACCGCTCCAGGATGTCAACATCAGGCAATGCCTCATCCACAAGTCTTCCCCCACGAGAGTATCGAAGAGTGGAAAGATCCCCGGTAGGCACAAAATAATCAGCCTGAGCCTCAGGAACAAAATGTGAAGGCCTAGGCCTATCTGCAACATCTCATGCGCGTCTAACGACTGCCAGAATAGGGTGAAGCACTGTCCTAAAAAATTCAGCGTATGAAATGGCATGGAAAAACTTCTTGAGAGATAATGTACCTCGCCAGTCACTGAAATCGGTTCAGTAAGAAATCCGGGATGATCACCTAGGTTGGTGGCGTTGGTAGTGTCACTGGCCCACATGAAAAAGATAAATGCTGTCGGTTGACCCGTTCACCCATATATAAAGAATCAACCATGATGGACACCATCAGAATCCGACGGCTGCTCATCTCCAAAAAAGTCAGATACGACTCAATTAAACCCCCAAGGGAGTGAGATTTACCATACCTGAATGAGAGCCAACAATCCTCTCTCATATCATCGCCACATGGCAACCTGGAGCTATCCCGGTCATCCTACATCCTATTTGCATTCGCAAACTCTGCAAGAAAGGGCGATGCGTGGATATTTTTCTTTAGTTGACCAGGAGCGAAGCTAAAGACTGAATAGGCACATACCTGCAAAGAAAAAAAGATACAACAAAAAAAAATAGTTAGCAAATGATGCATGAATTCTAGAAAGTATCCAAAGCAGAAAAAGATTAAAAAAATGAAAAAAATGATGATGATATATGAAAAAAAGCTACCTCCCAGGCCGGAGCATAACCGTTAAGGTTCGAAGAATTGTTGCGGCTGTCATGGTCCATGGAAGAGTAAAACTCAGCTAAGCATGCCTGCCCCCAATCAAACTCAGAAATCTGGTACAGATCCCAGAGGCATCCCAAGATAGACACCCGCGGAATGGTGGATGAGTTGGCGAAAATCGTCGTCCCTAGGAAAAAAGAACAAAAATTCCCTAGCCACACGCATGACAGCCTCGTAGTTGTCATCGTCGACTTGCCGGGCATTCTGCTCTAGTCATCTCTTCACACCACGAATACGGATCTCATCCGCACTTTTATAATCAGGTACGAGGTCCAAGAAATCCTTGACCACATCATGCTGATAGCGAAAGGAGAAATTCAGCTCTAAATGCCTACCAATGCCGGTAGGAATGCCCGTGATCGCAGCGAAGTCACCGGGGGTCATAGTGGCTTCCCCCCAAGTGAAATGGAAGGTATGGGTGGTGTCCCACCAATACTCTCTCAAAACCTCACAGATGGACATGTAACTGCAGAAATGGCCGGTTGCTCACAGAAAAGTACCTAATCTGGTCTGCTCGATCATAATCACTGCCTGTGGTAGCAGCGAATTATAAATGATGGCCAATTTCTCCGAACTGGCCCGAACCCGGTTAATGGTGTTGCGTGCCTGCAAAAAAAAGAAAGCAACATCATCAGATAAAAAAAAGCATCATCAAAAGAAAAAAAAGAGAAAAAAGAAAAGGGAGGTAAACTCTTAGTTTCCCTGTCATCTCATCATGCATGCTACATCTCATGTTATTGCATTAATTATGACATGTCCATACTCACTTTGCATTTTAGAAAAAATATATATGCATATATTATTTTCTTTTGTCATCTAATATGTGCATTTATCCCGGAATATGCGCATATTGCATTTTCAGGATTTAAAATTATTTTCCTGTCAAAAGAAAAAAAGGTTATCTTTTTCTTTTTATCTCAGGGCATCTGTCCGCATGACATGTTTTATTTTGCCTAAATATAGCATGGGCATTATAAAAAAAGTCTATTGCATAAAAAAAATCAGTTGCATGTTCATTTATCCGAGGAATATATCTACAGCATGTGCATGCATCAAACATATATTTGTTGCACTTGCATTATCTGAAAAAATATATCTGTTGCACTTGTATTATCTGAAAAAATATATCTGCAGCGTGTGCATATCTTCGAAAATATATCATTTACATCAGCATGCATCGCATAGTCAAAATATGCCAATTGCATAAATATGCATCACAGAATCAAATAGTGTCAATTGCATGAGCATGCATCACATAATTAAAAGGCATTAATTTCATATTTTTGCATATACTTTCATTGCCAAATTGCATCATCCTAGCATAAATCATGCATGCATAGGCATAAAAATTGCAACAGGTATACTCCAAGAGTGCCGAAATATCAAGAAATTTAACCAAATGGGTTTGAGAAAATGAAGACTTACAGCCGGATCTGGAAGATGAGCAACGTGGGTATGCCGATCTCGGTGAATATTGCTCTAATCATCTCTAGAATGCCAGTACCAAACAACGTTTCGGTTCAGTGGAGGTAGCTCACGGCGTCCTTCACCATATTTCGGGTTCATCAGAGCTTTTCACTTCCTAGATTGCAAAGAGGAAGCCATCTGGTGAGTGAAACAATTAATTTGGCGGAAGAAATTTGAGAAATGGTGAAAAAATGGAAGAAATATATTCCTTCGTCAAAAATGGCGGAAGAAATAAAATGAAGAAGAAGGAAATGGAGCTGCTGCTGCCTGTCCCCCGTAAGTGGTGATATAAGGGGATGAAATTTTCCCTTTCCTCCCCTCCAAAATCCATTTCAGCACTTAAAACCTCAGGTTTGCTCAAACTGCAAAGTGGCCCTGAAGTCCTAACAGGAAACTTAACAAAGGTAACCGCTATTAACAAAGTTAAAAGTCATCCATCAAAAATCAAAAGAAAAATCATATCCCCAGCAGGATGCCCGCAACCAAAAGAAAAAAAGAAGAAAGAGAAGAAAAAAAGGGTAAAAGTATCAACATTTTACTTTACCTGTTGCATGCATTTTATATTATGCCATGCTATTATATCTATTGGATCCTTTCCACAACGGGTGCAAACCCCGGGTCTTGGAAACGATCAGTTCCATCTAAAAAAAATATTGTTGGATCATTTCCACAACTGGTGCAAACCCTAGGTCTTGGAAATGATCAACCCCATCTGGAAAAACTGTTGGATCTTTTCCACAATGGGTGCAAACCCCGGGTCTTAGAAATGATCGGTCCCACCTAATAAGAAAGAAAAAAAATGTTGGATCTTTTCCACAACGGGTGCAAACCCCGGGTCTTGGAAATGATCGGTCCCACCTAAAAAAAAAGGAAAAAAACTGTTGGATCCTTTCCACAACGGGTGCAAACCCCGGGTCTTGGAAATGATCAGTCCCACCTGAATATGTGTTGGATCATTTCCACAACGGGTGCAAACCCCGGGTCTTGGAAATGATCAATCCCACCTGAATATGTGTTGGATCCTCTCCACAATGGGTGCAAACCCCGAGTCATGGAAAGGATCAAATTTCATCTATCCCAGCTAGAGACGAGCTACGATTGGTCTTATTCCTAAAAAGGATACATAGGCAGCCTATTACGATAGGTCCGACCATCCACCATCGTGTTTACTAGGTTAAATCCCTAGGAGCATAGGTTTCCACCATCGTGTTTACTACGTTAAATCCCTAGGAGCATAGATATCCACCATCATGTTTACTAGGTTAAATCACTAGGAACATAGGTTTCCACCATCGTGTTTACTAGGTTAAATCCCAAGGAGCATAGGTTTCCACCATCGTGTTTACTAGGCTAAATCCCTAGGAGCATAGATATCCACCATCGTGGTTATGAGGTTAAATCCCTAAGAGCATAAGTTTCCACCGTCGTGTTTACTAGGTTAAATCCCTAGAAACATAGACCCAGAGATGAGCTACGATTGGTCTGATTCCTGAAAAGGATACGTAGGCAGCCTATTACGATAGGTCCGACCATCCATCATCGTGTTTACTAGGTTAAATCCCTAGGAGCATAGGTTTCCACCATCGTGTTTACTAAGTTAAATCCCTAGGAGTATAGATATCCACCATCGTGTTTACTAGGTTAAATCACTAGGAGTATAGATTTCCACCGTCGTGTTTACTAGGTTAAATCCCTAGGAACATAGAACCAGAGCCGAACTATGTTTGGTCTGATTCCTGAAAAGGATACGCAGGCAGCCTACTCAGTAGGTACGACCATCAGAGCATTTCATTTACATCATATATGCTTTATCCCATTAGTGAAATTAAAGTGTTTAGGGTATGAGATAAACTGCTGCATTCTAAACTGTTACATCATAAACTACTGCATACTGCATTCCTCCCCATTTTAATTTCCACGAATTTTGGGAGTCAATTTCTTATCAACGATGTTCATTTACTTGGTAAGTTTCGGTTTACCCGCAAACTCTATTGTTGAGGGGCTTTGTAAACACCCCAATTTCATACCCCTGTTATATGACATGCCATAAAATATCAAGACTAGTTAAAAGGACTAACGGATGTCAAATTACAGGGTTTAAAATGCAAAAAATGTAAAAGAAAAGAAGAATGCATAAACAGTGAATTGCAGGGGGGCCAAAGTGCCAAAATCAGAACAGGAAAAGGATGTGGGCACTGTCCACACCCCTCCTGGGCGTCGCGCCCACCAAGATTTTAGGGCGTGCCCACTTAGCCCCCTGGCCACACCCACAATGTTCAAAACACTGGTGCAGTTGCCTTTTGGTGCAATTCTCTCACCACGCGGTACAAGCTGCTCAGGCACGATTGATGAAACTTAACAGTGAAGGAAGTCCGGATCCCAACCTATAAATAAAGGCTCCCGACTTCAGAAAAAACATAGTTTTCACCGCACAGTTTGTGAAAGTTCTCCCGAGAGAACGCCGAGGTTATTTTCCTCTCCAACCCCGAAGCTCTGCCAAACTGCCAAATCTCTTCCCTAAACACTTAAAATCTCCGACCAAAATGAACCCTAGTTACCTTGCTAGGTTTCTGCCCTATTTCACCAGTTCAAAAGAACCAAAAAGAGTAGTTGTCTTGCCCAAACGCAGACGTCAAATCCAGCCAAAACAAGCAGTTGCTCTGCCCAAATCCAGACGTCAAAATTCAGCCGAGGCAAGCAGTTGCTCTGCTCGATTTCAGACTCAGTAAGCACGCAAAGCAAGCAAGCAAAAGCAAGCAGTTGTGTCGCCCGGATCTCGAGGTGAAAAGCAACTAAAAGGGGCAGCCACGCTACTCGAAATACAACAACATCAAAAGAAAAAAAAAGACTTTCTTTCTCTGAATGACAGGGGAAGCACATCTAAAACCGCCTAGTGGGCTTAAGCCTAGGCATACCGGGTTCAGACACTCATGTTCGAGGAGGTAAGTTATGTCCCCGTAGTTATTTATTATAATCTATAACTTAAGTATAGATATCTAAGTAAGTTTCCTTTCTACTTACATTTTAATATATAAATAGTTAAAATGTAAACATTTAATTAGTTTCCTTTCTGTTTATATTTCAATATATAAATAGTTAAGATATAGATATTTAATTAATTTATTTTCTATCTTTACTTTAAAGTAGAAATAGTTATATTTTCATTTACTTCTAAATTAGTTCCTTTTATGTCTTTACTTTAAAATAGAAGTAATTATATTTTCTTTCTGTTTAAATTAGTTTCTTTTCCGTTCTTACTTTAAATGTAATAATAGCTACATTTCCTTTTGTTTAAATTAGTTTCTTCTTCCGTCTTTACTTTAATATAAAGTAGTTATAATTTATGACAGTTTATTTAGTTTCTTTCCTGCATTCACTTAAAAATAAGAAATAGTTATGTTTCTTGCTATTTAATAAATTTCTTTCCTGCTT
Source organism: Codonopsis lanceolata (assembly GCA_013146195.2). Taxonomy (NCBI): domain Eukaryota; kingdom Viridiplantae; phylum Streptophyta; class Magnoliopsida; order Asterales; family Campanulaceae; genus Codonopsis; species Codonopsis lanceolata. The sequence continues at coordinate 111,338,203 of CM028381.1, read as the reverse complement.
ATACATGTGATGTAAATAAAGTTTGTTATTAGTATAAATGTTTTATCCTTACAATAGTTTATAAAAATGTTGTAATTATTCTTTAAGTTGTATTATTCCAGTTGTAATTTTATTTTCTTTTCTTTAATAAAAGTGAATTAATTTCTCTCTGTCGTATATAAATGTATTTTTCTGAGCCAAAGTGTACAAAATAAAACAAGCATATTGATAAACCCATTGTGAGACCGAAAGGACGAATTGGGTGCCTAACCCCTTCTTAATTCGTAACTTAGCCCCCGAACCCATATAATCTGGTATGTTTGGTTTTTCTTTGTTTCTCTTAAAAATAAAGACGGCGACTCTGTAACACATTTTTCGAGTCCACAATTGAGGCCGAGCGTATTCCACGCGCTTAAAATGTTTTGAAACCCATCGCCTTTCAGTGGCGTGAAACCGGTTAAAAACGGGGCACTCACAGTGGCGACTTTGCTGAGGACTTTATTGTTTTCTTTAAAACAAAAGAGGGCTAGACTCATTTTGGGGGGGGGGGTTATCAATATGCTTGTATTTTCTTTGTTACATTTCTTAGGTTTCCTGTATTTATATAATTTTTTGAATTTTGTAAAAAAATTATATATGACATGTTCATTCATCTTATCATTTATCCATGAATATATATGCTCCATGAATATATATGTTTCATGCCATATTATTTGTACATCTATACATGTTTGCATTTTTTTATTAAAAAGAATATCAAAAAAAATATTTTTTCCTTTAATATCAATATGCTTGTTTTTTTTTCTTTTCTCTTTAATATTTCTTTGGCTTCTTATATGTATATAATTTTCGATTTTAAGAAAACAAGACAAAAAAAATCGTTCTTCAAATAAAAAAAAATCAAAGCAAAACAAAATTCATTCTTTCGAAAAAAGAGTCACTCTTTCAGAAAAAAAAAGAGAAATTTGTTTTCCAAAAAAAAATTAAAAAAATAATTCTTCTTCATCGTATTCTTCTTCTTTTATCCCCAAGCCGCTCAACCTATTTCATTCCATCATTCCTACTGCAAACTCTCTCGCGCATTCTTCTTCCTCTCTACTGCAACTCGTATTGCTTTATCTCTTGAATTCATTCTATCATTTCACCGATCGGCAAATTAATCATGGTGGTTAGTTTTTCTCTAGTGTGTGTTTCTCTGTGAAATTTTGGTTCTTCTCTCTTTGCCGGTGAACATATTATTTTGTTTTTGTGTTAAATACAATGTAGCAAATTTGTTAAAAGCAATACAACAAATTTGTTATATTTATGAAAGTTCAATTATTTTTAATTTTGATGAAATGAAATGCTGCAAACAACAATGTGGTTAACAATGTTCAGTTACCTGGACCGAACAACTTTGAACCTGTTCGGTTGAGGTAACCGAAAATTTTCTCTTTTCACTATTTTACTATACCTCTAATAGTTTACTAGACCTTCTATAATTTTAAGCAACCTTGACTATATTTGATCAACCTAGACTATTTTTGAACAACCTTGCCTATTTGGGATCAATATTGGACACTTTTAATATACCTTTAGTAGTTTTAAAAGACATCGGATATTTTTAAATCACCTTGACTATATTTGATCAACATTTGACAGTTTTACTAGACCTTTTTAATCAACCTTGACTATTTTTTATCAACCTTGCCTATATTTGATCAAGATTGACTATTTTTGATCAACCTTGCATTTTTTTTGATCAACCTCGACTATTTTTTTTATCAACCTTACCTATTTTTTTTTTTATCAACATTGCCTATTTTTGATCAACCTTGACTATTTTTGATTAATATTGACTATTTTTTATCAACCTTGCCTTTTTTGATCAACCTTGTCTATTTTTGATCAAGCTTTCATTTTTTTTAAAATCAACCTTGTCTATTTTTGATCAACCTTGGCTATTTTTGATCAACCTTAGCTATTTTTGATCAATGTTGCCTATTTTTGATGAGCGTTGCCTTTTTTTTTATTATCAACCTTGCTCTTTTTTTTATCAACCTTGACTATTTTTTATCAATCTTACCTATTTTTGATCAACCTTGACTATTTATGATCAATCTTGACTATTTTTTATCAGCCTTGACTATTTTTGACTTAACCATGCATTATTTTGACCCAACCATGTATTACTTTTGTCATGTCAATTTTTATTTTACGAAGCTCAATTTGTATGATATTTACTCAACCTCATATTTGATGAAATTTTCTTTTCGATTGCTTTGCAGGTATGGCTTCAACTGTTTTGATCACTGTTTTTTATTTTGGACATTTTGTTGACAACGAGAACATCAGAGGATCTTCGTGGAAATTTAGTAACAAACATAAAGCAAGAGGACTTGCGATCAGTAATTCAACTTCATTTGAAGAGGTTTATGCTAAAGTAAGAATCCTTTGCCAAGTTGATGATATAGAGTTAGAATTTCTTACTCCACCAGCAGGGCAGAGTATGCAAGTTCATTTCCAAATTACTTCAGATGAAGAATTTGAATGGGTCCGTAATCTTAACCAACAAGGCATTATTACTCATATTTGTATAACTCATAAAGAAAATTGCGATGGGAATCGGGAAGAGAGTAATCAATTTGGCTGTGACATGGAGTATGAAGAAAACAACGGAGAAGAGTAAAATAATGGAGAAGAAGAAGTAGAAGAATAATATGAAGGAAACGACACAATTGGTGGGTTGGATGCAAGTAATGAACCAATATCCTATAACCAGAATGATTACTCTACACCCCCGAGATAGATTTGATGGGTTCAATCAAGGCAACCGAGATGAAGACAATTACTACAAGAGAGCATTTATTGAATTCTTCAATTGGAAGTACATCGCGAGTGTTACCGGAAAATATTGATTTGAAGGTTGGCCAGATATTCAATAACAAGAGGGAGCTTCAGGATGTTGTGTACTTACTTGCATTGAGTAAAAAGTTTGAGTTCAAAACAATCAAATCAAACCAAACTATGTACATATTTGTTTGTGCTAGTGATAATTGCAAATGACATTTGTGAGCAACAAAGTACTTAGAAAGTGACTTTTTTCATATTCAAAAATATACGGCTGAACATACTTGTCCCCATAACATGTGCATGACTGATCATAGACAAGCAACATCGAGATTTATTGGAGCACATATCTCGACAGAGTTGGCGGACAGACATGTGTTTCGACCGAAGGACATCATTGGTAAGATTACATGAGATTTTGGTGTTCATCTAAACTATCAAAAATCCAGGAGGTGTAGAGAAACTGCCTTAACACACCTAAGGTCTTAGCGGAGGATAGTTACATAAAGCTAGGTGTATATGCCCATAATTTGCAATTGGCTAATCCAACAACAGTCTACTCTTTAGAGTTTGATAATCAAGACTGATTCAAGTATATTTTTTTTGGCGTATGGGGCTTGCGTTATTGGATTCCACGCTGCAATGCATCCGGTAATCATTGTGGATGGAACATTTTTAACTATGGAAATAAAGACACATTGATTATTGCAACTTGTCAGGATGTAAATATGCAGATATATCCTCTTGCGTGGGCTATTGTTGATTCTGAGAATGATGATTCATGGACTTGGTTTTTTACGAAGTTGAAAACAATAACAAGTGACAATGAAGGACTTGTGATCATTTCTGACCGACATAGGAGCATTATTACTGCAGTCAAAGATGTTTTTCAAAATGTACATCATTCACATTGTATCTACCACATAAAGGGGAATTTTAAGACAACAACTCGAAAGTCTGGAACATTCGCTCTTCTTATGAAGGCGGTAGGGGCATATACGAAAGAAAAGTTCAAGAAACATATGTCTCAAATTAAAAAAAACTGATGAGAAGGATTGTGAATATATTAGCGGAACCATTTTTGAAACATGGGTCAAATCACATTACAAAAGTAATTGTTACAATATAATGACATCAAACAATGTATAGTATCTCAACTTCATTTTCAAGGACGCCCGATAGACTCCTATAATTCCCTTGCTTCAAAGTATTAAGAAAACATTGCAGAAATGGGTTTGTGATAGGTGTGAGTTAGCACAAGCATGTACAACTTATTTAACCCCTGCAATGGAAACAAAATTAAGCCAAGCTATTGAGAATGCGAAGATTTTACGGTGATTGATCTCATTGATCAATCAAAGTACTTGGTGAGGAGCGGTCCTAAGCATTACACATTGGATTTTGGTACTAATGCTTACAGTTGCGGTAAATTTCATTAAGACCACGTGACATGCGATCATGCAGTTGCAGTTGCAAACATGAGAAATTTTTCAGTGCATCGATTGTGCTCATCATTTTATATAGAGTAGATGGTTGGAGATTGGCATACGAAGAAAACATCTACCTTGTCGCCAATGAAGAGGATTGGGACATTCCACAATTAGTCAAAGAAATTACTATCTTGCACCTTTAGTCCGAGTACGAGCTGGTCGTCGTAGGACAAAGAGAATCCCTTCAATTGAAGAGCAACGTAGAAGACAAAATACAGTAGATGTCAAAAAGTAGGGCACAACCGACTTTCGTGTCCTGATCGAACTCCTATGAGTTATAGACAATCACAACCTGATCTAACTCCTACGAGTGATATGCAATCACAAGTTTAGTTTTGGTCTGTAGTAGGTTTAATTTCAAATTTCAATGTATGATAGTGGACTTATGATAACATTATATTTTTGTGTTGCTTAGATGTATTATATTTGATTTTTATTGTTTTATATTTAGATTGTTGTTTCATTTTTATTTTGTTGTTGATGTTGCTACTTGTTGTGGTTTGAAGTGAATTAAGGATAGCAGGAAGCAACAAACACTCATCTCTTAGTTGTTTTTTATTTTGGTTTTGTTGCTACTTAATGCTTGAGGGGAGCATTGAATTTTTGGGTTTTTCCAATAGGTTGGACGTAATGGTTAGTTTTTGGGAGTTTATTATGTATGTAAAATATCCATTTAATGATAAAATTGTACTCAAATTGATGAACTTGTACTCAAATTGTACCCAAATTGTGCTCAAATTGAAGAAACGTTCGGTTACCTGGACCAAATAGCTTTTAGAGTGTTCGGTTACCTGGACTGAAAATTCTTCACACTATTCGTTTAGGGTACCAGAACAGGGTTTAGGGTTAGTTTAGGGTTTAGGGTTTAAGGTATATGGTTTAGTGTTTAGAGTTTAGGGTTTAAGGTATATGGTTTAGGGTTTAGGGTATATGGTGTATGGTTTAGGGTTTAAGGTTTATGGTATAGGTTTAGTGTCTAGGGTTTAGGGTTTAGGGTATATGGTTTAGGGTATAGGGTTTCAGTCAGACGACTAGTTATATCAATGGTTTATATCAGATTATAAGCCGTTTCAATTAGACGACCATTATTTCCAGGGTTTATATCATATTAGAAGACGTTTCAGTCAGACGATCAGTTTTTTCCAGAGTTTATATCAGATTGTAAGGCTTTTTAGTCAGATGACCAGTTATTTTCAGGGTTTATATCAAATTATAAAATGTTTCAGTCAGACGATCATTTATTTCCAGGGTTTAGATCAGATTATAAAACATTTCAATCAGACGATTAGTTATTTTCAGGGTTTATATCATATTATAAGACGTTTCAATCAGACGAGCAGTTATTTCTAGGGTTTATATCATATTATAAGACGTTTTAGTCAGACGACCAGTTGTTTCCAGGGCTTATATAAGATTACAAGACTTTTGAGTCAGACGACCAATTATTTCCAGGGTTTATATCATATTTTAAGACGTTTCAGTCAGACAATCAGTTATTTCTAGGGTTTATATCAGATTGTAAGACGTTTCAGTCAGATGACTAGATATTTATAGGATTTATATCAGATTATAAGATGTTTCAGTCAGATTACCCATTATTTCCAGGGTTTATATCAGATTATAAGCGTTTCAGTCAGACGGTCAACTATTTCCAGAGTTTATATCAGATTATAAGACGTTTCAGTCAAACGACCAGTTATTTCTAGGGTTTATATCAGTTTATAAGACGTTTCAATCAGACGATCAATTATTTCCAGGGTTTATATCAAATTATAAGACATTTCAGTTAGACGATTAGTTATTTCCAAGGTTTATATCAGATTATAAGACATTTCAGTAAGACGATCAATTATTTCCATATCGTATTATAAGACATTTCAGTCAGACGAACAATTATTTCCAGGGTTTACATCATATTATACGACATTTCAGTGAGACGACCAGTTATTTCCAGGGTTTATATCATATTATAAGACGTTTCAGTCAAACGACAGTTATTTCCATGGTTTATATCATATTGTAAGACGTTTCAGTCAGATGACCAGTTATTTATAGGGTTTATAAATCAGGCCCACCACAAGCCAACCCAAAATTCCATGGATGATATTGGTGCCTAGAGGTCGTGTGTGTCCACCTTATAAATCGAACACAATTCCCACACCTAGTCGATGTGGGATGGGGTATTACAATCTCCCCCACTTAAATCCTTGACGTCCTCGTCAAGGCCGAATCATACCCTGGGCGATGCAGAAATCAAGAAGTGGCTCGTACGGGGATCAAGGGGCGGCTCCCATCTTCTGCAGTGTAGCACTTTGGCCCGTACAACATTTTGTTGCCACATTTTCGGTCGGAACCTGGCTCTGATACCATTTGTAACGCCCTGAGCCAGATAGCCCGGTCCGCTGCATGTAGCCCACACACTGACCCACCGAGCACGCAGCACCTTGGGTCATCAGGTCCACCACAAGCCGATCCAAAAGTCCATGGATGATATTGGTGCCCAGCAGTAGCACATGACTACCTTATAAATCACACACAAGTCCCATATCTACCCGATGTGGGATTGGGGTATTACAATCTTTGTAACGCCCCGAGCCCGAGAGTCCGATCCTCTACATGTAGCCCACACACTGGCCCACCGAGCACGCAGCACCTTGGGTCATCAGGCCCACAACAAGTCGACTCAAAAGTCCATGGTTGATATTGATGCCCAGTAGTAGCGCATGACTACCTTATAAATCACACACAAGTCCCACATCTACCCGATGTGGGATTAAGGTATTACAATCTCCCTCATTTAAATCCTCGACGTCCTCGTTAAGGCCGAATCGTAACCTGGGCGATGCAGGATTCAAGAGGTGGCTCGTATGGGGATCAAGAGGTGGCTCCCACCTTCTACGGTGTAGCACTTTGACTCGTACATCACTTTGTTCTCACATTTCCGGCTGAGATCCGCTCTGATACCATTTGTAACACCCAGAGCCCGAAAGCCCGGTTCGCTACGTGTAGCCCACACACTGGCCCACTGAGTACGCAGCACCTTGGGTCATCAAGCCCACCACAAGCCAACCCAAAAGTCCATGGATGATATTGGTGCCTAGAGGTCTGTGGGTCGCCCGGGCTGCGCCTGCGCGCCCTTGGATAGGGGTGCGCGTACGTGCGGATACATGACATCCACTGCTCTCGTTCCACCCTCCCTTGTTTAGGGGAAGACGGAATCAAAAGTGCGAGAGAAGTGCTGTCTAAGATAGCGCGTTGGAATGCACCTCAGTTGACTTTAGTGGATTTTTGATCCAATATGGGAACTTTGGGTTTCCCACATCAAGTTATCATTTTTTTAGGGGATATCAGGATATGAGAATGCATCACCCTTTCATTCACATTTTCCCTTTTTCAGGGAAAAACGGAAAAGTGCAAAAAAGGATGTTGCGACGCCCCCACTATGGATTTTATTAAAAATAGCCTTATGGCCCGTTTCGGATCACTATGGGAGCTTTGGGTTTTCCGCATCAAGTTAACCCTTTTTTAGGGGATACTAGGATATGGGAATACACCACCTTTTCATTCTCATTCTCCCTTTTTTAGGGGAAAGCAGAAAAGTGCAAGAAAGGAGTGCTGCGAGGCCCCACTGGATCCAAAAAGTTTTAGAGTCATCATCTTTATTTTAAGGCAAAAATAAAGCAAAACCAGAAAAAAAAAGAAAACCAGAGATAGAAAACGGGTTCGGAGGCTAAGTTACGAGTTGGGAAGGCGCTAGGCACCCAACTCGCCCTTTCGGTCTCAAAATAGTTTTTTGCTAAAGTATGCTTATTGTTATATTTATTTAGCAAATAAATAAAGCATTAAAAGACATGAAAATAAAACAAATACATCCGTGGCTACATTATTTACGGACTTGCAGCCATTTCCTTACAATAATTACAAATGTATTTAAAAAATATTTGACCATTATAACGGCTCTTTTACATAATATTTCCTAATCTAATCCGGGCAGCACAACAGCTTATATTGGCTACATTGGGCCGGATTTAAATAACAATTTTATAAATAATAAATAAAAAGGAACGCCCTTAAAGGCTATTACCTTTTAGAGCGGTAGTGTGCTCGCTCTGTCCTTCAGGGAGAGGGAGCCTTTTCTTGTTGTTGTTGTGTTGTTGTTGTTGTGATTCGGGCATAATGACTGCTTATTTTGGATGACTTTGGCTCGTTCACTCGGGCAGAATGACGGCTTATTTCGGAAGGTTTTGGCCTTTTTGGTTGGGTGGAATAACGGCTTACTTTTTGTGTTTTTCAGCTCATTACTCGGGCAGAGTAACAGCTTACTTTATGGATTTTGGGCCGGGGAAGTGGGGTGGATACCTAACTAAAAGGCTAGGGATCACTTTTAACCGGTGGATTTGTGTTTTGGCGGAGTTTGGACGAGGTTTGGAAGCTTTGGTGGGCTACACACACCTATCTCACTTCTCTCTCTATTCGGCGTTGTTGAGAGTTGAGCCGACGTCTTCTCGATTTCGTGGGAGCCCCATCGGAAGGAAGGAAGGGACGGAATTACAAATAGTGAAAGCATCGTTCAAATTCCCTTAGTGAGCATCGTTCCATTGTACACCAGCCTTCTCCACTTGCACAATGCGTTAAGTCTGAGAGCTACTGTAGCAGGGATGGCGCCGACTACACCAAGGTATGGCGCGGTGCCAATGGACCCTTTTGGCCGCGCCATGCCCCTATTCCAGGTTCAATTTTGACAGTTTCACCCCTCGTATTTTACTGTTTTGCGCATCCTGCTTTGCCTTTCGCATTTTCGACTCATGTAACTTGACATTTGTTAATTTTAACCAGTTCTTGATATCACATGTTAGAGTCACATATCAGGGATACGAAATTGGGGTGTCTACAAAGCACCTCAACGATGGAGTCTACGGGTAACCCAAGGCTTACTGAGTAGACGAACATCGTTGATAAACAATAGACTCTCTAATTTCGTTCAATTAAAACGGGAGAGAAAAGCAATAGGTAACAGTTATAATGCAACAGTTTATCGTACTGTCCAAACTCCATAACCTAGACATATTTAGTCGGTTATAACAGGTTATTGTAGTTTTTAAGCAGATATGTAAATGAAGTGCTCTGATGGTCGGACCTACTAATGTAGGCTGCCTACGTATTCCTTAATAAAGGAAATCAGACCAAACGTAGTTCAGGCCAAAACCTAAACTACAACCAACGAGGATGTCATGTCCTTCGGGTCAAAACCCAACCGAGAACACAACAGGAAAAAAGATTTTCATGTTTTTCGAAAAAGTTGTATTCAAACGGTCGAAAACTGCCGCTAAATACAATATGAAGATTTGAATGTTTTTCGGGAACCATATTCCAACTGGTCAATACCTGTCATCGAAATATGTTAAGAGAAATTTTCAAAATCGTGTCTGGCTGGTCAATACCTTGTTTCCAAACATAATAAGAAAATTTTCAAATTTCCCGAAAACTGCACTCGACCGATCAAAATCTGTCGCCGAGTACGGCAAAAAAGATTTTTCTTCAAGTTTTTTCGAAAATTGTAAAAAAAAAGGATCATTCTCTTTCCTTTCCTTTCTTCTCACTCTCTCTGTTTTTTTTCAATATTCATCTTTTTTGTGTTTTTGAAATATTCATCTTTTTTGTGTGTTTTTGAAATATTTCTCTTTTCTGTTTTGTTTTTTTTTGAAAGGCAAAAACCCTTTTGAAAAAGAGTTTTCTTTTATTTTTGAAAAACAACATTCCTTTGGAAAAGACTTTTCTTTTATCTTTAAAAAACAAAACTCTTTTGGAAAAGACTTTTCTTTTATTTCTGAAAAACAAAACCCTTTTTTAAAAAAAAACAAAAACTCTTTTGAAAAAGAGTTTTCTTTTATTATCGTATTTTATTCGAAAAACAAAACCCTTTTTTTTAAAAAGAATTTATTTTAGAGTTAGGGTAAGAATATTTTACCTTTCTTATCTTTTCGCGCCTGGGTGGCTGTCGCGGATTCGGCTGATTTCGATATTTCTGCCACTTTTGCTCCTCCAAGCCAGGGACTTCCCTTCTTCTTCTTTTTTCTTTTCTTTTCTTTTTTCCGCCGCCTAAATTTTTTTTTCTTTTCTGCTTATTTTGCGGCTGACCTGCTGGGGATATTATTTTTTCTTTGCCCTCGGATGGATGGCCGTTGATTTTGGTTAACAAGATTATCTTTGTTAATTCTTCGTTAAGCTCATGGGCCATTTTGAAATTTTTGGAACTTGAGGACTTAAGTGTCGCAGCTTCAAACTTCGGAGGGGGAAAAGGAAAAATTCCCTTTTCCTCCCTTATTATGGACGGGGAGTGAGGAAAGGGAGCCACTGCTCCTTTCTTCTTCTTTCTTTCCTTTAGTCCAGTACGCAGCCCGCCATTGCTGCCCCTCTTCTTCTTTTCCTTATTTTCGCTCCTTTTCTCATTTTTCTTTCGCCAACCTGAGTGTTTTGTCTAGCAGATGACATCTTCTTCACGATCCAGGAAGGGGAAGGCTCCGATGCACCCAGAATCTGATGAAAGGAGGAAAGAGTTTCCTCCCCTAGTCCGGAATAAACTTATGTACCGATACTCCATAGATGACTGGGGCAACATTCTTCGAGATCAGAACACCCATGTGTCCAATCTTCCACCTACCACTGTAAGTTTCTTTCTCTTTCTATATTTGCCTGGATATATTTCAGATCTGCTAGATTTCAGCACTGTTTGGAACTTTTGGAACATTCCTGACTTTATTAGTGATGCGTATGCATGTCCTATTTATGCCTAAATGATGTAATTAGGTAATGATGCATGAAATTTACATGATTTATTTTTGCGATGCATGATTGAACTAGTGGTCACTATTTGACCCTACTATGCATGATCTATACTATAAATGCAATTGGAGCTATATGATGCATGTTCTAGGCTAAAACATATTTTTGCATGCAATATGTTCACGAAACGGACTTTTCGGAATACAATTCAAATTTTTCCGAACACATTTTTGGGTATATTTTTGGATGAATATGGGTCAAAACGGATATATTTCATGCCCTCAAATTTATTTTTCATGCATGCTTATGCTGCAGGGACATAGTAAATGTCATAAGAATATTTATTTTTATGATTGGTGGCATTTTATTTTTCTTTTTAGCGTACCACTAGTGCAGCTTATTGGACAATAAATGCACATGATGAATGCATATACTACTTTACTTGATGCAGATGCAATGCAAAAAAATTATGGGATGCTTATTAACATGATGCATGAATATTCTCTTATTTTACATGTACATGACAAATGCAAAAATGCAGTATTCATATTTAACATGTATTTCTATGATGCTTAGGATGTAAAAAAAATGATTATTTAGATGCAAAATAATACATACAATCTTTTTTTTTCATTTAAAATACATACTTAAATATATTTTAATTATTGAAGGAATGTAAAAGAATACATCATATGTTTTCAAAATACACATTTTTATTATTTTACATTTTTTAATTTTGTTTTTTAAAAAAACTAAATGTTTATTTACACGTGTATTTATGTACATGTATTTTTTTTATTAAAATAAAAAAATGGTAAGGGTTTATTTACATCAAAAATGATTTTTTTAGGAAATTAGCATGCTGTAATTTTATAATATAATGCACGCAACATGTTTATTATCTATTCATACTTATTTATTACTATTGTTTATCAAAAACTTTACACGGAAAATAAAGATAGTGGACTTACCTTTTTTTTCCCTCTTTTCTCTCTTTTTTTTTTCCAGTTTCGCAGGAATTTTAAGAGAGTCCGGGCTTCATGTGATAATGTTATGGATATTTATCACATGTTGCCCGAGGCAGCACAGCTTCTGGTGGAGGTCTCTGGTTTCAGCACATTTCTATACGCTTTCCGTCCCTTTACCAACTATCTGCCGATCTTTGATGCGCTGCGGGACTTCTGGTGGGACACCACCCATACCTTCCATTTCGGCTGGGGAGAAGCGACCATGACCCTTTGCGACTTTGCCGCTATCACTGGTCTTCCTACCAGCATCGGGGAGACCCTGGCCCCGGATTTCACTCTCCGTCGGCGTAGAGAGGAGGTGGTGGACCTCCTGGGCTTTGAGCCGGAGTTTAAATCGACGGATGAGATCTTCATCGGCATCGTACGGATATGGCTTCTTAGCAATGTCGGGCAGGTGCCGACAAATGACATGGCTGCCGTGACTCGAGTGGCTAGAGCGTTCTTGTTTTTCTTTCTTGGCACGACACTCTTTGCCAACTCCTCTACCACCCTGTGGGTTTCCGTCCTGGCTTGCTTGGTTGATTTTGAGCGGATCCCTTCTTATGACTGGGGACAGGCGGGCTTAGCCGAATTATATGCTTCCATGGACAGGGCCTGCCGGAACGATTCGCCGACCCTGAATGGATTTGCCCCGGCGTGGGAGGTATGTGCTTTTTCCTGCTTTTACTGCTTTTTCTTCTCTTTTTTTTTTTTCATTATATATATATACTCTCTCCTTTTTTCGCAGCATACACTTCTCCTTTTTTATTTATTTATCATTGCTGTTAACATTTTTTTTTAATTTTTTTTTCTCTTTTTTTTTTTGCAGGTCTGGGCCTTCTCATTTTTCCATTTCTCGCCGGTCCCTCTTCTTCAGCGCGTCTATCAGCCACCGTATCTGTCCGAGTATGTCGATGATAATAGGGTTTATCCGACCCAGGACGGTGGTTGTAAGAATAAGGAACGAGTGCGGGAACGTATTGTTAGCTCGAGTCCTGGTACGGTGCACTTCCTTCCTTGGGAGGTCTGGAGGGGCATTATGCAGTTGCCTTGGGACTTAGGCGCTGCCGGATACTAATGGTATCCATTATGGTGGATTCCTTATACATGGGCGAGCGGGTTAATCACCAGCATCAGTCTATTTTAGTGCCTCCAGTGGTGCCTCCTCAGCCTCCTTTCTGGGTGATAGAGCCGTCGGCCCAAGCAGTATCGATTACTGCCGAAATACCTCATGCCAGCGACAGATTTTCCAATTATGGCATATGAGGATTTCTTGAGATCAGTGTTGCATCCTCCTTTCCCTGCTCCTGCTGTGCCCAGGCGGCATTCTGATGCCTCTGCCAGACCAGGGCCTTCTACTTCATTTCTCGACGAGAACCTGGTGTTCACAGAGCCTGATGATATCTTCTCTACCTTCTAGTATCAGTGGGGTGGTCACACGGTGGAGCAGGTTCTTCCCGATGTCGAGATTCCTAAGGAGCGTCGGGTCCCGGAGCAGGCTCGTTCGGTAGACACTTTTACCTTTATTGTCTTTTTATTTTTTTATATCATCATTCGTTTTTTTTCTTTTTTTTAATACCATGAACACATATTTTCCATCATTCATTTTTTTGTTTTTGTGCATGTCTATATATATATATATATATATATATATATATATATATATATATATATATATATATATATATATATATATATATATATATTTGGAGACTAATACATTCTCTCTTTTTTTTGTCTCACCCCTTTTTTCTTTTTTTTTATATAGGTGAACATGTCTACCTACAAGAAGCTACTGCGGGGCTTTTTTAGCATTAGCAAGCTTTATCAGAAGCTTGAGTTTTCTTGCAGGGGGAGCAGCACAGTGCGTCGGCCCAGATGTCGAGATGATGATGATGATGATGTCAGGTCGAGTCGCGCCCGAGGCAGAGGTCAGGGGTACAGGGCTGGCGGCACAACGGTCCCTGGTTCATGGGTAGTGGCCTTGATAGGAGTCAGTCGTCCCGAACGCATTAGCTTTGGGTGCTTGCAATTATTAGTCTCTTTTCTTTTCTGTTTTTTTTATGTAAAAGAAACCTGTACAGACATTTATTATATAATGTAATATAATTGTACATGATGCAAAATATTACACATGCAAACTCAAATACACACATAAAATAAAGCTATACCGAACATCTAAAAGGTAATGACACACTGTATTTTTGGAAAGGGAGTTTATAAGAATACACCTTTGGATTGGGGTGGGATTTTCTGGTGATACGGGAACGGAGAGATGGCCGCCTTCCCCTGTTTCCTCGGCGTATTGAGGCTATTGAACCCGTGGTCATAGCCCTCTTTTATAGCCCCCTTCTTTCCTTGCGATCAGACATATGAGCAGTGGACGGTCGGACAGATAAACCTGGATACCAGGCAGATTTTCCAGGCACAATAAAAGGCACCTGGCGCGGCCATATGGGAGACATGGCGCGGCGCCAGGGGGAGCTCATGGTGGCGCCATGGGTTTCTCCTGTGCAGCCACTGTTCACTACTATTCATGTACTATGCTCCGAAACGTCCGTTTCTTCAATTTTCGGTAAAAACAGATGGAGACTGGCCTGTTTTTTCACCAGCTCATTCGTTCTTTCTCCCTTACCATTCTTATACTTACTTCTGCTCTGCCACTGCCTTTTCTTTTGCCTTATAAAATCCCTTGCATCTCTTTCATAAATGGTCGCATGTATTCCCATGGCTTTGGAAATTGAAGTTTATGAGAATGCATTGCATTTCTGGATTCTCTCCCTGCGATCAGACGAGCGGGACTGGTTTGATCATATCTTTGGATTCAGGTGCCTACTGTCCTGAAGGAACGTCATTATAAATTGGGACATGTTGAGGGGAGCCGCCAGGTTTTGGTCTCCTCAAGACCATTTGTTTAACTTCGGCATGAATAAGATGTGCCCCACATTTGAAGAATTATGTGCGATGCTGGGGCCTGGGGGTGGCAATTTCTCGTCAGATCGCAGTGCCTGCCTACAGGAGACGTCCATACATGGCCATCCGGGAGCTATTTCACACTACCCGCAATGCTACTCCAGGTTTCTTTAATGGAGAGACCTTTAATCTAACTGTCCTCCCTGGGGTCTTCACATAATTTAGGGACAATGATGTAGACTACCTGCGGCGTAGGCTGACTGCGTTCTTTCTTTGTCTGGTAGGGAGATATCTGTTAGTGGGTCCACCCGGATTTGTTGATGTGCAGGTCGTTGACCTTGCATTACAGGCTCGAGATCGCCGGTTGAATATTGTCCCGGTGATTCTGGCGGAGACCTTTGCGGGCCTGACTGCGTTCTTTGGCGGTGAAGAACTATTCCCTACCGGTAGCCCCATTCTGGTCCATATGTGGCTAGAAGAGCACTTTCTTTGGGTTCTGGATCCCGTGCCGCATGGAGCACCATATGACCCATCACTTTATGGCGTTTGTGGGAATCTTCCTCAGACCAATTACTATGAATTTGATCGGGCTGATCATTTTTACCGTCGGGGCTCCATGGACATAATTTGGGTAAGTCATCATTGGGAGATCCGGCGTTTTCTTTGGCATTCCGCTGAATATAGTCAAGTGGTCATGCTGGGTATTGAGCGGACCTCCTTTTATAGGCCGGACCGGATCTTGCGCCAATTTGGGAGAGAGCAGGTGATCCCGGACACAACTCGTCCCATATATATGGGGGTGGAGAATACTGAGGAGGACTTGGGTCCCACTATTCAGGGCATGTGGCACCAGGATTCTGAGAGGCTGGAGATAGCCTATCCATTTGCTGATTACATGCTTCTGTCCCATGGGTACTTGGCATGGATCATGGTAGGCTGGCGAGGCCGTCCGCTTATCGGCGTGGACTAAGGAACTTCTTGGCGCCATGTTACTAACAGGATAGATCTTCGCGATGGAGATAGGCGAGGATATTGATAGCTCAGGGTTAGTCGTTCCTCAGGCTTTGGAGGCAGAATTCAGGCGGGTACATGGTCTTGATGCTCGAACAGCCCCTGGACCGAATGCTGCGGGTCCCAGCAATGCACCCCGCAAATTAAGCAATGCTAGTAGGCAGTATAACCCATGGGAACCAGAAGTAGCTGCTCCTCCTCCCCAGACTGGTTGGGGCACGGCTTTCAGAGCTGGCGGCAATGAACCTCCACGGCTGAGCATGACGAGCATGCAGGATAATCCGTGGGAACAAGAGATAGCTGTTCCTCTTCCCCCATCGTATGGGTGCGCTTTCGAGGATGGCGGCTGAGTCAGAGCAATGTGGCTGCCAGAGAGAGACGCTAATGATGAAGAAGTGGACACTTCTGGTGGCTCACACGCAGGTGAGACTAGAGCTTCTTCTGCACCCCGCAGAAGAAGTATATGGGCCCGGCTCGGTGGACGTCGTAGACATTGATAGACCACTCTGGGGGCTAAAGCTGCAAAAAAAGGGATAGTTTCTGGGAAAACAAGGGGGTACATGCAATATATGGATATGTACATGCAATCAATGTATAATTTAGATGTCTTAATAAATATTCCTAAGTTGCACCGGAGGACTCGTAATATTATATTTTAGTATTTTGTTGTGAACTTCTGTCGTGGTTTTCCTTTCATGTTAGTTGAGCTTCTGACACACTGAAGACTTGGAGGTAGGATGCCAAGGACTCAAAATAGTGCCTTCCATCTCCTTTTATCTCCTTATCTCTTTCTCTTTTTTTTTTAAATTTTATTTTTGCTCTTTTGTGCTCTAACTTTTGCCTAGGCTGTCCTTTCGGGTTTTCAACCTAGCGAGCCCTTATTTCTCCTTTTTATTGTTTTTTTTTAATATTTATATATGCCCTAACTTTTGTCTAGACCGCCCTTTCGGGTTTTCAGCCTAGCGGGCTGGATAAGGAAGCATCTGCTGGATAGAATAGCTCAGGCATAGTACCTTTTGAGTTTGTCGAGGTTGAAGGGCTGGACAAGATCTTTTCCATCCTGGTTTGTGAGAAGCACGACACCTCCTGACCGGATCTCCTTAACAATGTATGGTCCCATCCAGGGAGACTTCCATTTTCCCCTAGTATCAACATAGCTAGGGGGTTTTTCTCGAAGCACGAGGTCTCCGACTTGGATGTCGCGGCCTTTGACTTTTTTATTGAAGCCTCGGGCGATGCGCCTTTGATATGCCCGAGTATGCTCTAGGGCTAGCAGGCGTCGTTCATCGATTAGGGCCAATTCTTCATATCGCCCTTTGTCCCAGTCAATTTCTGCTATGTCAGATTCCATCATCACTCTTAGTGATGAAATTTCAACTTCTATCGGCAGTACCGCCTCCATGCCATATGCTAGAGAGTAAGGGGTAGCCCCAGTGGGTGTGCGGACTGAGGTGTGATAGCCCCAGAGGGCTAGCGGCAATTTTTCTGGCCAAGTAGACGGTTCACGTCCCCTTCGAAATGTGAGCCATTGTCGGAGATTATTTCGAAAGGTACTCCGTAACAATACATAATATTGGCCCGAATGAATTCGGGCACCTTTCGGGCATTCAAAACTTTGTAGGAAGACGCTTCCACCCACTTTGTAAAGTAATCGACGGCTACCAGGACGTATTCATGGCCATTGGATCCCTTCGGGTGAATTTGGCCTATGACGTCGATTCCCCATGTTGAGAAGGGCCAGGGGGCTGTGGAGTTATATAAGACGTGTGGGGGCACATGCTGCAGATTGGCAAAGCGTTGGCATTTGTCGCAGTGCCGTACCCACTGAATACAATCGATTTTGAGCGTACTCCAATAGTACCCCTGTCGGATAATTTTCTTGGATAGCATATGATCATTCATGTGGGGCCCGCAGGTACCACCATGCAGTTGATCCATGATTTGTTCAACCTTGGCCTGATCGACACATAATAAGTTGAGGCCTTGGTAGTGCCTCTTATACAGGCTGCCACCGCTGAGTACGAATTGTGAGGCCCACCTTCGCAGGGAGATTCTTCCTCTTTTGTCTAGGCCGGGAGGATAGAGACCTTTCTGAAGCAGATTAAAGATATCGGCGTACCAGGACTCGTGCTCTGCGTCAGGGGCTGCATTGATTTTGAAACAGTATGCCGGAGTGACCCTTTTCCCGATTATGAATGGCTGAACATTAGTTTCTGCGGGAATTTGGACCAGCGATGCCAGAGTAGCTAAGGCATCGGCGAATTGATTCCTATCTCGTGGCAGATAATGGAACGAGATAGAATCAAATCGGGTGGCAAGTGCTGTTAGTTTGGCATGATAGAGCTACAGCCGAGGATCCTGGGTCTTCCATCTCCATTCGACTTGATTTATGATCAGGGCAGAGTCTCCATAGACTTCGAGATCTTTGGCTCCCCTTTGGAGAGCTTCTTTTTGGCCAGCAATACAGGCCTCATATTCCGCCGTATTATTTGAACATTCGAACTGCAACCTTATAGCCAGCGGAGTATGAGAGTCAGCCGGATCGATTAGCAAGATTCCTATGCAAAAATAAGTTACATGTTAGAAACATTAGATAATTTGCTAATCAATATAAATTTTAGAATATTTCAAATTACAATTATTTACATTTAATGCATAACAGAAGTCATAGCATACATTTGTAATTGAATGAGTTTTTTTCTCAGCAATATTCTTAATTGAATTGACAAGGTAAGGATATGACCGTGTCCCCCATGGATATATATTAAAGAACTCCAAATCATCCACAATATTCAAAACAACCATATCAATTGAAGTATTCGTTTCCTTAACTCTCAGTACATACTTATATATAAGGGCTAAGCCCAATTTATATTTATCATCCACATTATTTGCATTCTCAAAAGCCGTTTTCAAATTAGATTGCTTCACAACACTCCGTACCATTGTATTTCCCTAACCAACCTCTTCATAGTGGGAATTTGATCCCAACAGTCTTCTTCCGATCCAGCAGATAAGCCGGTGATTAAGGTGTAGTCGGATTATGCAAATATTACATTTTTCCCACCTATATGAAACGAGAGTTCATCCTTTCTGCCGGTGGGTGACTCAATTGAAAACATAGGCACTACATGGAACAACACATTGCTTTTCTTCATATTTCTACATAATTTTCCAAATGAAGAATTCCTAAACAATTCTTTGTGTACATCGTCTAGTTTAGAATATACATCATCAATTACTTTCAAATATTCTCTACAACTGAACTTTGCATTGTACCATTCATCTTTTTTGGTCAAATACAATGTCATTTTGTCTATATTAGAAACATAAAACATTAAAGATGAATTAAAACACAAACAAACAACCATGAACTAAAATTGAGTTCTATTCGGGAAGGATAACCCAACATTCTTAGGAATGTTCGGTTGCCTAGACCGAAAATGATTTCATTGTTTTTTTTAAACAATGTTCATCACTCCTATATCAAATTGACTGCTAGTTGAATCAAATTCATTAAAAATGAGATTATAAGAGTCAAAGTATATATGGTTATGAGTAAATTTCATCGCGGTTGATCAAAAAATGAGTTGGTCTAGTAAGAATGATGAAAATGACCTTAAACCCTAAATCATAAGAAAATTAAAACAATGTAAGCTTTACTTTGATGATGAGAAACTTAGGGTTGAGTTTGCATCTGAAAATACAAATTAGCGAGGTCGAGTTCGTCGGGGTTGCCTGCTATCAACGTCGAGTTACTTGACTTGTTGGTTGAACGTAATGAAGATGAAAATACGAATTAGGGTTGACGTGATTAGCGAGGTCGAGATCGTCGGGGTTGTCTGCTATCAACGTCGAGTTACTTGACTTGTTGGTTGAACGTAATGAAGATGAAGACTGACGAAAACCATTCAAATTTTAAGGTCTATCAAAGGTCGACTTGATTGACCTCATTATATACCGTATGTATAATAGCTCAGAGAGAAAGCAAATGTCGATCAAGGTCGAGTTGATCGATCGTTGATCGACCCCAAGGTCGGTTAATCGACCAGTGATCGACCTTAATCAACCTTAAAATCTGAGGGGTATTTTTGATCGTTTCAAATGTTCCAAATTTCAACAAAGTCAAAGGTCATGAAAATATATTATATGAGTCATAAAACTGTACTTTGATAATTTCCTCATATTAAATGCTACATCTCGGGTACCCGTTTGGGTAATTCAGATAACAAATCTTGTGTACCCGTTCGGGTAATTCAGATAGCAAATCACGATATATAGTTGTAGGGTTTAACCCAACAACAGAAAATACGAACAATACCCGAAACCGAATGCACACACCTACTTACCACTCAACTTCCTACTCTCTTTCATCTTCATACTTTTTTTTTACGGACGAATGAGTTCAACAACGAAAGAGAAAAAAAAAGAAATTTAAAGCGTTCTCTGAATTTGAATATGACAAAAACATGTATAGGACAGTCTTACGGATCATAAATCCGTAAGACGGAGCCCCATTTAGAAATTCGCGGGTTAATAAGTAAACCTGTTGATATAAATCACAAATGTTAGTTGGAGGAGTTGGTGATGGAGAAAGGTTAAAGGCTTAACCCGTGCAGAGATCCAAGGTTCGATTCCTACTAGTAGCAAAATTTATTTTTAATGTTCATTTCCTCTATTTGCTCCGGTGCCCCTCCACTTTCCAATGTTTGTTAGCTCCGTTAGCCATCCGTTAGCATCAATTGCCTTGGGATACTTGACAGAACCTAACGGACTTTGACGAAATGCTAAATGACACATTTAAAACCAATGTGACACATTAAAAACACAAAAAATGACACATTTTAATGTTAAAAGTAACTCTATAAATGAAAATTTATTATAATTTTTATTAAAATACAAAGTAACACTCTTAATACTAAAAAGTGACACATTTAATACTACAAAGTGACACTCTTAATACTAAAAAGTGACACTCTTAATGTTAAAAATAACTCTATAAATGAAAATTTATTATAATTTTTATTAAAATACAAAGTAACACTCTTAATACTAAAAAGTGACACATTTAATACTACAAAGTGACACTCTTAATACTAAAAAGTGACACTCTTAATACAAAAAGTGACACATTTAATACTAAAAAGTGATACTCTTAATACTAAAAAGTGACACATTTAATACTAAAAAGTGACACTCCACTTTCAATGTTTGTTAGCTCCGTTAGCCATCTATTAGCATCAATTGCCTTGTGATACTTGACAGACCCTAACGGACTTTGACGAAATGATAAATGACACATTTAAAACCAATGTGACACATTAAAAACACAAAAAATGACACATTTTAATGTTAAAAGTAATACTATAAATGAAAATTTATTATATTTTTTATTAAAATACAAAGTAACACTCTTAATACTAAAAAGTGACACATTTAATACTACAAAGTGACACATTTAATACTAAAAAGTGACACTCGTAATACAAAAAGTGACACATTTAATACTAAAAAGTGACACTCTTAATACTAAAAAGTGACACATTTAATACTAAAAAGTGACACTCTTCCTTAAATAATTCTCTGGGACCAAAATGAATCATCTCGTGTTTCAAGTTCATCTTCTTACACAGATCTGCTTTCGCTCTATTACGAAGGGAAAGATAAAAAAGAATTAAGGGAAGTATTGAAAATGACAAGAAAAAGACTACGAATTTTTCTGATTTCCTTCAAGTCAAGGAATTTGGTTCCAAGACTCCTAATACTTGGTTATTTTAGAGATATTTTCAGTAAATTTTGAAGTTTGAGTAAGAAACATATATTTTACCTTGAAAAAGTTATAGTTTTGTGTTTTTAACGATTGACACTTGGGATTATATACATTTCTATGAATGAGAAGATATGTTTCAGTAGTGTTCAATTGGTTATTGCTGTTAAAATCACTAGCTCAAAAGTGACACACTTTAGTCCTAAAAGTAACACACTTCAAGCCTAAAAGTGACACTCTTATTGATACAAATTGTATGATTATAAAAATGAGTTGTTTTACCAAAAGTGACACATTTAATGCCTAAAAGTGACACAATTAATACATAAAAGTGACATACTAAACGTGACACTTATGAATAAAAATTTAAAGATGAAAAGTGATTTTTTTTGCCAAAAGTGACACATTCTATGTTTAAAAGTGACACTCTGATTTAAAGTAACTAAGTAAAACTTAATCAGATCTAAGGCAACAATTATCCAAAAGTGACACACTTTTGTTCTCAAAGTGACACACGCCAAGCCTAAAAGTAACACTCTGATTGATCGTAAATGTAAACAATGTCAAAATGACACATCTCTGGTAATAAAACTTAAAAAAAAAAAATCCTAAAAGATTTTGAACCTTAAATCAAGCATGCAAATTCCAACAACTTATGAGATTTGATGTGAACCATCACACCATATTGGTTTTTATGATTTTTAATAACGTAGTATTAATTTATTATAACCCAGAAATTTATAATTCTCATTAAAAAGAATTAAAACTAAATTACGTAAATATGGGGTTTCGAACCGTCAACCTCTAGTCGACCAAATCTTGGAGCAACAGTTTCGTTCATCTAGCCAAACTCGTGAATGTGATTCTTATTAACATATTTTGTTATTAACCTACGAATTCTTAAATGGGGCTCCGTCTTACGGATTTTACAGGAGACCACCTCTTTGAATATTATGAGAACAATATTACGAAAATAAATTTTAGCAATTGAAAAAAAGAACCAAAAAAATATATATATATATATATATATATATATATATATATATATATATATATATATATATTTAAAGTTGGTGAGGAGCACTATGGTTGTGCCACCTCACACACTTTAGATAAATATTGATTCTTAGGCATCTATGCAAAACTTTTTATCTTCCAACCATTACCTATTAATAATAGATATTAATATTTAATATGATAAGTGGTATTATCATATAGCTATATATAACAATAAATATAACTTCTTCTATTGTCAATAGTAGAAGACTTATATTTAAAAAAAATTACAACTAACATTACTTCTAACCAATGTGGGATAAACCTCTTCAAAATGAGATATTACTTCTAACGACTCACTTTTAACACCATACTTTAACCTTTGATATCTTATTCATCTAAAACTTGATTTGGACAAATAAATATATCATTTCGATGTTCTTGCCGAGTAGAACACATTTGCACAATTACTTTTGTCAACAAACAAATGACAAGTAAAGAAATTTGTGCCTCAAGTTGCACAATTTCTTTCTTTAAAACACTAATTTTTTAATAAGTATTATACTTTAACTCTTGCTATTTTATTCATCCAAAACTCGATTTTGACAAATAAATATATCAATTTGATGCTCTCACCGAGTAGAACACATTTTCGCAATTGCCTTCGCCAACAAACAAATGACACATAAAGAAATTTGTGCCTCAAGTTACACAATTTCTCTCACTAAAACACTAATTTTTTTAACAAATATTATACTTTAAATCTTGATATTTTATTATCCAAAACTCGATTTGGACAAATAAATATATCATTTTGATGATCTCACTGAGTAGAACGCATTTGCGCAATTACATTCGTCAAAAAACAAATGACACATAAAGAAATTTGTGCCTCAAGTTGCACAATTTCTTTCACTAAAAACATTAATTTTTCAACAATAGAAGAGATGTATCCCACATTGGTTAGAAATTGATGTTGGCTTAAAAAATTCTATTATTAAGTACCAATAGAAGAAATGCATCATACATTGGTTGGAAAGTGATGTTGATTTTCAAAGTCACTAGAAAATCAAAAGTTTTTAAAGCTTCCACATGGATGCTTTAGAATGAAGATTTATTCAAAGGTGGTGTGGTGGCACAACCATGGTGATCCTCACCAACTTTATATATATATATATATATATATATATATATATATATATATATATATATATATATATATATATATTTTTACCATTATTACCAATAGAAGATGTATATCTCACATTGGCTAGAAAATGATGTTGAGTTTAAATTATTTTATATTATTACCAATAAAAGATATGTATAACACATTGTTTAATAAGAAAATGTTAGATTTTAAAGTCTTTAGACTAAAGACTTTCACTTTTACAAGAGATATATCTCACATGGTTACAAAATATTCTAATATTATTACCAATAGAAGAGATGTATTAAACATTGGTTATAAATTGATGTCTGTATTAAAAATACTATTATTTAATTACTAATTGAAAAGATGTATCATACATTTGTTATAAAGTGATGTTGGTTTTCAAAGTTTTTTTTATAAAAGACTTCTACAATTATTACCGATAGAAGATGTATATCTCACATTGGTTAAAAAATGATATTGATTTTTAATTATTTTAGATTATAAAAAAGACTTACTATTATTAGCAATATAAGATATATATACTTTTGATTTTCTAGCCATTAGCTAATAATAATACATAATAATAATCAATATGATAAGGGGTATTAGTATTAGTATATATAACTTCTTCTATTGTCAATAGTAGAAAACTTATATTTAAAAAACTTTTACAACTAACATTACTTCTAACCAATGTGGGATAAAACTCTTTAAGGTTAGATATTACTTCTAATGACTCACTTTTAACATCATACTTTAAGCTTTGATATCTTATTCATCCAAAACTTGATTTGGACAAATAAATATATCATTTCGATGTTTTTTCCGAGTAGAACACATTTGCACAGTTACTTTTATCAACAAACAAATGACACGTAAAGAAATTTGTGCCTCAAGTTGCACAATTTCTTTCACTAAAAACATTAATTTTTTAATAAGTATTATACTTTAACTCTTGATATCTTATTCATCCAAAACTCGATTTGGACAAATAAATATATCATTTTGATGTTCTCACCGAGTAGAACATTTGCGCAATTACTTTCGTCAACAAACAAATGACACGTAAAGAAATTTGTGCCTCAAGTTGCACAATTTCTTTCACTAAAAACACTAATTTTTCAACAATAGAATAGATGTATCCCACATTGGTTAGAAATTGATGTTGGTTTTAAAAATTCTATTATTAAGTACCAATAAAAGAAATGCATCATATATTGGTTGGAAAGTGATGTTGATTTTCAAAATCACTAGAAAACCAAAAGTTTTTAAAGTTTCCACATGGATACTTTAGAATGAAGATTTATTCAAAGGCGGTGATATGACACAACCATGTATCTCACCAACTTTATATATATATATATATATATATATATATATATATATAAATAAAATATTTTTATCATGATTACCAATAGAAGATGTATATCTCACATTGGCAAGAAAATGATGTTGAGTTTAAATTATTTTATATTATTACCAATAAAAGAGATGTATAACACATTGTTTAAAAAGAAAATGTTAGATTTTAAAGTCTTTAGACTAAAAACTTTCACTTTTACAAGAGATATATCTTACATGGTTATAAAAGATTCTAATATTATTACCAATAGAAGAGATGTATTAAACATTGGTTATAAATTGATGTCTGTATTAAAAATACTATTTTTAATTACTAATTGAAAAGATGTATTATACATTTGTTATAAAGTGTTGTTGGTTTTCAAAGTTTTTTGATAAAAGACTTCTACAATTATTACCAATAGAAGATGTATATCTCACATTGTTTAAAAAATGATATTGATTTTTAATTATTTTAGATTATATAAAAGACTTACTATTATTAGCAATATAAGATATATATACTTTTGGTTTTCTAGCCATTAGCTAATAATAATACATAATAATAATCAATATGATAAGGGGTATTAGTATTAGTATATATAACTTATTCTATTGTCAATAGTAGAAGACTTATATTTAAAAACTTTTACAACTAACATTACTTCTAACCAATGTGGGATAAAACTCTTCAAGGTTAGATATTACTTCTAATGACTCACTTTTAACATCATACTTTAAGCTTTGATATCTTATTCATCCAAAACTTGATTTGGACAAATAGATATATCATTTCGATGTTTTTGCCGAGTAGAACAAATTTGTACAATTATTTTTGTCAACAAACAAATGGCACGTAAAAAAATTTGTGCCTCAAGTTGCATAATTTCTTTCACTAAAAACATTAATTTTTTAATAAATATTATACTTTCACTCTTGATATCTTATTCATCCAAAACTCGATTTGGATAAATAAATATATTATTTTGATGCTTTCACAGAGTAGAAGACATTTGCGCAATTACCTTCAGCAACAAACAAATAACACGTAAAGAAATTCGTACTTCAAGTTGCATAATTATTTCTCTCACTAAAAACACTAATTTTGTTAACAAGTATTATACTTTAAGTCTTGATATCTTATTATCCAAAACTCGATTTTGACAAATAAATATATCATTTTGATGCTCTCACCGAGTAGAATACATTTGCACAATTACCTTCGTCAACAAACAAATGACACGTAAAGAAATTCGTGCCTCAAGTTGCACAATTTCTTTCACTAAAAACACTAATTTTTCAACAATAGAAGAGATGCATCTCACATTGGTTAGAAATTGATATTTGTTTAAAAAATTCTATTATTAAGTGCCAATAGAAGAAATGCATCATACATTAGTTGGAAAGTGATGTTGGTTTTAATTTTAGAATATGTATCCACATTGTTTAGAAATGAATGTTGGTTAAAAAGTCTTTTATCTACTACTATTATTACTAATAGAAAATATTTATACCACATGGTTAGAATACGGTGTTGGTTTTAAAGTTATTAGATAAAAGACTTAAACTTTCATTACCAATAAAAATATAAAATAATTATCTCACATTGTTTAAAAATAAGTTATGATTTTAAAAGTTTTTAACAAAATGACTTCTAATATTATTATCAAGTTAAATGTTAATTTTAAAAGTCTTTAGATAAAAAATTACTATTATTATTAATATAAAATACGTATCTCACGTTAGCTAGAAACTTATATTAATTTTAAAAGTATTTAGGTAAAAAAATTGTTTAATATTAGTAATAATATAAAAAAAAATTATAACCATGGAAGAGATTAACAATCTAATTATAATGTCTAAAAGTTATATTATTATTATAAAAATATATATATATCTCACATTGTACCCGTGCATAGCACGGGCTAAATAACTAGTTGGAACGAATAAATGTTTGAGAAAAAAGATACTAGAGAACAATTTCTCCAATTTCTCCAATTTAATATATCCTCTTAAATTTGAAGTTCCTAATTGAGAAATTTAATAGATTTCGTTCTAACGACTAAACCACGAACAAAAATCCAGCTAGCACTTTCTGATTAAGTTGTTGGCTTTTCTTCTCTTTTAGTAAACTCTAAAATAAGAACAGTTCTTAGGTTGCTTCCACCCGCCGGCAACAGTAATAAATTTGGTATAACTAAAATTCAATTGATTGTAGCAGCAGGTTAGCCATTTATAGTTGACTTTACCCTCACTCTAAATCAACACTGTTTCCCTCTTCGCCGGTAACCTACCTAACCAGTTACCCACCCGCTCTCAAGTCTCAACTACTCCCAACTTTCTCTCCCTCTCTCTACATATTCCATTCCTCCCAAATCAATTCCCCCCTCCGATTAAATAATCTTCGATGGCGGCAAACCCACCACCGTCAGAGCACCTTATCAAGGTCCACTCTCGCCGCGGCGGTGCCGGCGGAGGAAACTTGGTCCACCCTCTAACAATAGACTCGCCGTTACCTGTGACGGCGAAACCAGCTACTGCCTCACCGAATACCCAGTTTAGAGAAATTAAGCATTTCAAGAAATGGGTGCCTTGGTTAATCCCCAGTTTTGTTATTGCCAATATTGTGGTTTTTGTAGTCACCATGTACATCAACAATTGCCCCAAGAACTCTGTTTCGTGTGTTGCCGGATTTCTAGGGAGGTTTTCGTTTCAGCCATTTAAGGAGAATCCCCTCCTCGGGCCTTCGTCTAACACGTAATGTTCTTTGCTCTCTTAGTTTCGTACTATGATTCTTCGTTATTCTGATGTCATGCTTAAGTTTTTAAGTGTGTTTTATACTTTTATTAACAGCTAGGTTATGTTGAATTCTTCTTTAAACCATTCGAAACTAAGATATACTCGCAATAAGAATAGAATAGTGCTAGGTATTCCAAAATAATCCAGCTAGCCCCCGTGGAGATGGAGAGTAAGAATCCAATTACTCGTGATAGGGATCCCAGTAATGAAATCCTAAAATTATTTTTCCTTCATTCAATCATTTGGTTGAGAAATACCATATCCAAGGAATGCATCAAAGTAATAAAAGAAATAAGAATAAATTTAATGTGTTATAAACTCATGAAGAGGCACCATTACTACCTTATGGAGGATGAACGAGATAGGCATCCAATGTGGAAATCTCAATCATGGAGGAATGGGATTTCTGCCTACAATAGCCAATACCAAACATGAGAAATTAGGTTGATCACGAACAGGATTCATAATCCCCGACTTCATTCCTTCCATTCAAACAGGGCCTTATTAGGTGTCTAAAGATTTGATCGTTTTTGTATGATTTAATTTCTTGCACACTATCCCCTCCAATGGGTCCCCTCTCTCTACTGTAACATCGTAAGGAGATTGCTCTAGTGCAAAAGCAGGAAGGGAAGCGGAAGCTTGACGCAAGACTCACCCTGTCAAGCAGGAAGTTCATTGATAGCCAAGAAGCCTACTAATGGTGTCAATGTCATGTTTTAGGATATAATCAGAGGCAGACCCGTGACCATACTGTTTAAAAAACGCAGATTGAGCAAGATAAGACAACTATATGTTAACACAAATATAGAAGTGAATAACCTTTTTACAATGAGCTCACTGTACCAAAGTCATATATTAAATATTTATTATAATGTTTAAAACGAAGAACCATGAGTTACATGTCAATTACTGGTGAATAGTGAAAACACAAGAGTTTGAATTTTTAACTTATACTCCCTCCTTTCCAGGTAAAAACTACGTCATACGATGTTGGGACATTTCACATTAAGAGTCCGCTTAAAAAGTTATGTCTATATGCTCCATTACTTTTCAACTTTACCTTCCACATTTGATATCAATATATTAATTACGCCTAAGCATTATTATAATTATTAGCAATTCTAATATAGTTATATACTCCCTACGTCCTATGTAAATGTTTCTCCTTGACAAAGCACAAAGATTAAGAAACGCAATTAATGATGTGTTGAGACGATAATATCCATCTATTTCTCATTAATTTTATCTTGGTTTTTGGATAAAAGTGGTTAGGAGTAGCATTTATTGAGTCTTACTATTCTAAATAAGTGGGTTTCTAGGATATGTCATGTATGTCACGTTGATATTAAATGAAGGTTTAAGGGTATATTGGGAAGAATGGTAGAACATTTATTATTAAATAGTAATTAGGAATATTAGTTGGGACATCCTAAAATAAAAAGAAAGAACATTTATCCGGGACAAAGGAACATGAACTATTTGGGTGCGGAGGGAGTATAAATAAAGATTGGGTCCCGTTCTTGGAGTAATAATGAAAAGAAAGAGATTGAATGAGTTGAAAGTGTATAACTTTGTATTGTTGTTTGGGGGGGGGGTTGTCATATTGCATATAGTTAAAACTTAAAAGTGTTATGTAAATTGTTTGGAAATAGGACTCCTGGAGGCTGGAGTAATTTTGCATAATCTGGGGGTGTGTGTGTGGCGTAGAGGTAAGTCTACGGTCTACCACTGGATATGATTGGTTATTTGATAGGGCCTCGACTTTTTGATGCGCGACCAATCATAAACACATCAGCTTGGAGTCGAAGTTGTGATAGTCATTTTAGGCTATCTATCATTATTCATAAACGTATGGGGACTGTTTTTGTTGTCGTGTATATTTTTGGCAATTAAACTTGTTTTATAGAACAAGAACCCAATTTCAAGTAACTACACAAGGTATTAAAGAGGCCTGAATAGAATTCCAGTTAGCCAGGGATTACTCAAAAGTTCATTCATCCCCGAACAGCACCATGATTTTAGCAACAACTGGAGGCACAATCTCTTAGTTCAAGGGTTTTCTGAGATAGAAGAGGATTAGAAGGAAACATTTTTCCTTCAAAAATTTTCTCTCAAAAATAACAACTAAATATTCTTCCAGCATTAATTAGGTCTACGAAGAAGTAATGGAAATCCAAGTTACATGGACTCTTCATTTCCTACAAAGTACCTGTGTGGACACGAAATGATATGTAAATCATGCTTCCTACTTACCAAAAAGAAAACTGAATCCTTTCATTGGTGTGAGTTCCTATGGATTAGTATATGGAGCATGTTAAACCCGAAGATATTAAAAAACAAAAATTGTTTAGATGTTTTAGTTATCAATAGGCTGAGGAATGCTTTTGTATGCTTAATATCGTTTCACCTTTTGAAAAGTTTTATTTCAAATTAGGAAATGAAATAAATTCTATGCTTTTGAAGTTAAAGCAAGAACATCGTTCATCTTTGGGTTTTCCACATATGGATTCAATGTCAATTGAAGCAGATTAAATTGACATCTAAGCATATCTCTTCTCTAGGTTAATGAAGATGGGGGCTTTGGATGTGAGTAAAGTGGTGGACAAACACCAGGGGTGGCGCCTTATCTCTTGCATCTGGTTACATGGCGGAGTTTTTCATTTGTTGGCCAACATGTTGAGTCTTTTAGTTATTGGCATTCGGCTTGAGCAAGAATTTGGGTTTGGTATGCACTGAATCTCCAATTTTGTTTGAAATTGGCCCTTAATTGTTGTGAAATGTTTCCTTCTATAATTGGTTATGTTATCTAACTAATTTGATGGATTATGTGATGTTTATGACAAAAAGATATGCCATTCCTGTTCCTTGCATCTTACTGGTTCATGATTCCTTAGTGTTCACTTATCAAAGTTGCTTTCACTTATTAAATTTTCACGTTTTCGTTAAATCCCTCCATCTACTTTTTTCGTTATATGCCTGTTATCTCTGATATGTGCCACTCACGTGTTGGACTTTTTAGGGTATTGTTGTCCAAGCAATATTTCCATTAAAAAAGACAAAAAAAAAACCCTTTTCTAATTTCTTTCTTAAATAAATACAAGGATATTTTGTAATTATTTAAATTATTTTACAATATTAAACAAGTTCAAATAATCAAACCCACTAATTACTAAAAATATATATATTCCAAAACAGCCTTATAAATCTGTACTTAAAAAAAGAAAAAAGAAAGATAGACAAAGAATACAAGGAACATAAAGATAAAGATGTTTTGTCAAGATCCAGGGGAGTTGTTAAATTCAAATTGCAATCGAATTGTCTTCTTCGCTATAGCCTAAAGGTAAAGAAAAAAAGGTAGATCGCACCACTCTCAATCTAAGAAGACCCCTTGTTCTTATCTTGAAGCTACAAATTTAAATTGGGAGTTTGACTTTCTTTGATGAGTATCAGAAGTCTGAGTTCCTCTAATGGGTCTTTGTCAGTAGACTCCCTCCAATGGCAGTAAGTGCCAATTTGCTTCCCTTTGTTTTCCCTATCAGTATTTACAGAATAGAGGTCTTTAAGTGCGCATGGATGGCTGACTTGTCTTCGAAGAAGATCTGAGAACTTCACAATTCTTTCTTTGATGAACTCCATTTAAGAATACCCACAATGGTATATTGGGAAAGTCATAATACTTATTGGCCTAATTTTCCTGGTAGGATCCTTTGAGCTGAATGTCTTATAATGGTGGGAGTATTGTTTAGTCCTCTTACCTACAATTGATGACTCTAAATAATTGAGGGATATGTTAGTGGCATTGGAGTTGGTAATATTACAAAAATAGCTGAGCATTATGAAGATGGTTATAACACATGGAAATGGTAAAGTTGAAAAATTATAGAGATGAAGCCATAATTTTTGAAAGTGAACCCTTTAAGTGAAAGACCCCATAATAGAATAGTAGACTCTTTGCATGGAATTGAGGGAGTAATAATATCTGGTTGGAGCTTCCTTTATTCGCACTTGTTTATTTGCAATACATTTTGGCCTTGTTGTCTTGCAGTACGTATTGGATTGCTCTATCTCATATCAGGATTTGGTGGGAGTTTGTTGTCGTCTCTCTTCATCCAGTCAAATATATCCGTTGGTGCTTCCGGTGCACTTTTTGGATTACTAGGAGCCATGCTTTCTGAACTAATCACTAATTGGACCATTTATGCTAATAAGGTACTTCACGGGGAACTTCAAATCTGCATCACTACGAATGTACCTACATTTATCTTACAGTTCCTGTTTTGATTTTATGCTCAGATAGCGGCACTATTGACCCTTGTGGTCATTATTGTTATCAATCTTGCTGTGGGAATTCTTCCCCACGTGGATAACTTTGCTCATCTTGGTGGGTTCGCTTCGGGTTTTCTTCTTGGGTTTGTGTTTCTAATCAGGCCTCAGTATGGATGGGTTAGCCAAAGATATGCTCCTCCTGGATATGCTACTACTAGAGCTAAACCAAAATTCAAGACATATCAATGCGTACTCTGGGTCGTTTCTTTGATCCTTTTGATGGCCGGGTAAGCTTCATGCTCATGTATCTGTCTTTTCACTGCAACCTTACTTCTGTTTAGGGAAATGCTAGGGATCCCAACAAATATGTCCCGAACTTTGACTCCCAATTGACTGAATCTCAACATGTGATTAATTAGTTAGTGGCCCCACAAATGTTGTGATCTCTGACCAATCACATGGTTGACACATAAGGTGGGAGTAAAAGTTGGACAATCTTTTGGTGTCCTTGGCATTACTCTTTTGATTATAACTCTTGTGAGTCTAAACAGAGAAAGCCAAAATCATTTTACCCCTTGCTCATATGTGGCCCTGCATTGCACGATAAAATATTTCTCTTTCATTACAAAATGAGAGCCCTTCTTCATTAGTTGAACATTTTTTGAGTAGCTTAGAACCTCATAGAAACTGTTGTGAGGAGTATTTGGACAATGTAAAATGGGAAAAGGGAGTTTCCCAAAAAAAAAAAAAGGAGGGGGGGGGGTGGTGGTGGTGGTGCTCTTGAAGTGGATCAATAGGAGTATAAAAGAAGTAAAGGAAACTTAACTTGATTCCTTTAGTCATTCTTGAGGAATCTGTACTTGGAATCAAATTTGGGAGCCTATTTTTCCTTCTGTGTCTTCTGTAGATAAATATTTATTCTTGACTGAAAAGCTAGGCTAATCTGACAGGTTGGTTACGGGCTTGGTTTTACTTCTTCGTGGAGTTGACTTGAATGATCATTGTTCGTGGTGCCATTATATGAGTTGTGTGCCTACTTCGAGGTGGAGATGCAACACACAGCCTATGTCTTGCATGGTAATGTGCTATTTCAACTACTGTAATATCTTCTCAACATGGCTGGTTTTGTTTTAGAACCTAAACCACTTTTTTGAACCCCCATTGTTTGTTCGAGCTCAAGCATACGTTCCTTGGCTTGAGTAAAGCTTGAAGCTTGCTTTAGCTAGATTATTAAAAGCTAAAAAGAGCTTGTACTCTGCTTTACCTGTCCACACAAACACATTCTGATATTGCATGATTTGGACGCCGATTAATTCAATGGTTGTTTTTGCAGTCGGAGCAAACTGGTAATCAGCTCAGCTTGACTTGCTCAGGCAACAATAAGAACAGGACTTACACATTGCAAAATCCGACTGCGTCCCAGATACAGGGGCTATGTTCTCAGCTATGTCGTTAATTATACGGACTTATTTGTTGCTTTTATGTATAAATACAAAATTACCAGCACAAAATTGTTAATCACTCTTTAGTCTTCTTCAGTTTTATTACTCATGTTACTCTTCTATAAATTCGGCCTCCATGGACATATTAGCGCATTGATTTGATTTTCTTCTTCATTCACTGATAAATGAATTAAACTAGAATTATGTTTATAACTATGGATGAGTAAAGTTGACGAGCATCGCCTAAAGTAAGGGAAAAATACTTTTTTAACTAACGTACTATATGGTAGCAACATAATTGATCACGTAATTTATATAAGACAAATTTAACTAATGTACTAAAATTTAAAACAAAATATATGAAACGGACAAACAATTTATACAAAATGTGACAAAATTTGTAAAGGTGTCGTCTAACTTCGTTAACATGACTATCAAGAGTTGAATTTGTTGGTGAGTAGATATTTTGGACTCTTTGTGCGTTTTTAACATTTTAGGAAATATATAAGGGATTTTGGAGGAAAATTTTGTCACTGTAGAATGGAGAGAAAAACACTGAGGTTGAGAATTTGTTCGCGCGTGGGTTGTTGGATACTTTGTTGGAGGGTGTGTGTTCGAGGGTTTGTTTGCTTGAGAAGCTCGAATCTAGCAAAAAGCCAAGATGGGTGTGTTTGCTTGGGTTCGTTGTTCTGCAAAAAATCAGGTATGTATATATTATTTTGCTAAATATGTACACTTTCAGCTGGAAATTGTCAGTGTATACATGTTGTGTGGTCCACTAAACAGGCTTGTGTTCTCCATTTGGAAATAAAATGTTTAGGGCTTCAATAAATAATTGATATAAAATTTAGGGCTTTATGACTTTTTTGATTTCTACACATAATTATGTGTAAAATTCTGGCCGGTGCTTTTTACAAAGTTTCTAACCTCAAAAGTTCATATATATTTTTAAACCGCAAAAGACCACTTTTCGAAATATTGTTCAAAAAATGTTATCGTCTTCTTCAACAGTTCCGACAATACACTTTGAATTCGAAAATCACGAATGTG
Source organism: Codonopsis lanceolata (assembly GCA_013146195.2). Classification (NCBI taxonomy): domain Eukaryota; kingdom Viridiplantae; phylum Streptophyta; class Magnoliopsida; order Asterales; family Campanulaceae; genus Codonopsis; species Codonopsis lanceolata. The sequence continues at coordinate 111,303,374 of CM028381.1, read as the reverse complement.
TGCAACGAAATGTGATCGATCTGCCTGGTCATGTCGAGACCCCGAAAGGTAAATTAGTTTTTTGATTCATGAAATACGAAACTACAAAGGATCTGTGTTGGGTTGAAGGATTTTTCAGTTGGGACGAAGGCGGAAAATGAGGAAGAAGAAGACTTATGACGGAGGAGATGGAAGAATAAGGTGGAGGACGTAAACTGATTATTTATGCTTTTGTATCACGGTGTAAAAATGAATTAGATAATATTTTTGTACCACGGTTCAAAGTTTAATTTTTTAGTATATTTTTGAATCGCGGTTCATAAATTTCATTACATTAATTTTTGCACCACGGTTCAAAGTTTAATTTCCTAGTCTATTTTTGAACCGCGGTTCATAAATTTCATTGCATTAATTTTTGCACCGCGGTTCAAAGTTTAATTTTCTAGTCTATTTTTGAATCGCGGTTCATAAATTTCATTGCATTCATTTTTGCACCGCAGTTCAAAATTTAATTTCATAGTCTATTTTTGAATCGCAGTTCATAAATTTCATTGCATTCATTTTTACATCGCGATTCAAAGTTTAATTTCATAGTCTAATTGCAACATGGTTCATAAATTTAACCTGATATTTTTGAACATACCTCTGTTTATTGTGTATTGCATAAATGTCCTTTTTTGTCTTTAATTTTCTGAACAAAATGGTCCCCCTGTTTATTTTAACTCATAGCTTTCGATTGTTGCTATTACAGTTAGATATACATTTTTTATTTTGGCTTTTATTTTCTATTTTGCAGAATGATTGGTAGTTTTGGATTGACCATTCACTATGGTGAGGTTATTATGACCAGTCCATTAAGGTACTATGATATGGGTTATGTGGGAAGGTTTACTGATATATCTTGTGAAAATTCTAACTTTTCTGCATTGCAAAAAATGATAAAGTCAAAAACCAATTGATAAAATAAACTACCAAATGCCATTTGAAAGCATGGAAGATGAGCTTAAGGTTTGTATGGTGTGATGAGCAGGTAAAAGATTTAGTTGAGGTTGGTAGAGGTAGCAAACAACTAATAATATATATATATATATATATATATATATATATATATATATATATATATATATATATATATATATATATATATATATATATATATTGAGCATGATAATACTAAGGATGTAGATACTGATGTTGAACAAAACAATGCAGAAGAGCACAATGATAGTGATGATGATGAAGGTCGTGATTATATTTTGAGTGGCAATGAAGAAGATGATGTGACTAGTTTAGATCACATTAGTGAAGATGAAGACGAAATCAGTTTTTTTAGGGAGAAAAATGATTGAAAATAAAAGGAAAAATGATGTTACTTCCTCAATTGTTGACCCACCAAATCATGCACAACCAATTGTTGAACCAGCAGATGATGCACCACTAATTGTTAACCCACCAGATCATGCACCACCAAATGTTGAACCAACTAGGGCAACCACTCCAATTACTACCCATCATATGCCAACAATAATCAATGATGATTTTATGGAGCAGATTAGGAATTTTGGTGGTAAGGTGGATAAAAAAGAGTATAATAGTGAGTATGTGGACTCCAGTGATTATGATTCTCTCTACTTTGATAGTGACAATGACATGGAAAATCTAGGATAACTTGACCGACTATCCAATCTTTGACCCTACAACCAAATGATACCACATGTCCCCTGTAAATGGGATGAGGTTTGCTAACATTGGTCAATTAAAACACCGTGTCACCTGTTATGCAACAAACAATTGATATGATTGAAAATTTGTTAAACTTCAAAAGAAGGCTGCTGAGAGATACACATAAGTGTGTGAGAAAGTTCAAGTTGAAAATTTGTGGGCCAGCTTGGGTAGCTAAGATGTGTGCTAATGAGATAAGGAATAATCCTAGGTGGAAACTGATTGATACGAAAGCTTACATTATGAAAGTGTATAAGGTGGAATTGACTATCTGACAATGTCATGGGGCTAAATGGATTGCATTGAATGAGGCGGAGGAAGCTTTGAAAAAACATTATAGTAAGCTGTTTGATTATGAATATGAACTGAAAAAAAGTAACCCTGGGAGCACAGTTGTTTTGGAAACTAAAAGGTTTTTGTCTACAAATGAATTGATTTTTGATAGGTTTTATGTGTGTTTTGATGCATTGAAAAAGGGATGGGCCAGTTGTTGTAGGCTTGTGATTGGCCTTGATGGTTGTTTTCAAAAAGGATTTTGCAAAGGGCAGTTGCTTTCAGCTGTACGTAGGGATGAGAACAATAATTTCTTTCCTATAGCATGAGCAGTTGTGAAAGTAGAGAGTATCAACGCATGGATTTGGTTCCTTCAACTACTCAGTAATGATATACAATCCAACAATGGTAATGGTTTGACTTTGATAACAGATCAACAAAAGGTATGACTTTATTTATATTTTAGTACTCTGTTATATATATTGATGTTATATATATTTATGACTTTGTTTGGTTTATATATATGTGTTTTTCCAGGAACTTTTAAATGCCATGGAGACTGTATTCCCTGAAGCAGAGGTGAGAAACTGTGCTAGGCATGTGTATGCCAACTTCATAAAACACTACTCTGATTTGTACCTAAGGAATTATTCTGGAAAACAGCAAAAATTAGGACAATAGTGGAGCTTGGGAACTACATGGCTGAGATGAAAAACATAAATACTGCAGCTTATGAGCACCTGATGACAAAAGAGCCAAGTAAGTGGTGAAGGGCATACTTTTCAACTCATAGTTGTTGTGACAGTGTAGAGAACAATTTGACCGAGTCCTTTAATTCTTACACCTTAGAAACTAGGAGTACTAATAATTAGTATGTTGGAAGACATTAGGGTGGTTATGATGGGTAGGTTGGTTGACAAAGCCAAAATGTTTATGATTCTTGATGATAATATTTGTCCCATAATAAGGAAGAAGTTGGAGGTTTTGAAAGATAGATATATGAATTGGAGTATTGACCATAATGGTCAACAACAATTTGAGGTAAAGAAAGGAGCAGATGGATATTCAGTTGACTTGAAGGAAAGGGTATACAGTTGCAGACTTTGGCAGTTATCAGGGATTCCTTGCAATCATGCAATAAGTGCAGTTTATTTCATTGGGGATGACCCAGATAACTACATTAGTCAATGGTTTTAGAGAGACCATATTAAGAAGGCTTGTGACTTTCTTTTGAAACATTTGAATGAAGTGAATCAATGTGTGAAGTTTGCAAATGAGAAACTGTTGCCTCCAATTGTGAAAAGAATGTCATGGAGACCAAAGTACAATAGAAGAAGGGAAGACATGGAAAAACCTCCTCCCAAGAACCCCAATGAAATCTCAAGGAAGGGAAGAAAGATGAAATGTACTAATTGCAATGGTGATGATCACAATGCAAGAACTTGCAAAAATCCTAAAATGGAAGATGATCAAGCACTTCAATTGAGAAGAAAAAGACAAAGGAAGAAAAGACAAGTATCTTTGAAGAAAAGGCAAGTATATTTAATAACAATATATTTGCTTAACAATTTTTTTAAATTTTTAAGATTGAATATTGAAGTGAATCATGAAGTCAACCATGAAGTCCCTAATGAATCAGTTGAAAACTAAATGCAAGTAATTGTTATTTATAGTTAATCAGTTTCATTAATTGCATCTATTGGCAATTAATTTATTCAAGTTTGTTTAAGTTTTATAAATTGTAGGTTTTTTTGTTTTTTGTTTTTAAGATTGAATATTGAAGTGAATCCTGAAGTCAACCATGAAGTCCCTAATGAATAAGTTGAAAACCAAAGGCAAGTAATTGTTATTTGTGGTTAATCAGTTTCATTAATTGCATCTATTGGCAGTTAATTTATTTAAGTTTGTTTAAGTTTTATAAATTGTAGTTTTTTGTTGTTGCTTTTTTTAAGATTTAATTTTGAAGTGAATCCTGAAGTCAACCATGAAGTCCTTAATTAATCAACCAGAAAACAATAAAAAAAAAAAAACAAGGCTTGGAAGGCCTCTAAAATTGTTACCAAGGAGGAATGTTCCGGCAGGATTTGACACTGACATAAATCAGAATACTACAGCTGCCTACATTGTGGTAACACATTTTTATTTTTGTTTATTGAACACATTTATATTTTTGTTTATTGTTCTAGAGCCCTGGTAGATCAATTACTTTGTCAACAACACCAATAGTAGGATTTAATTCAAGAACAACCATTGGAGTCAACTCAAGTGTAGCCCCTACAGCCCCTGCTACATCACCAAGAGAGAGGGCTGGTATAAACTTAGGTGCATCCCTTATTACATCACCAAGAAAAAGGACTGCAATAAATTCAAGTACATCCCATATTAGATCACCAACTACTGGTACTATTATTTGGCATGGCAGGAGGTGCATGGTTAAAAGTCAGTTTCAAGCAAGTGCTGCAAACAATGAAGAGGTTGAGCTGCCTCTAACATGTCCTTCTCAAGGTAGTCAAACACCAAAGAGCCATCCACCTATTGAGACCACTAAGGATGTCACCTAGGCTCAAGAGGTTGAGGAAGAAGTTTGACTTGCGATGAAACATTGGAATTAATCATTAGAATGAATCTATTAACCTTATTTTGTGTATTTTGTTGATAAAGTCTTTAATGGTCAAAACAAATTGGTGTTTGATTGTCAAAACATATGGATGTTTAATGAGGATGCCTATTACAAAACAATTGTCTTCCTTCATTTGTTAATGACAACAAATGTTTTAATCTATTTGTCTTCCTTCAATTTCATTCCTTGTGATGTCAACATTTGTTTATAACAGGTTTCATACTAACACAGTGATATCTATATATATATAAAAGCAAGAAAGTATTCCTTTTCAGGAAACTTCCCGCCAAAACCACATTTCCAAAATAAGAAAGTAATATTTGCAATTAGTCAGGGTTAAAGATGTAATATTCTCAATTCAGTCCAAATCTAATACAAAACCGTGTAGCCCACATTAATATTTGCCCATTGTTTTGAGTTGTTTGACTAAACAGTGCTTAATTTACTAATAGAACAAATCATATACAGCCAAATTTTCAGCCATAAAGTGGCCTACATTGAAAAGACAACAGAAAAAAAAATGCAAACAACTATAAAAGATACAATTTGTAAAGCTTATTGTATTGCTTCTGAAACTTCCAAGTTGGGATAACCGAGGGAAATTTTGCTGAAGTGACCTGCAACCAATGTCATAGGCTTAAAAAAGGTTAGCAATACAATCATAGTAAATTTGAAATAATTATGTCTTCACAGTTTTGATCCTAACCGGCTGGAGCCCATTGAAGATTGGATAACCGAGGTAAACCTTCCACCAGATTTCCTCACAATTTGAAAATAAAACTGAATTGCCCTGCATGCAATTTCATTGGCTTATAAAAAGTTTGCAATGTAATCATTACAAATTTGTAATTATTTTGACTTGAAAGATGTGATGCAAACCAGATGTATGCCAAGCTTAAACACTATAAATACACCTCTTACTTCCTTCCTCACCAACAATGGCTTCTGTGCATTCACGATTCAAAATACCCAGCAAATCTGAAAAAATGCCTTTGTTTTTCAGTATGATACACGAGTTGAACCCATCGAAGATTGAATGGGTACTGAAGGTTCGACTAGCTCACATTTATAGTGTGCCAACTTTCAATGACAATGCTACAATTTACAGTTTAGAGTGCATCTTTCATGACAAGGAGGTAAACATGCATATTCCAGTTTCCTTTCAATACTGTTAATTTTGTGATACGTTTTTTAATTCATTCACTTTCTTCTTGCAGGGTTCCAGAATTCATGCAACTATCAAGCAACAGCACGTAGGCAAATTCAAATCCACATTGAAACAAAATCATTTGTATGCCATTAAGGATTTTGTTGTTGCTGACAACATAATGAAGTTTAAAACAACAAATGAGAAGTATACAATCATGTTTCTTGACAAAACATTGGTGACAGAAATTTTTGATCAAAAATTCCCAGTTAATATTTTTTATCTTAAGCCGTTTGGATATTTTTCCAACATAGATGAAGTTGATGAGTCACAGTTGATTGGTAAGTTCATTCTTGAAATCAGTTAATATTTATGAATTTATTACACAGCTTCTGATATATTTTGTTGTACAATGTTGTGAAGATGTAATAGGGAAGCTTACAGCAAGAAATTCACCACAACAAAAAGAGTTAGCGGGCGACATGCAAAAATGATAGACATTGTGTTAGAAGATTCTGAGTTAAGTCAATTAAATCTATATATGTTATGATCAACCAATTTTATATTCCCCATAATTAAAATATTGTATTTTTTATTTGGTTGCAGTGGAAAAACATTGGCATGCACATTGTGGGGAGAATATGTTGATATGCTAATGAATAAATTAGCTGAAATTGTTGATGAGCCTGTCATAATTCTCCTGCAAATGTGTCGCGCAAGGAAGTTTCGCGATGTGGTTAGAATATCAAACACGTTCTATGTTAGCAAAGTCATTGTCAATGGAGAAATAAAAGAAATAGCGATTTTGAATCGGTATGTGCTAATAATTTTGTTATTATGTAGACAGTTATTAATTAGATTAACGATAACGATATAAGTAAATAAGCTTCAAACACATAATAAATTAAAACAAGTACTAATATCAGTTTGTATTCCGTCATAGTTTGATTTCGAACTGTAAAGCATCCATGCCAATAAATAACATATCAATAGAAGGAGATCGATCTATAGTCCAAGAATTTGAAGGCTCTCAGGAACTGGTTAGGACAATAGAACAACTATATGATATCAATGAGGTAATTATGCATTTTAACTTGCATTTGAATTCTTTTTAACAACTGTTACATATTTTGTCTTCGATTTAAAAGTTTATATTTAATAATATATTCAATAGGTTGGGAGCTATTGGGTCTATGGCAGGGTAGATTTTATAGATTTAGGAAGCAATTGGTGGTACATTGCATGTACTCGCTGTCCTAAGAAAATGACTCCAGCAGCTGGAAAATTTTATTGCGACAAATGTGGCATTTTTGATTCAATTGGTAAAATAAGGTGCGATTTTTTGAAAAAAAGAAATTATTACTGTTTTTTTTAATTATAATTCTTTGGTATTGGTAATAAGAATGTTTAAAACAGGTACAAGCTTCAACTGCGTGTGGTCGATTACACAGGTAATACATCTTTCTTGCTATGGGACAAAGAATCCACTGAAATAATAGGAGAATCAGCAACGACGCTCAAAAATAAATATTCTGATCAGGTGAGCAGATTAAGTACATATTAAGAATTTACATAACTAGATAGACAAACACTAACAAAATTAATTGAATGTATTGAACAGATAATACCTACAGAAATTGAATCTTTGGTTGACAAGAAGTTTATCTTCAAGATTCAGATTAGAGGAAAGCGGTCGAGCTAATCACGATGTGTATCAAGTTATAAAAGTCATACGAGATGAAAAACTAATTGAAAATTATTTTGGGCATCTAATTGATGATTATGATTTCTTACCAAGGATGGATCCTGCGGAAATGAGAGACTTACATGAGGTACATGTTGTAAATTTAAATTTCATTCATTGCAAAATAAAATTATTCTTATCATTTTATAGTTCATTCAGCTGAATCCAGCAACTGTGGATGCTACAACCCCTATCAAGAAGGTAACCAAGATTCCTATTTCTAATGATGTGGTAGCATCAACATTAAAGAGATCACTATTGGATGAGTTCTGTGGGAGTGAAAATAAAAAGATGGCTAAAGTTGAAGTCAAGATTGAAAAGGATGAGTACTGATGTTATGGGCAGTGACCAATATAAGATGGTTCTTTTGTGTGTCTTTTGAAGATGGAGAAGTTGATGAAATAAATCAACCAACAGTTGGATCAATATTGCATCTTTTTTAACAAGCGAGACTGAAGAGAATGAAATGGCGAATCTAGCTGGAGTAGTTTCTTACTGATGTTCAAGGCAGTGACCAATTTAAGATGGTTCTTTTGTGTGTCTTTTGAAGATGGAGCAATTGATAAAATAAATCACCTAACAGTGGGATCAAGGTTGCATCTTTTTTGACAAGCGAGACTGAATATAATGAAATTGGGAATCTAGCTGGAAGAGTTTGTTACTTCTTTTGTAAGGGATGAAATTACATGTTTTCCCATTGTCTAAGTTTCAATTGTGTGTTTGGTAAAGCTCCATGTTTAATCGTACTTATATAATTAACTACTTAGTTTATGTTTCATAAAGAAGGTGTGTTATTGGAGATAATGTTCAAAGGCAACATTTAAAAGAAGGCAGAGTAATCAATCAACTACAGTCCAACAAAGAGTATATCTAAAGCTTTTTATTATATAATTATATAAATAAACAAAAGGCATATGACTTTCCAGATATGCATTGTGCAGATAAATACTAGATCACACAGCTGTATATGTAAAAAAAAAAGACTATTTATATTCAAATCTAAAATTCTAAAATACTCGCCCCAAAGCTGCAGTAATGCAATTAACTTTGTATCGAAAAGAAAACCAAATACAGAATCCAAGGAGACAAACATTATTTTTCTACCCAGCAACAAAGTTGTTTATTAGATAAACAAATGGCACATACCTTTTCAGATATGCATTGGGCATTTAAAAACTATTTTCCATGGTTGTTTGTGTTAATAAAAACAAAATTTTATTTATACTAGATTATCCTAAAAAACTGAACACAAAGCTGCAAGTAATATCATTAACTTTGTATTGAAAAGTAAACAAATTACTTAAAAGTATCCATAAGTTAATTGGTTCAGCCGAAAAAACATTGAACGAAAAAAATATGAAGTTAATTATTATATTATTTTAAAAACCAAAGGGCACATCATATAAACCCATAAAGCTGCAAGTTACATGCAAAGACGAAAAAAAAACTGCAAGTTATATTATATATATATATATATATATATATATATATATATATATATATATATATATATATATATCAGACAAATAAAAGGTAGATTACTTTCCAGATATGCATGGGCACTTAAATACTATTTTACATGCCTGTTTATGTTAATAAAAAAAAAGATTTTATTTATACTAAATTACTCTAAAAAACTGAACACAAAGCTTCAAGTAATATCATTTCTTTGTATTGAAAAGTAAACAAATTACTTAAAAGTATCCATAAGTTAATTGGTTCAGCCGAAAAAACATTGAACTAAAAAAATATTAAGTTAATTATTATATTATTTTAAAAACCAAAGGGCACATCATGTAAATCCATAAAGCTGCAAGTTACATGCATAGACTAAAAAAAAACTGCAAGTTATATTATATATATATATATATATATATATATATATATATATATATACAGACAAATAAAAGCTAGATTACTTTCCAGATATGCATGGGCACGTAAATACTATTTTACATACATGTTTATGTTAATGAAAAAAGAGTTTTTATTTATACCAGACTATCCTAAAAAACTGAACACAAAGCTGCAAATAAAATAAATAACTGTGTATTGAAAAGTAAACCAATTACTTAAAAGTATCCATAAGTTAATTGGTTCAGCTGAAAAAACAGTCAACCAAAAAATTTGAAGTTAATGATTATATTATTTTATAAACCATAGTGCACATCATGTCAACCCATAAAGCTGCAAGTTACATGCATAGACTCAAAAAACAAAAAGCTGCAGTTTGAAATATATTTATATATTGATACCAAGATAATGATTAGCTTTATAACAAACATATGTGCACATTGTTCGATTTATAAAAGCTGTAATTTTGAGTAATTGTCCAAACTAATAATTTTATATATTCTTTGAAATCCTAAACAAAAACCGACCTATGAAATATATGTTTCGAAATAATTGTATCTATAATTTTGGAGTTTGTGTAATTTATTAGCTTGATAATGACCACTTTATGAAGCCAGATATTGCTAATAAATTACACAAATAGTTTTCATGGAATTTTATCGCTTACAACAGAAAAAACAATCACATTACTATTTAACCTACAAACAATTTGAATACTAAAGTTAGAAGTCAGTTAATTAACCAAATTCATGATTGTAAGACACTAAGACACTTTCAAAATTTATATAAGTTACTTATGTAAAACACTTTCAAAATTTATATTGCAGATAATTGTGTAAAACACTTTCAAAATTTTTGAAATTCAAAACATTACTATTTAATCTACTAACAGTTTCAAGACTAAAATTTTATAAATGCCAAATTAAAGTTAGAGGCAGTTAATTAACAAAATCAGAGCATATATGCACAGTCATAGTTAAATTTGCACAAATATATGCACAAAATCAGAGTGTATTTACATAAATTCAGAAGGCAGTTAATTAACATTACAAGGCAGTTAAGTAACAAAGACATTTAATTAGTGAGAATAAGTATCCATAAGTTAATTGGTTCAGTTGAAAAAAAATTGAACCAAAAAATATGAAGTTAATTATTATATTATTTTAAAAACCAGAGTGCACATCATGTCAACCCATAAAGCTGCAAGTTACATGCATAGACTCAAAAAAAAAAGGTTGAAATATATTTATATATTGATACCAAGATAAATAAAAAGGCAACAAGGCTGTTTATTAGATAAACAAAAGGCACATTACTTTCCATATATGCATTGGGAAGATAAATACTAGATTACATGGCTGTTCATGTTAATAAAAAAAATTATATTTATACTACATTACCCAAAAAAAACTTAACACAAAGCTGCAAGTAATATAATTAACTTTGTATTTAGAAGTAAACCAATGACTTAAAAGTATCTATAAGTTAATTGGTTCAGCTGAAAAAACATGGAACATCATGTCAACCCATAAAAGCTGCAACTTACATTAACATGTTATATTATTTTGAAAACAAAGGGCACATCATGTCAAGCCATAAAGCTGCAAGTTACACCCATAGTCCCAAAAAAATATAACCTCTAGCAGTTTTGTATACCACAATTACAAAATCCAAGGACACAAATAGTATATATATTGTGTATCAGTTTAGTATACCATTTGCCTTTCATTTTCAGTACTTTGTAATTGTCATTATGTAAATCTTTCTCTATCCATTTTCCATTAAGTGTTAATATATACAGAAATCAACCACATTCAGTACCATAAAGCCACAAATTTATTCAGCTTGGTATGAAGCAATCAACCAAGTACATGCCAGCAAAGAGAGTAACGTAAGCAGCTGGATATGGATGTTTAAATCTGGCAGGTTGTTGTGAAGTAGCAAATAAATGTATAGTGGATATAACATCCAATATCAGTTAAACTCCATGTAAGATATATTATTTGTTTATGTTTGAAAATGATATTACGGTTTGTATTTTCTCAATTTCTCCAAACAATGCTATATCAAATGCAAATCAGTTTGAAAAGGAAATCTTATCTTGCAGATTTAGATGTTCCATCTGAGCTGATCTGGTTTTTCAATTCAACCTTTTGTTTCTACGTGCAAGGGGCAATCAACCAAATCCTGGCCAACAAAGAGACAAACATAAGCAGCTTCATAAAGATTTGTAAAGATGACAGGTGTTTTTGAAGTAGCAAATCAATGAAGAAGTCGATATAACATCCGATAAATTTTGAACTCCAAGTAAGTAATTTATTTTGTTTATGTTTGAAAATGATAGTTTAGTGGTTGTTTACTCAATTTCTGAATTCAAAGCTAAATGAAATTGTAATAAGTGTGAAAAAGAAATCTTATCTTGCATTTTTCCATCTTGCCTTCCAGCAGATATGGATGTTCAATTCAGCCTCTTCATTTCTACCTGCAAATATGTGTGTCAACAAATAAACGTTATTTTGCTGTTCTGAAAGTGGTATTGAGGGACTATTGAAATGAAGATCACGAAATCAACAATCATCTCCAACAACATTACAAATAAAGAAACTTCATTTTCTGGTTAGTCTCATTCATCAGTATTGTTTTAATTCAGAATTACATTTATGTTCATTGTTTTACATTTTTTTAGGTAACTTCAAGATTAAATCTAAAAGTAAATAATGATTTTTACAAAGTTGTTTCATTTCCAATGATATATGTTTGACAAAAACAACGAAAACAAAAAAAAAATCATGAATCATGTAACTTTAGAAAGCATTTAAATTAGTTTTTTTAATATTTAAAACAAATGATAGCACCAAAACTTAAATATGTATACTTTACTGCCAACAAAACTTATTTATGATTTGCAAAAATCCAAAACATAAAAATAAAACACTTATATAACTTACAAAACTCTTGATGTGAGACTGTTTCTCAAAATCAGTTCAATGTTTCCAACACTCCTTTGGTACTCCTTCGTCTCGATACCAACTGCAATTATTCTAAGTCAGTAACCAATCTTAACATTTGTACTAACAACACTTTAAAGTAAAATTAAAACATACTTATGAGAATGTAAAGTTTTTTTTTTTTAGTTATGTGTGACCTTTGATGTTAATGGCTGAAGTGTTTATGCTATAAAATCTGTAAAATGTTTGGCATTCAAATATGAACTACTTTATCAGAAGTAGGGGAGTAAAAATAAATCATGCCACATATAAGTGTGTACAGAATTATAGTTGCTGCTGAAAATAAAAGATAGAGGAAGGGCTTCAAACTATAAAAAAATATAAATCCCAAAAAAATTGGTAGAAAGAAGACATTACTTAGTTTATCAAAGTACTAAACCGATCTTTCACAGGTATATTATATTCAGACGACTCCATTTAACAACAAGTATTAAATGAAACAGTAAAACTGATTAAAAAATATTGGATAAGAAAATGAAACAAAAAAATACTTCCAAAGTTCATACTAACATCACAAAATCTTTCTCTGAGGAACGAATGTTCTTCTTCCTGCAAGTCAACGATTACAAAATAAGAAAACCAGTATGAAAATTTCATACAAGTTAGAAATGAGTAAATGAGTAATGATCAAGTCACATTACTCCAATTTGGTTCGGTTTTTCTTCTTCCGGCAATTAACAACAAATTGAGGTGAACACTTTGCTTCCAATTCATTAGGATACGAACTTGCACCCTAGAACAATTTTATGATAGTTAAGGATACAAGTTGTAGATCAGCCGTGGCTTGAATCAAACACACAATTGCAAATAAATAAAAAGATACATTAAAAATTCAAAACCAACCCAGAATACAAATCAGCCATCTAAAAATTTCATCAAAATCATTCATGAAGAGAAGAGCATTCAAAATAAGCCAATACATATATCAAAACATAATTACAATGCAAATCCTAAAATCAAAGCTGAAAAACAAATTGGCATGTTGATAGATATATTGCTCATTCAAAAAAAACAAACTCGATCCTAATTTTTTAACCCGATAAAGGTATATCATATATCGGTTACACACTTTGATGTAAAAACATGGAGAAATTTATAGTAAATCATTGCTAATACGAAATATTTCCAATTTCTTTGTAGATCTGAACATTTTTGTATCTTGATTACCCAGATCTGTAATACTTTTCATAACAGAAAACAAATATATCACAATAAATGTAACGATCACTAGATCTGAGTAAATAATTAATACTATGTACAAATTTCATATATTTCATCTTATTTTGTTGAAAAAAATTATAGATCTAAAACTTTCAATAACGATTTTGTCAGATCGGAGTAAATTATAAGCACAATTAAAATTTAAAAAATATATATTTATGTTTACAGATCTTACCTTCAAAATGGTAAAGTAAATATGGTGGAAGCCAAGTAGTTGAATCTTTACTGATTTTTCTTTCATTTTTGAACAACTGACCGAAACCCTTTGTGTAGATTATCTCTATCAATCTTCACAGTTCCTTCAACAGCAGAGTAGAAGGTTTAGATGACATAAAACAAACATTAAACTTTATAAATGAAATAGCCGAAAATAACTTACACATATATGAAATGGTTCGATCACCATGTTTTATAGAAGAATCGTAGTAATCGTTAATTGAACCAGAGTGGATGGATTTATTGTTCGTTGATGTAGAGGATGGACTGCCGGAGCAACGGAGAAGACGAAGAAACTCGACCGACCGAAGAAGAGGAATAGAACGGTAGAGAGGCTTCTGCTTTTTGGGAAGTGAGAGAATTAAAAATCTCATTGTGATTCCAACCCTAGATTTCTAGGTTTCTATTTAGTTATTTACTTTACATTTGATCTCATCTTCTTAGTATTAGGTTTCCCTATTTGGGCCAATAGTATTAGGTTTCCCGATTTGGGCCAATAGTATTAGGTTTCCCGATTTGGTCCAAGCTTAAATTATTTGATTTTCTCAATGGGCTCACTAATTAAGAAATATCCCATTTCATTTGGCCCATGTTTTGATTAATAGAAGGAGAAATTTGTATTGGATCTTTCTTAAATATTTTAGGGACAAAGTAATTTTTTGTTCTTTTCTCACACTTAGTAACCAATCCGTTTGACATGTTTTTTAAAAAAACGGAAAAAGTCAATTATTGTATCTCGATACAAAATTTTGTGTATGAAAAAAAAAAAACAATTGCATGCATTGTGAGGTACAATTGATGCATTCCTTTTCAAGATTTTCTGTATCACAATGCACAAAATAAATAAATTTGATGCATTGTGATTTTAAATTAATGCATTGAGGAGTGATATTGTATGCATCACAATTTAATAAGTCACTTTTTTGGGTTTAAAAAAAAGTAGATGGGTTGTAATCAATTTTTAAATAGGTAAAGGTCTTTCCTCTTTTTTTAACCTACTCACTCCTTTTTTTTTTCAAGTGGAAAATTTGATACGGTGCATCGCAATGCAACATTTGGTGCATCGCAATGCAACATTTTATGCATCGAGGTGCCAAAAAAGTATATTATGCCAAATTTGTAACAGCTGCACTTTCCGATCTTTTTTTTTCTAACTGAAATAAATGCATTTTATGCATCGCACTGTATTAATTTCGGCATCGTGGTGCCCAAAATAAGCTAATTTCATCTATTTTGATGTACAATCGATGTATCGTGGCGAAATATGTGTATGTCATTTCTTTAAATTTTTATTAACAAATTTGGGGCTGATTTTTTTTAAAAAAATTGTAAACGCTTTGTTGCTTTGTTATTTATAAAAATCGGAAAGGGTAAAAAATTGACAATAAAAAATGTAAAGGGTAATGTAACAAGAAAAAACTTATAGAAAGGGACAATTATGCAATTATGCGAAGTGTGTAACCGCATCCGCTACCCAATATTCGTCTTTAAATGAAAAGTCGCACTTTATGCATTTCAATGTAAGATTGTATGCATCGAGATTGCCAAAATTACTTAATTACATGGAATGTGTTGTACAATTGTTGTTTCATGGTTCAATATTTTGTATTTGCCATTGGAAGAAGTTACTTTTTTATGTTATAAAAAACTTTTCGGGGAGTGCGGCGATTAAAAATTGATAAATAAAAGGAGTACACCGAAATTATTCTAGATAGATAAACTTTAGTCGATAATATATTTTTATGCTAATAGTTAATGATATGTTATTTGCCATTTATATTTACTTTTGCTAATTAGTTTTGTAAGTGGTGTAATTTTAATTTTTTATTTTATTTGCTTAGTATTAAAGGTGGATCATGATACTGAAAATACAACTTCTTGTCGGAGTGGGCCAATTACGAAAGATGGTATTAGTCTAATTTGCTTATTACGATATTTTTTGTTATATTATTTATATTTATCTTAGTACTAAAATATCTAGCAACAGTGAACTCAAGGACTACTGGAATATATTATTTCAATCATGATTACTCGGCAGCAACCGCAAGCCCTTCAACAAGTATTGATTTAACGAGCACTGATGATCGTTGCAGTGATATCATTAATGAAAGTACTTACAAAAAATTACGTTACGATAAATCATTGTCTTTATCAGATTGTAAGTGGTTTTGTATACTCTTTATTTTCAATTACATATGTTTAAGTTATTTTCATTCTATATGTATTGCTATGTACAACTTAAAAAGTATGGTGTGAAAATATTTATTTTTTTATATTTTGAAGAAAAAAATGTTTAATTACCATTGTGATTAAGGTCAAATAAGTAAAGTTTTGATGGAAGCATAAAAATGAAAATAATAATTTTAATGTTATGTATATGACAAATATCAATGAAAATGATAATATTTTTGATATCTCATACTCCCTTTTTTTTCAAATTATCGTTCACATTTTCTTTTTCGTCGTTCTTAAATATTTGTCGTCTTTCAAAACATTTCGTTTTAAGAAACCACATTTACCACTCTACCCTTAATTTTTCCACCTATTTTAATTATGGCCACATACTCAATGGCATTAATGGAAACCACACATTTCACTACTATTTATAATACAATGAAGTTTTTTTTTTCTTACACGATGTGCCGATTCCAAGTAGACAATTATTTGAAAACGGGGGAAGTACTACTTTTAATTTGATTTTGTTTAAAGCCGCTGCTATTTGTTATACACATTAAAAGCAATATTTTCTTCAAACAAGTTTACTACTTTTAATTTAGTTTTGTCTAAAGTCACTCCTAATTGTTATACTCATTAAATTTGAATAAAAAAATACTTGCAATGTTATTTTGGAAAATGTATTATACTGTAACGCAGAATAAGTTGTATGAATGTGTTCGATCTAACGTTGTTCGTCACAACATTAACTTATTGCGATTTTTATATAATTATGTTTGTGTATGTGAACGATTGAAGAATATATATTTTATGTGCAGCTGTCATCAATCATCCAACTACGGATGTTGTTATGACAAACTTGGACAAACATGATGCAGTTGTTATGAATGATGGTCCTGTTTCTCCTTTAGCAAACGGTTTGTACAACTATCTAATTTTGTTTTGTCCATTTATGTTGTAATTTTAGTAATTATTTTTAGACATTGACTATTACAATTTCGAATCGTTTTTGTAGGTTATTGGGATATTGGTGATCCAACTTTCAGTTGTTGTTTTTGTCGTGCTTGGTTTTGGTATGAAGAAAGATTAGCTCGCCATTATAAAGCCCGCAAGCCGAAGTTTAGTTTGTGTTGTATTCAAGGAAAAATTCTACTTCCATTTCTAAAACCACCACCTCTTGAATTACAAGAATTGTTATATGGGAACACAAATAAAAGTAAACACTTTCGACAAAATATTCGTTCGTATAACAGTATGTTTTGTTTCACTTCAATGGGAGGGAAGATAGACAAGCGTGTCAATCAAGGTGGAAGTCCTCCTATTTTCAAACTTCATGGTCAAAACTATCATTTAATTGGAAGTCTTCTTCCATCAGTGGGTTCAACTCCTAAATTTGCGCAGTTGTACATCTATGATACTGATAATGAAATTGCAAATCGGATTTCGAGTGTTAGGTAATTGTTTACATAGAATTTCCAAAAATTTATATTTTTATTGCATAATATAAATATATTATGATCGATATGATGATTGCATTTATTTTTTCAGGGAAGATCCAAATTGTCATGATCTTCATGCTGAAATTGTATCTGATTTGAAGGTTATGCTAGATACGAATAATGTGTTGGTGAAATCTTTTCGAATGGCAAAGGATAAAATGTTTGAAGAAGGAAGATTTGATGTGAAATTAAAGTTGATTGGTAGGCGAAGTGGCGATGCAAGAAGGTATAATCTTCCATCAACTTCTGAGGTTGCTGCGTTAATCGTTGGCGATTTTGATGAAATGTTGGGTGACAGAGATATTTTAGTTGAGACTCAGACTGGAACATTGAAGCGTATAAATGAGTTGAATGCTGCTTATCTTCCCATGCAATATCCGTTGCTTTTTCCATACGGCGAAGATGGATACAGAGAAGATATTCCATTTTCTAAATCCAAAGATGGCTCAAGAGCACGAAATAAAGTTAGCATACGAGAATTCTTCTCATATCGAATGCATGAGAGAGATTGTGAGCCGACAACCGTTATGTCTTCAGGAAGACTATTTCAGCAATTTGTCGTTGATGCATACACTATGATTGAAAGTGCACGTCTGACTTATGTCCGATTGCATCAAAAACAATTGCGTTGTGAAATGTACAAAGGCCTGCATGAAGCTTTGTTACGTGGTGAAAACGATGCATCAACTCAGGGAAAAAGAATTATATTGCCTTCAAGTTTTACTGGAGGAGCAAGATATATGATACAAAACTATCAAGATGCCATGGCTATATGTAAATGGGCAGGTTACCCTGATTTATTCATTACATTTACATGTAACCCCAAATGGCCTGAAATTGTTCGCTTTGTTGAAAATCGTGGATTAAAATCTGAAGATCGTCCAGATATTATTTGCAGAGTTTTTAAAGTCAAACTTGATGGACTTATGGAGGATCTTCGTAAAAACAAGATATTCGGAAATGTTGGAGCAGGTATATTTGTTTAATTGGTGCACCAACTATTTAAAGCTTACCCTCTCCATTATTAGTAGTATAACTCATTAAAAAAATTAATTTGTTGTAGTTTTTTTCCAGTTGTTTATAGCGTTGAGTTTCAGAAGAGGGGGTTGCCGCATGCTCACATATTATTATTTCTTTCTAAAGATGACAAAACGCCAACACCAAATGCAATTGATCGTATTATATCAGCTGAAATCCCGAATGAAAATGAGGATCCACTGTATTATGCAGTGGTTAGAGATTTTATGATTCATGGTCCATGTGGTCTTGATCGAAAGAGTTCTCCTTGCATGATTGATGGGCGTTGCTCAAAGCATTTTCCGAAAAAATTTGTTGAGACTACAACGATAGATGATGATGGTTATCCAGTATATATGCGAAGAGATAATGGCAGAACGGTTCTTAAGAATGGGGTTTGGTTGGACAACAGATATGTTGTTCCACACAATCGCTACTTATTGTTGACTTATGGAGCTCATTTGAATATGGAGTGGTGCAATCAATCTCGAGCGATCAAATATTTGTTCAAGTATATAAACAAGGGCCATGATCGTGTGACTGCGACATTTTTCCAAAGTTCAGATGAAGGTAATTCGCAAAGGAATATCGACGAGGTAAATTTGTACTATGATTGTAGATACATCTCATCTTGTGAAGCTGCTTGGAGAATTTTTGGTTTTGAAATACAATACAAGTATCCCCCGGTGGAGCGACTAAATTTTCATCTTCCGAATCAACAAAATGTTATTTTTTCAGATTCAGATAAAATTGAGTCTCTCATGGATAGAGAGTCAATCAGCAAGAGTATGTTTTTGGCATGGATGGAAGCTAATAAGAAATATGCTGAAGCGAGAAAATTAACATATTCTGAATTTCCCACAAAATTTGTTTGGAATTCTAATATACGCGAGTGGACACCACGAAAAAAGGGATTTGCAATTGGACGGATTTTTTTTGTTCCTCCAGGATCAGGTGACTTATATTTTTTGCGATGCCTTCTTAATGTAGTTCGTGGAGCTACCTGCTATGACGATTTATGCGCAATTAATGGGGTTCAATATCCTTCTTTTCGAGATGCTTGCTATGCTTTAGGATTGTTAAGTGATGATAAGGAGTACATTGACGGAATTATTGAGGCGAGCCATTGGGCATCAGCTCATGCCATGAGAATTCTTTTTGCGACGTTGCTAACATCTGGATCTATAAGCCGCCCTGAGGTAGTTTGGGAATCATGCTGGTCTTATTTATCTGAAGACATTCTATACAAGCAAAGAAATCTATTCAAATATGAAGGTACATAAGAAATATTAATGTAGTTATATTTTTTTTAGAGTTTGAATATAATATATCTGTTGATTTCAATTGTAGGATTGCAATTAAATGAGAATCAAATAAAGAGTTATGCACTTGTGGAAGTTGAGAAACTTTTAAAAAGTTCTGCCCGAAGTTTACGTGATTTTCAATCAATGCCATTTCCAGAAGATCAGTTTTTCCATTTCTTGCCTTCTAGATTACTTCACGATGAAATGTGTTATGATAGAAGAACCTTGGGTGAAGAACACAGACATCTTCTTTCTAATTTGAATGATGAGCAACGACACGTGTATGAAACGATCATCGAATCAACGACTTTGGATCGTGGAAGAATTTTTTTTGTCTATGGTTATGGAGGAACTGGGAAAACATTTATTTGGAAGACTTTATCTGCTGGCTTGAGATCACAAGGACATATTGTGTTAAATGTGGCATCCAGTGGTATCGCATCTCTTTTATTGCCGGTGGTAGAACTGCACATTCGAGATTTTCCATTCCGTTTACTATAAATGAAGAATCAACTTGCAACATAAAACAGGGTTCTCCTCTTGCAGAGCTTATTCTAAAATCAAAGCTTATTATATGGGATGAAGCTCCAATGATGCATAAATATTGCTTTGAAGCCTTGGATCGCAGCATGAGAGATATCATGAAAGTAATTCATTCAACAAGAGCTCACATTCCATTTGGAGGCAAAACTATTGTGTTTGGAGGAGATTTTCGACAGATATTGCCTGTAATTCCAAAAGGTAGTAGACAAGATATCATTCATGCTACTATTAATTCGTCGTATCTGTGGAAAGATTGCACTGTTTTGAGGTTGACAAAGAATATGAGATTACAAAATAATGGGGTGAATGCGGATTTTCAAGAATTAAAATATTTTGCTGATTGGATTGCAAACGTTGGCGATGGGAAAATTGGTGAACCAAATGATGGATGTGCTTCTATTGAAATTCCCGACGAACTTTTGATTAAGAACTTCAACGATCCAATTGTAGGAATTGTTGAAAGTACGTACCCTGGTTTTGGAAATGCTTCGTGTGATGAAACGTTGTTTGAAGATAGAGCTATTTTGGCGCCTACTCTCGATGTTGTTAATTCCATCAATGATTACATGGTATCAATTAACAACTCAACAGGAAAATTGTATTTGAGCTCTGATTCTACGTGTCATTCCGATAAATCTGGTGGTTTAATGAATGATATTCATACTCCTGAATTTTTAAATGGAATTAAATGTTCAGGAACTCCAAATCATGAGTTGAATTTGAAGATTGGAACTCCAGTAATGTTGCTACGTAACATAGACCATTCTCTTGGTTTATGTAATGGTACGAGACTGCTTATTACAAGACTTGGGAATCACGTTTTAGAATGCAAACTTCTTTCAAAAGGCAACTCTGGTGGAACTGTTCTTATTCCACGAATGTCATTGACGCCTTCTGATCCAAGATTGCCTTTCAAATTTCAAAGAAGACAATTTTCGTTGATGGTGTCTTATGCGATGTCAATTAATAAAAGCCAGGGTCAATCTCTGTCCAATGTTGGTTTACTTTTGAAAAAACCTGTTTTCAGTCATGGACAACTGTATGTCGCACTATCTAGAGTTACAAATCCGAAAGGGCTTCGAATTTTGTTATGTGAAAATGATAAACCAAATTGTTGTACTACGACGAATGTTGTATTTAAAGAAGTGTTCCAAAATGTATGATAAATGTTGTTATTTAAATAAATTTTCATCGGTTGTTTTATTTTGCTTAATATTTTTCTGTATTTCCTTGCTTCTTTATTTGATTGCACCTTAAATTTTGTATCAAGTTTGTTTAATTTATTAGCATAAAAATTATTTTTTTTTTCCAAATTAAATTATTCCCCGTATAATTTACTATCTTGGTCAGTATATTACTACATGCCCATTTTATGAAGTCATTTGTCATGATTAGACTATCAAACGTCCGACCTGACTCCTTCCTAATCATATATGTTACTCCATGTCTCTTAATTACTCTCTAATCATATATGTTACTTCATGTCTTAAAATTATCATATAGATTGATTTATCGTATGTTTTTAAAAAATATATTTAATTAAATTATTAATATTAATAATTTTACAAGAGCTCACGTTCCATTTGGAGGCAAAACTATTGTGTTTGGCGTTCGTGTAATTTACTTGCTTGGTCAGTACACTACTACATGACCATTTTATGAAGTCATTTGTCAAAATTAGACTATCAAACGTCTGACTTGACTGATTCATCTCTCCTAATCATATATGTTATTCCATGTCTCCAAAGTACTCCCTAATTTTTATTTATTTTTTATTTGTTCCCAAATTAAATTCTTCCCCGTGCATCGCACGGGTATTATACTAGTTGATACAATACCAAAAAACACAAGCAATACATTAAGGTAGAAAGAATTTGCTTACTGAGTAATACTAACTTAGTCATATTGATACAATACCAAAAAACAGAGCAATACATTAAGGAAGCAAGAATTTCCTTACTGATCAATACAAACTCAGTCATATTGATACAAACATGACAATACCAATATCAATAACAGAACAATACCAATACAAACTCAGCCATATTGATACAAATAGGACAATACCAATATCAATAACAGAACAATACCAATATTACACTAAGGAAGCAAAAATTTACTTGAAATTTGTTGTCTTTGACGTTTGCTACAATCAAGCCAACTACCAATGTCCAAGTCATCAACATTACAACCACATACCACCATTCTCTCTTTTTTGCCTTTCCAAGTTGTTCTTCCAAATTTCTTGCATGTACATTCAACTCTATTTTCTTTCTCTTCATCTTTTTAGCTTTTTCAACCATTTGTTCGACTTCAATTTCAGTTTTGTTAATTTGATGCTTCAATTCCACATTTTTTGATCTCAACCGCTCACAAATGATTATTATTATTATTATTTTGGATCTTTCAGGTAATGCTCGGTCGATCCAAGCAAAAAAATGACAATGCTTGACTCAATCGTGTAGCAGAAGACATGGAACTATATCAAAAATAAATTAAAAAGTAAATAAAGAACAAAGAACAAATGCAAATGCAAACATGAAAATACAAACCTTATAGTTTGGGCATCCTATAAACCTCTGACTAGGGTTTTCATTACTCCAAGATGTCCACATAAGAGCTCGAACACCACAATGGCAAACCCTATTCAAATTACAGTAATTCTCAAGTTATTTTTCTTCGAAAATTGGAGTTTCCATGCTTCCACTGAAATTGATGTGCAAAACCGTAAACAATCGACTCTAGTTAACAACAGAAATGACTTTGCAATGATTGATTTGAAAATTGAGCTCAAAATCTTGAGAAATTGGAAATCGATATGTCTGGTTTTGAGCCCCAGGTATTATTACCTGTTATGAAGCGAAGGAAGAAGATCACGTGCTTCCATCGTGTCTTTTTTACCGTTCCACGCAAGCAGCCACGCACGTGCCGCATCATCGCTCCTTGACGGCTTGCAAACGAGACTGTTACGTATTTGGTTTCATTTGCCTTCAAAATTTAGTATATTAGTTAAATTTGTCTTATACAAACTACGTGGTCAATTGTGTCGCCTCCAATTAATACATTGGCTAAAAAAACATTTCCCCCCTAAAGTAATAATCACCCCGTTCTTAAATTATTGCTATGTTTGACTTTTTGAGTCAAACTAATTGTTTTTTAAATGAAAAGTAGAAAAAAAGATGCATGTTAAATTTTAATTTGGAAAAAAGTTGGTTAAATTAAAAAAGTCAAAACAAAATAATACTTTAGGAACGAATGAAGTAATTCTTTTAAAGTTGTAAGGCTAACAATGTCTTTTTATTATGCATTCGTATTTCAATTTATTTCCTTATGAGATTATAACAAATACCAATAATGATTTTCTTTTTGTAATTAATGAGGATAATAATGAGACATTTAATTCGGTAGTTGAATCATAATACATCTTCCACTCAATATAAATACGCTCCGTATACTCTTTAAAATAGAGCAAGGAAGATCGAAGGAAATCTATCTTCCACTCAATATAAATACGCTCCGTATACTCTTTAAAATAGAGCAAGGAAGATCGAAGGAAATCTTTCTTTGGCTTGTGGATTGGAATTGAAGGTTTAGCCTTTTTGAAATGTCTCGGCCAAATGATGGTGAAACTAATTTAGATGGAGTTGAATACGAGACCTCAAGGTTAGTATCTGTATTTTTTTCAACAAATTAATTTATATTCGTTCATTCGTATACATTTTTTTCCTATTCTTTTATTCTTTGTAAGCAAAATAATACGACTACAGTCAACATGTTACAAATTGGAGCAACATGTTATACATGATGCTTCTATTTGTAAATGACAACAACTTAGAAAATACAGTTTTACAACATTTTATGACAGAGCTCTTGATCTGACCTACCTTGTGTAAGGTGTGTTAATTAAGTTGTGAGAGGGGATGCTTTGTCTAATAAATTAATATTCGTAAGAAGGTCTTACAGAAGACTTACTATTTGTAAATATGATACAATTACATAAGTTTATTGGATTTTGGCTTGCGCTCGAGTCAATAAGAGCTCGAGATTGTGTCATAAGGTGATTTGGTCACGCCGATTGTGTTTTAGAAGAATAAGAGGTAATTCTTATTAGATTACTTGTCTTGAATGGATAATTTGAAAACACAAACTTTATTATAATGGTAGTATTAATTTATTTAAGCTTGACTCATTTACAATTTCGTACACGATCAATCCTAAATCCTAAAGTTAATGAAACCAATTTCAAATGTAATTTCCATTGTTAACT
Source organism: Codonopsis lanceolata (assembly GCA_013146195.2). NCBI lineage: Eukaryota > Viridiplantae > Streptophyta > Magnoliopsida > Asterales > Campanulaceae > Codonopsis > Codonopsis lanceolata. Next base: position 111,278,785 of record CM028381.1, on the reverse strand, counting down.
GATTATATGAAAGAATGCATTCATATACTATATCTATTAGGTCAATTCTAAGTCTCAAAATATTTGAATCGAGGTACAACTAGGCTCGATCAAAACTTTCTTACTCATTTATTCTATCTTTTTTTCTTTCTTTATATCTTGTTTTTTTTCTTCTTCGGTCGTCACAAAACTAAGGAAAAGAATTATGGCACGATAGTTTTAAATTTGATTTTGTGTGTTTAATTTTAATTTTTAGTGATCAAAGAACAAAAATGTATAGAAAAAGGAGCAAGGCTAAGAAGACCAAATGTCTAATGTTAAAATCTAAAATCCCTAAATAATGTAGTAAGGAATTATGAAACTAAGGCTCCGTTTGTTTCACGGAAAATCATTTTTAGAAAATGATTTATGGAAAATGATTTCCAGAAAATCAAAAAATTTCATTTTCAGGTGTTTGATAAATCTTTTGAAAATATGTTAGAAAACATTTACGGGTGTTTGGCAAACACACGGAAAATGTCACGGAAAATAATATATGAATAAATACAAAAATAAAAATAGAAAATAAACAATATTTATGATGTCCCTAGAAAATCAATAAGGATCATCTTTTTTTAATAAGGTCAATCTTTTTTTAATCTCACAATTACAAATAATTTTTTTGATAGTTGATATGAAAAAAAAAACATTTTAAAATAGAAAATGAACAATGTTTAGGATGTCCCTAAATAATATATGTGACACTAATTTTAGAACGTAGTAAACATTTATTAAAATTATAATTTATAAATAGTATGCACAAACTTTATTTATATTTCTAAACAATTTATTTGTTGAGTGAAATATTGTGTGTGTAAGTAAATATGTGCAATTGTGAAAAAGGGCGGAGGGTGCCCGAACATTTGGAAAATGACTTACGGAAAGTGAATCCTTAAGTCATTTTTCGGAAAAGAAGTCTTCATTTTTCTTTGACTAGGAAAACCTTTACGTTGATTGCATTTTCCTGGTTCTACCAAACACCGAAAAATGAGGAAAACGTTTTCCAAAAGTTATTTTTCATAAAATAAACGGAGCCTAACAAGGAAAAAAAAAAAAAAAACCCGACCGAGCCAAACATGGCCTTCAAGCATTTTCTAGTTAGTTAGTCCTTACACCAGCGGCAAGAACCAGCCCCTTTTTTGGCTTAATAAAAAAATAAAAAATTATACTCCAATCATGAAGACGGGAAAGCACAATCACAATCTTTTCTCTCATTCACTCCATGCCCGTCTTCAATTTTGAACCTCTGAAACATATTTCTCTCTCCTTATATCATGGCGGTTCGAGCAGTAAACACCTGCTCAACCTTCCGCTCCGCCGCAACACCACCGCCGCCGCCGCTACTGTTCTCGACATTCTGCCGCTGTTTCCACCACTTCAGGTCCGTTCAATACCAGCAGCAACTCCGAAAATCAGTTGTTCGAGTCTCAATTTTTTGCTCCAACCGAAGCCGCGGTTTCGGCAATGGAGGTCGTAGAAGTTATTCAGGTCTATCTCTGATTGACACTGTCCTGGAAGAGCTTGAGGATTTGCGGAAAAGGAGGAGAATTCGTGCCAGTAACAAGTTTGTTTTTCTTCATTAGCAACTCTTTCATTGTGAAATTTTGGGAATCCAATTTTCTGTGTTATTGGCGTGCAAACTGATTACAAGATAATATATGTTCAGTCCTGCTATCCGAGTCTACTAAACAGTAACTTATACACAGTAAGAATCCTTTCCTTTCCTAAACACTGTTTAGCACGTGGGCACGTAATCTTGATTCTGTGTAGCACTTTGGTTAAGACATGTGCACGTACTCTTCACACTCCCCCCTCAAGTTGGGGCGTGGGACTCCCAAACGCGCAACTTGCGTAGTAATCCAGTGAACTGACATTTCCCCAACGCCTTTGTGAAGATGTCCGTTGATTGCTGCTTTGAACGCACATACGCCGTAGCAATTTCTCCTCTCACCAAATGTTGTCGGACAAAATGACAGTCCACCTCAATATGGTTCGTTCTGTCAGGAAAAAAACTGGGTTCTTCGCGATATGAAGTGCAACCTGATTGTCACAATACAATCTCATCGGTTGCGTGTGGAAAACTCCTAACGATGCCAAGAACGACTTTACCAAGATCAATTCGCTTGTTGCGGCTGCCATCACCTTATACTCTACTTCTGCTGATGATCGTGACACTACTCTGGTTCTTCGTTTTCCAAGATATTGGAGAGCCTCCCAATGCGATAAAGTAACATGTTATCGACCGTTGAGTTATCGAACAACTAGCCTAGTCTGAGTCACTATACCCATGTAAATCCAAGTCTCCAATAGCTCGTATCACTATGCGTCTCCCAGGACTTCCTTTCACATACCGCACTACCCTTAAAGCTGCCTCCCAAACTGGGACAACACGTGCACAGAATATGCTAGCTCGGGTCGTGTGATAGTCAAGTAAATCAGTCGCCCTACCAATCTCCTGTACTGCTATGGCTTCTTCAAAATGAAACCTGTTTCTAGTGCCAACTTGTGATTATGCTCCATTGGAAATTCCACTGGTTTTGCTCCTAGAAACCCACATTCATTCACAATATCAATCACATATTTCGTTTGGCTGAGAAACAAACCTTTCGGCCCTGTAGCTACCTCGATACCTACAAAATACTTCAATTGCCCCAGATCCTTAATGCCAAAATTTCCATCTAGAAATCGCTTGAACTCGACGCATGCCTTTTGATCATTGCCAACCAAAATCACGTCATCCATGTAAACCAGTACTGCCAAAAATATCTTCTCTTTCTTGTAAGTAAACAATGAGTAATCCGCATAATATTGCACAAAACCATGCTTCTTCAAGGAATCGTCAGCTTTGAAAACCAATTCCTAGATGCCTGTCTCAATCCGTACAATGATTTTTGCAAACGACACACCTTATTTGATTTACGTGTGTTAGAAGTATTGAGGGTTTATTTGGTATAAGGTATATGTTTGGGGGTCTTGGTGTAACATGTTTTATCACAAACATATATATACTTCTCTGCCTAACTGTCATTAGGTTACGGCTTCTCCAATTCTTTCTACTGTTCTCTTCTTCTTCTTCTATACAATCAACATGGTATTAGAGCAGGAATCCATCTAATCTCCTGTGCTGATTGTTCTTCATAAATCCTTCCCTTTTATTTTTTTTTTCTTTCGGTTTTTGTTCGACATGGGTATGCGCAGTCAGGCTTGCGCATGCGTTTGAGTCGCCGGAGGAGATGCGACGTCATTTGAAGGATCCAAAATAGAAGGTTTGTGTCGCCCAGTCTAGGCGAACGTGTCTGTCCAGTCACCGTCACCAGAAGTCACCAGAAAACTGCTCACGCGCCCCACGCGCCGGCGCATCACTGGAAAAGTTTGTCGGAATTTTTTTGGACCAGTACAGATCTGTTCACCTAAGCCTGTAGATCTCTGGTTCAAGGTTGGTTTTTTGATTCAACAAGTTTTTGGGGGTTTTTCAGGCTAGATCAGTCACCTAGTCTTGTTTCTGTGGTTCTGTTTGGTTGCTTGTTGGTTTTTCGATGTCGACATCAGGGAATACGGGGACTACGGAGTCTAAAACCATGGTTTCTGAGGTTTTCTCCACTAGTACAAAAATTACGGACAAGAAATTAACAGGCAAGAATTATTTAATGTGGCGGCGGGTTGTTGAAATGAATTTAAAAGGGCAAAATAAGGAAGATCATCTCACTACGATTAACTTTGATCTCTTGGTCCGTGCCGATCTTGATTTGTATTGAAGCTCATGAATTCTATGGATGATGAGGCAGTGAATTGGTAGCTCATACTTCCATTGTTCGTGATTTGTGGGAGTATTTAGCTGTGTTGTATGGGGGCAAGGATAACATGAACCGGATGTATTACTTGTCGTGTGCTATGTTTCGCCAGGATCAACAAGGTCGTAGTGTTACCCAGTATTTTGCGGACTACAAGAAATTGGCGACTGAATGGAGTTCTTTGCTTCCTTTGAGTACCGATGTTAGTACTGTGCAGACACAACGAGAACATCTGATTATTCTTGGATTTTTAGCTGGTTTGAGATCGAGTTCGATCTCGAAAAATCTTATCGCACACAAGTGTTGGCTCTCTTTAGGATGTGTTCTCTCGTGTGCTTCGGCCTCTCTCGAGGCCTCTTCGGTTGGCCACACTAGCAGTATTGGTGATTCCTCTGCACTTGTGAGTCAGACATCTCACCCTAATCGGGGTCCGGAGACTAGTGGTCGTGGTGGTCGATCTTCTGGTAGAGGAGGTCGTGATGGTGGTCGTGGTGGCCGTGGTGGAGGTAGGGAGAGTAGAGAGGTTCGTGCTTGTTATCACTGTGGGGATACGAATCATGTGGTTCGTAATTGTTGGAAGTTGCATGGTAAACCGTCTAGTGATCGATATGCGCCGTTGCCTCTCACTGAGTGCCCACCCAGTCTCAACCCTAGTGAGGGTAAGGTAATACGGATGACTGATGATGAGTTTGCGAGATATACCCAGTATCAGGCTTCTTCGTCTGCTTTTTCCATTGCTACTTTTGTCTAGACAGGTATGCCCACTGCGTGTGTTTCTTCCTCTACTTGTAAATGGGTTATTGATTCCGGTTCTTCTAACCATTTGAGTGGCAACAGAGGTATTTTTTCTTCATTCTTTCCATCTTCGACATTACCGAGTGTTACAGCGATGGGTCTATTGCTTACATTGCAGGCGGGGTGATATTTGTCTCACATCCTCTCTTTCATTATCCTCTGTTTTATACATTCCTGGTTTTCCGTTCAATTTACTGTCTATTAGTAAGTTTACCCGTGATCATGCTGTGATGTCTCATTTTTTCCCACTTATTGCATCTTTCGAGGATCGTGTGGCGAAAATGATTATTATTGGTAGAGGCGGAGTCGGAGGACTTTATTTCTTTGAGGCTTCATCTACTCTAGTTGCGTGTTCGAGTGCCTCTTTGTCTCCGTTTCAAATCCATTGTCGTTTGGGTCATCCGTCTATGTCGAGTCTCAAGAAATTATGTCTAGATTTTTCATCTTTACCAGTTTTTGGATGTGATGCTTGTCAGTTTGCGAAGCATCATCGCATTTCTTATATTTCTAGGGTTAATAAGCAGGGCGCGTGCCCGTTTGATGTAGTTCATTCGGATATTTGGGGACTAGTCCTATTGTCTCGAAGTTAGGTTATAGGTATTTTGTTACTTTTGTGGATGATCATTCTCGTGTTACTTGGATTTATTTAATGAGACATTGTTAGAGTTATTTGATATTTTTTACGTTACGTCTTTGAAATTAAAACTCAATTTGGTGTGCTGTCAAACATCTTCGCGATGATAATGCTCGAGAATATTTCTCCACTTGTTTACTCCAAATTTATGTTAGCTCGTGGCATGCTCCACCAATCCTCTTGTCGATACTCCTCGGCAAATGGTGTTCTTTGAGAGAAAAAATCGTCACCTCCTCGAGGTTGCTCGTGCGCTTTCGTTTGAGGATGTATGTTCCTAAACCTTTTGGGCGGATGTTGTGTTAGCGCTTGTCATCTTATCAACCGTATGCCTATCTTACGTTCTTTCTGGAGGCGATCCTCATCAAGTCTTGTTTCCTTCAGTCTCTATTCCCGGTGTCTCTAGGATATTCGGTGCGTCGCCTTTGTTCGTGATCATCGTCTAATGTCACCAAGTTAGATCTAAGGCACTCAAATGTATCTTTTTGGGTTATTCTCGTACTCGAAAGGATATCGATGCTTCTCTCGACTTGAATCGATATTTGGTTTACGTTGATGTTTCTTTTCATGAGTCGGTGTCCTTCACCTACATCGGATATTCCACTGTTGAGTTTGTTCGATGATGATTTTCTACTCTATCGGGTTGTGGAGTCCACTTCTCTCCCCACGATCTACCTCGTCCTCTATTCAACAGGGTTTACACCCGCGCATGCTCTCGAGGGAATATGCCTCTGCTCTCTTGAGTCCGTCCTACCATCGTCGCCCGATCCGGCTTCGTAGAGGTACCTTCGATCTTGATATTCTGTTGCCAGAAAAGGTAAACGTAGTTGTGTAGTTATGCGTTACATCCTATTTCTAACTTTGTTAATTATGATGGTTTGTCTCGATCTTTGTGCCTTTGTTAGTGTCCTTGAGTCTCATTCTCTTCTAAGTATGGGTCATCTGGCTTATGGACGAGGAAATGGCCCTTATGCACAATCAAACTTGGGATTTGGTTTCATTGCCATCGAGGTAAACATACTATTGAGGTGCAAATGGATTACATCTATCTTTGTTAAGGTCAACTTGGATGGTTCTTTGACTCGCCTTAAGGCTCGCCTTGTTGCAAGGGGTATGCTCGGACATATGGGGTTGATTATACGGACACTTTTTCTCCGGTTGCTAAGCTTGCCTCATCGTTTACTTATCTCTCTTCTTTGCCTCTTCTCATTGGCCTCTTTATCAATTGGATGTCAAAAATGCATTCCTTCATGGTGATTTACACGAAGAGGTTTACATGGAGCAACCTCAGGGTTTGTTGCTCGGTGGGAGTTGGTTGGTTGCGGCGGTCATTATACGGGTTAAAACAATCTCCACGTGCGTGGTTTGGGAGATTTAGTGAGGTAGTGCTCGAGTTCGGGCTTATGAGATGTCGAGTGATCACTCGGTATTCTATCGCGAGGGGTGAAGGAATCATTTCTTGGTTGTTTATGTGGATGATATTGTCATCACGGGAAGTGATAGTGCGAGCGGTATTAGTGCACTAAAGCGGTTTCTTTAGGAAAAGTTTCAAGCGAAGGATCTCGGTAATTTGAGATACTTTCTAGGGATTGAGGTTGCTCGGTGCAAGCAAGGCATCTTCTTGTCCCAGAGAAGTATGTGTGTGACTTGTTGAGTGAGGCAAGGCATGTTGGGAGCGAAGCCTTTGAGACTCCTATGGATCCGAATCTGAAACTTACAGTGAAGGGGGTGAAAGCTTTGCGTCTGAGAGAATATCGGCGACTTGTTGGGAAATTGAACTATCTTCTTTGTGACGAGACGGATATTGCATTTGCAATTAGTGTAGTAAGTCGGTTTATGTCCTCTCGCGGACTACACATTGGGAGGCTGCTTGTTAAGATTCTTCGGTATCTTAAGAGAGCTCCGGCTAGGCATACTATATCAAGATCATGGACATATGAGAGTAGAAGGGTTTGCTGATGTGGATTGGGCAGGATCCCCAGATAAGAGATCTACTTCTAGATATTGCGTGTTTGTTGGGGATAACTTGGTTTCTTGGAAGAGTAAGAAACAATCGGTTGTGTCAAGATCAAGTGCTTTGAATTAGAATCTGGTATGGCTCATGCTACATGCGAGTTAGTGTGGATTAAATCGGTTACTTGGGGAGATCGTATCGGGAATCCAATGCCTATGCGGTTGTGGTGTGACAACCAAGCGCACTATTCATATTGCATCTAATCCGTGTTTCATGAGCGAACAAAGCATATTGAGCTTGATTGTCACTTTGTTCGTGAGAAACTTCAAGAAAAATAATTTCCACGAGTTTTGTTCGATGGCGATCAACTAGCAGATATTTTCACGAAGTCTTTAAATGGCACAAGAATAGGATATATTTGTAACAAGCTGGGCATGCATAACATTTATGCTCCTCCAGCTTGAGGGGGAGTGTTAGAAGTATTAAGGGTTTAGTTGGTATAAGGTATATGTTTGGGGGGTCTTGGTGTAATATTTGTTATCACAAACATATATATATTTCTGCCTAACCGTGATTTAGGTTATGGCTTCTCCAAACTCTTCTCTTCTTCTTCTTCTTCAACATAATCAACAAAAAGCTACATCTAGGATTGGACCAATGACTAGAACGATCCCCGGCTTACAAGCATGGATACCCCATAACTAAAAGTGGTGGGATTGATTCTCATAATGATTCATACACTGAAAAATATCAAAATTGTTGTGAAAATTGTGTCCTAATTTTGACTCTCAAATCCCAACTGATGTGTTAAGATATGATTGGTAAATTAGTGAGCCCCACAAGCAAGTACCTTCATGCATAAGTGATCACATGCATGTTGACACATTGATTGAGATGATTACTTTGAGCAACCTAACGGCTAACGCTATTCAAATGAAAACCAGAATACTTAGCAATTTTTTTTGGTTTGCTTATGCCATTTTTTTGGTCAATTTTTTATGTTTTCTCTCACTCATTGGCCCCACCATCATTCTCTGTGTGTCTTTATTACTTTTTTATTTCAAACTATTATAAAGTTAAGACAAAAACCACGAAATGAGGAAAAAAAAATCAAAACATATGATTCTTAAAGTTGAAATTAAGCGGAGATACTCCCTCAGTTTCATTAAAATAACTTCGTCCGTCCAAAAAAAAAGAGTCGCCTTTAACTTTCAAAAGCCACATGACTTTCTCTATCGATGTAATTGCGTATGTATAAATCTTACTGACGTTTGCGAAATGGTACAAAGAAACCTAACCTCAGTCATTGTTTCATCCAAGAACCTAATGGGATGCTAAATCTCTTCATTATCACTGACATAATCAAGATTTGGGGAATAATGTCCTCACGCTCAGAATAGTCCGTCATCATCGTGAATTTCATTGCTCATCGGAGTATTATGAAACAATTTATTAGCATACCATTACAATTTCACAAGCGTCAATAGTATTTCTACATATAATATACCATCGATAGGTTTTTTGAATGATGCAGCAAAAGTCAATAGGTAAAAAGGCAATCATCCCTTTCTCAAATGAAATTTTGATGAAGATTTACTAGTTTTTTCAAAATATATAAAACATGATTGATAATACTTTTAGCCAAATTCACAAAGTTTTATTCCCAAACATATGGTAAATATCAATCTGAAGTATGGTCAAACTGCTTTGAAAAGTCAAAATACAACTTCCTTTTTTTTTTCTTAGGACAACAAACAAACATTTAAATACTATAAATCCCATTATACATTGGACAAAAAGTAAAGTTAGCATGAATGGCAGCAACATTTCTAATCCCGAAATAGAACCTCCGTACGTTCTTATCATAGTACTTAAAAAATTGACCTTGAAATTGGAGAAAGAGAATGAGAAATAGAAAGTTAACCTGGAATGATTGCGTCCAAATATGAAAAGAGGTTCATTCAAAGATGAGGTCCTCCAGTCACAGTACCAACATGAAACGGAGTTGGAGACGTCGGTGACGGCGACACGCCGGACGGGAAGCAGTCCCCGCTCCTGTCCATGTCCAAACCTTCTCCCTCTTCTTCCTTCCATCGATTATGATTTCAATTCACCCTTTAGACTGATTCACTGAGATGAGAACGATAAATCATGGAATAAAACCCTGATTTTTGTGTGAAATACCCAAAATGCCCTTAATCCTTTATCATTTACGTGTTTATGTTCTGTGGTTGTTCGGTCACATTCGCCGGAGAGACTAGCGGCCGCAGAAGGAGGAGCACCACTCTTCACCACCGTAGCAGTAGAGATAGAGAGAGAAGGAAAGGCCGCCGGAGGATCAATATCGAACTGCGCCAGTCTGATTAACGGGACTCCAACAGGTATTTATGCTCCTTGTTCAAATTCACGTTTCCTCAGCTCAGTGATCCGGCCGAGTTGTCGTAAGCTTGCCGATTTGGGCTTATTATTTGCCAGTCAGTCAACCACTTTGTAAGCATCAATTTTACGCCTTGGTGACTTCGCCTACACATTCAACCCTAGATTTCATTTTAATTTTTTAGAAGTTTTTACTATTCAATGCTTCCCTTCTAGCCTGCTAGGTGTTTGATAAAATTCCACAACTAAATGTACTTCTCAATCTCGGTGTTTGTTGTTTATTACGAGTACTTCCTATGATGCCCATGATGTTTGCAACCCGAATTGAAACGATCAAATAATTGAAATAAATACCGTAGTGATTAATAATCCCCTATGATTTAAATATTAATAGGTTTTTCGTTTCATTCAAAGTGTCCACATTCGAAAATATTTAAGAGATTTGATGATCTAGCCAACCTTATGTTTAGGATAGAAATTTGTAAACTAAATCTCCACGAGGACTTGTACTCTTTCGAGGGGAATAAATTATGAGTAACATCAATGTGAAATGCAAGCAGAAAATAAGCACTCACCTATAATCAATGTTACTCTCAACATCATATAGTTAAATGTTTAAGCAACCCCAATGGCTAGAAGCCTAGAATTCTTTCAGGACCACCGGATTTTTTAGTATTTGCTATAGTTGTGTTTTAAGAGTATTGCGGTATAATCTTGTATAGCTTCAAACACTGTGTGAACTTGTGTAAATTTTTTGGAATATTGTTTCTTCTAGAAATTGTTTTGAAATGTAAAAGGTTCTTGAGAAGAAATATTGTCGAGAAATATGGAACTGTTGCATTAGATTCTCCTTACTGATCGGTTCCTTATTGATATTTGATAATGTCGAATTGGAAACTTGGGATAATTTTCGTTCTTTATCATTCAATGAGCATCTTTTTGAGGATGTTAAGGAAATTAGGACTTGTGTCCTGAACAATAATGCAAAACGATGTGAGAATGATGATGATAAGGTTGGTCAATCTTCTGGTAGTAGTTTTAGGTGACCTTTTTCCAATTTATGCATTTTTCAACCTCTCTTTTTTTTAATCCGCATTATTGCTAAGCACTTATTCTCCACTTCACCCATTGAAACCCCAAGAAGTCTCTTTGTTGTTCACTTTCCGGTCAATTTGTAGGGTTGATTTTGGTCAAACTTACTTCTTTTTCTCCTTGATCAAGGTTTTGTAGTATATGCTTTTACTCCCTACATTCCAATCAAGGAGTCCACATTTAAGAAGTCGACTAAATAAGAGATATGTTAGTTTTTTTTTTTTTTTTTTTGATAAGTAATATTATATACCGGCACCAAAACAGGTGACACGTCCTTTGTATACAAGAAATATACTCTACCAAACAGAACTAAACAATCAACACATTATCCACATAATCAACTAGAGTATTTTCCCTGAATACCGTTTGTACACCAAAAATAAAGATCCGCCAGAATCCCCTTCGTCATCTTCTCTATATCCGTTTCAATGCTCTCAAAGACTCTTCAATTTCTTTAGTTCGAGCATACCTCCAACGGAGCAGCATCCCAGGCTTCAGATCTTCTTTTTCTATGCTATTAAATGGACCAAGTGCGTAACGTCTCTATAATTGACCTTGGCATGACCCAAGAAATATTAAAAGAGACGAAGAATGTGATTCCATTTCTCTCTAGCTATGGGGCAGTGTAGCAACAGATGGTTGATGCTCTCCTCGTCATTTTTACACATAAAACACCGGTTCATGTAGATTCTCTTTCTTCTTCTTAAATTGTCTCTGGTCAAAATGGCTTCTAGCGCTACTTCCCACATTAAGAAATCCACCCTACTAGTGGCCTTTGATTTCCAAATAGTTGTCCAAGGCAACAAACTATCTTCTCTCTTTTCTAAAATCTGATAGTAAGATTTCACTGTAAACCTTTAGTCCTTTGACCCATCCCACAGAGCTCTGTCTTCCTCCCCCAAATCTGTGTTGGGCATTCAAGAAACAGAAGAACTGGATTATATCCCTTAGTTCCTAGTCATACTGGATTCCAGCTAACTGTGCCTTCCATTACCTGAAACATAGAGTCTACCAATACCTCTTTCTCCTCCTCAATGCTGTATACGGAAGGAAAACGCCTTCTTAAACTTGTATCCCCACACCATTTGTCCTTCCAGAATCTGATAGAGTCCCCTCTTCCTACCTCAAAAAAAACATTGGCCTTGAATTGCTCCTATCCCCTTCTAATCCCCTTCCACATACTAACCCCATAAGAACTTGAGATCAATTTAGGTAACCACAACAACTTTTTCACAACCATTTCCCCATCAGAGCTTGAGTAAACACTCTCAGATTTTTTTATCCCTACCCCTCCTTGTACCAATCTTGACCAGACTGTGTTCCATTTGACTGGATGGAAAGATCGATTCTCTTTCTTCCCTTCCCACAAAAAGTCTCTCTCAATTTTTCTAGCCTCTTAGCCACTGAAGGAGGGATCACTAGAATAGACATGAAATACGTCGGAAGGTTAGAAACAGTGCTTTTAATTGTCTCCTCGAACCTGATAGTCTCTTCTCAAATCTTTCGAAGACTGGATTCCATGCTGTAACACTCTTGAAAGAGGCTCCTAATGGTAAACCCAAATAGGTTGTTGGAAGACTCCCAAGTCCCAATCTTACATCCGAAGAAGGCAGCAAGTTGTTCCACTCCAACCACATTCCCCACCGGAAGGATCTCACTCTTCGCATTGTTAATCCTTTTTTTTTGATAAGTAAGAGTAATATTAATCTGGCGCCAAAACAGGTGGCGCAGCCTATGTACACGGAAGTATACAACCAAAAACCCAGCTAATAAAAATCTGTCCAAAAATTTACAAAAGAGCTGTCGGAACCCAGATCCTACTCATTGCACCAAAGCAACAAAGTCTGGATGATCTGCCCCTTAAGCTTATCTACACTAAGCTCCTCATTCTCGAAGACTCTGTGGTTCCTCTCCCCCAGAGTCCAGCAAACTGCCAAAGGAGTAGAGTCCCATATGCTGCTCCTCCTTCTCTTGTAGAGAGACCAGCCCAGAAGAAGATCTTTAATCGATCTAGGCATAGCCCAAGATAAGCAAAACAGATTCAGAATGTAGTCCCAGATTTCCTTCGCTACAAGACAGTGAATGAATATGTGATTTACACTTTCTCCGTCTTCTTTACACAAGTAACACCACTTAACATAAATCTTTTTCCTAGCCCTTAGATTATCCCCCGTAAGGATGGCTTCATTGGCGACTTCCCACATAAAAAATGCCACTCTAGTCAGAGCCTTAGGTTTCCACATGGATTTCCATGGAAATGAATTCTCATCATCCGTCAAACTCTGGTAAAACGACTTGACTGAGAACACGTCACTCGCTGCCCCCTCCCAAACCACTGTCCTCCCTACCTCTTAAACCTTCCTGGGAATACAGCAATGCAAAAAACTACCCCAACACATTCAACTCCCAATCTTGGAAATTTCTACGAAACAAGGGATTCCACACCATGCTACCCTCTGCCAACTGAAGGACCGAGCTCACATACTGTCTTTATTTTCAGCGATATTGAACAGGTAGGGGAACATACTCCACAGCTCCCTATCACCACACCACTTATCCCTCCAAAATCTAACTGGAGATCAGTACCAACGCTAAAAGTGATAAAACGCTTAAAAGGCTCCCACCTCTTCATGATACCCTTCCACACTCCCACCCCGTAAGACGAATGAACCTCCTTGGGGAACCATAGGTGATCACTTTCCCCATACTTACCACCACCACCCTCCTCCACAACGCCTCCTTATCTGTCAGAAACTTCCAAAGCCACTTCCCCAAAAGGGCGACATTGAAGACTTTGAGCCTTTTCACCCCTAAGCCCCCTCCTTTCAAGTTACGACACACGGTATTCTAGTTAAGCAGATGATATTTCCGTTCGTCTACAGGCCCGTCCCATAGAAAGTCCCTTTCTAATTTTTCGAGCCTATTGGCCACGGCAACTGGAAGAGCAAAGATCGACATGAAGTACGTGGGCAAATTTGACAAAGTGCTCTTAATTAACGTAAGCTTACCCCCTTTAGAAAACAATTGTTTCTTCCAACCTGCTAATCGCCTTTCAAATTTTTCAATGACCGTATTCCAAATGTCTGTGCTACGGGAAGCAGCATCTAGGGGTAGCCCAAGATATGACGAAGGGAGAGAGGCCACTTTGCACCCAAAAAACTCAGCCAGCAACCACATCAAAAGCTATGTATCTCTTCATAATATCCCGCTTCCTTCTAATTCCACACCCCCACCCCATGAGAAGAGTGCACCTCAATTGGATTCCACACATGGTCCCCAACTCCATATTTGCTCACCACAACCTTCTTCCAAAGAGAATCTGTTTCGCGCAAAAATCTCCAAAGCTATTTCCCCATCAATGCCACATTGAACAATTTTAACCTTTTAATCCCCAATCCACCACCTCTCAAACTAGAGCACACCACCTCCCATCTTATCAAATGGTACTTCCTATCCACTGCTTGACCCTCCCACAAAAAGTCTCTCCAACTTTTTGATCCTCTGCACCACTGAAATCCGGCTAGCAAACATCGACATAAAATAAGTAGGCAAGCTTGAGAGGTACTTTTGATAAGGGTTAATCTTCCTCCATTAGAAAGATACTGTTTTTCCAGCCCCCTAACCTGCATTCGAATCTTGCTATAATCGGGTTCCACAACTCTTTATTTCTAGAATTAGCACCAAAAGGAAGCCCAAGATAAGTCATTGGGAAACCACCTACCTTACAACCAAAAAACGCAGCCAGTTCATCCATATTCTGCACCTCGCCCACGGCCAACAGCTCACCCTTCAACATGTTCACATTCAAACCTGAAGCCGCCTGGAAGAATAACAGGATCAGCCTTAGTTAACCCAGCTGAGCTGCCTTAGCCTTGCAAAAAACCAGGGTGTCATCTACGAACAGCAAATGAGATACCAACACCTGATAGCCAACCTCCCTCCCTACAGAACTCGAATTAATCCATTTGTGACAGTAGTCTCTATGATCTTACTAAGGGCTTCCATAACAATGATGAACAAAAATGGAGAAATAGGGTCTCCTTGGGGCAAACCTCTCATACTAGCAAAAAACCCGGCTGGCTCCCCATTAACTAGAACGGAAAATTTAGGCGAAGATATACAAAACAGAATCCAGTCCCTCCATCGCTGCCCAAAACCCATCTTGTGCATAATATACAACAGAAAGTCCCAATTAACGTGATCGTAGGCCTTTTCTATATCCAACTGCAAAGCAATCCTGATTCACTGCTGCGAATCCTCCAATCCACAATTTCATTAGCTATAAGTGGCGCATCTGTAATTTGCCTGCCTCCCACAAACGCATGTTGAGAAGTGGATATAACCTTATCAAGAACTTTCCTTAAACGACTTGCAAGAACTGTTGCTATGATCTTGTATATTCCCCCTATGAGACTAATCGGTCTAAAATCTCTTAAGTCCTCTGCCCTGATACATTTAGGGATAAGGGTTATAAATGTAGAATTGAGACTTCTCTCAAACCTCTTATGTTCAAAGAAAAACAGCAAAAGCTCCATCAAATCCCCTTTCATCAATTCCTAGCAATGCTAAAAAAAGGCCATCAGAAAACCATCCGGACCGGAGCCTTATCCCCTTTCAACTTGAAAACTGCTGCTTTAACCTCTTCTTCAGTGAAAGGTAGTTCCAGATTCTCTGTATCCACTGGATCAAGATGATTGAATCGAATGCCCTCTAGTTGTGGATGCCAATTGTTTTCTGAATTTCTAGTTGAAGAATCTTAGAAATCTGGTTTGCATGTTTGTGAGCCTTTGCAGTCTGATGGAAGAATCCAAATCCTTTTGCCTCCAACAGATCTCTTCACATCGAAGCAGCCTCTGAATTTCTAGTTGAAGAAGTTTCCGTCTGGCCAAATCCTCATCCCTCCAAACACCTGACCCTTCCTGAATATCCAGCTCCTTGACCTCCTCCATCAGTCTATCCAACTTAAGTCTTACATTACCAACAATCTCCTTATTCCACTTCTTCAAGTCTTCCTTCAGCATCTTTAACTTTTTGACTAATCGAAAACAAGGATTACCCTCCACTTCATAAGCTGCCCATTTCTCCTTAAACCAATCCATTAATCCAGGTTCTTCTAACCACATCAGTTCAAACCGAAAGGGATATTTCCCTTTATTCAGCCCACCACATTCCAAATGCAACGGAACATGATCCGAACACACCCTTGGAAGGCAAGATTGAGATATTCCCCCAAATTTCTCCATCCAAAAAGATGACACTAAAAAACGATCTATCCTCGAGCATTGCGCCCCTCACCATTCCTAGACCACGTAAATTCCCCACCTTCTAAGGGAAGGTCCACCAACTCGGTATCATTTAGGAACTCATTGAACTCCACCATAGGTTGTGTATATACTCTTGCCCCTTTACGTTCTTCGGGAAATCTGACAACATTAAAATCTCCTCCCATGCACCATGGAAGATTCCCCCTAGCAGATACAGATTTGAGCTCATCCCATAAACCTTGGCAATCCAAATCAGCTCAAGGACCATAAACCCTTGTAAAAGCCCATGTGAAATCATTTTCCAGTCCCTCGAAAGTGCAAGAAACTGAGTGAGAACCGATGAGTGTATCCTTCCTAGAAACCACCCTAGAATCCCACATAACCAGGATACCCCCGGCCGACCCAATAGCATCTAGATGTTCCCACTGCATCCACCTATCACCTCCACCTCATCCATCCATCACGACAACCATCACAAATACCATCAAACCCACCATATTGATTGTAAATCAAAGGGACAGATCTAAGGACGATCGCCGGAGACGATGAATATCTGGGCTTGTGATTTGAACCCATCTGAGTTTTTTTTTTTTTTTGGAACTAGGATTTGTAATTCCTTCTCTCTTAATTTTCTCTCCCTCTCTTTCCCGTCCTCTCTCTTTCTCTTTCCTTATGCCTCCGGAATCAACCGGCCATTGTTTGAGTTAAATCTTTGTTATTTGAGTTTGTCTAAATTTTGAATTCTGGGTTAAGTGGTTTTTGTTATTCAGAGCTATCTATCAAGGATGGATTGTTAATTTGAAATGGAATTGTTGATCTTGGTTGGGTGAGTTATGTGTGCATTTTGTTGAGAGGAGGACAAAGAGATAGTGATTGTGTTCGCCGGTAATAGGAGTGGTTGTGGTGGAACAGAAGGGAATGAGATTGAAAATGGGGAAGAAAGGATGTAAAAATTATAATTTACTACATTACATTGGTACCATATCTAGTTTTAAAAAACCAAAAACATTGTCGGTATGTTTGTCTATTCAAAAGAAAAGAATGCATAGACAAATTTACCCCCGGTCAACATCACGTGAGACGCGCGTACATTGACCTAACGGAAAAAATAAATAACGAAATTGGACGGAAGGACCAGTTGCATCAAAAGCTAAAGTAAAGGGACGATTTTTAGGAATTTGGGACGAATCCAAAAAAAAAAAAAAAAGATGAAAAGTACAGGGATGAAATGGGTAATTCGCCTTAAATATTATCAAAGAAAGGCACGCACAACTCCAATTCTGAGTCTTGAAGATGCCTTCGAAAAAGAGGATTCCAAATCACTTCCCCTTCTTCCACTTGCTTCCACTTTCAGAATTGAGGTAACTAAATAGTCTTCCGTAGCTCCAAGTCATAACACCATATATCCTTCTGAAACCTAACAGTCGAACTCTCTCCTCTTTCGAAAGAAATATGCATCTCAAAAGAATCCCAACCTTGTCGGATGCCCTCTAAACCCCCGACCCATAAGGAGTTGTGATAACTATAACTTTCGGAAATCACTTGTGATCACCTTCACCATAATTACTCACCACCAATTTCCTCCACAATTCAATGAAAAATTGAAATATTTGTGTATACTAATATGATTTTTTAGGCTTCTTTTTAATTTTTGTGGAGAAAAAAAATATTATCCATGGTATTCATACACCTTTAGGATAGAAGCAATGAACGTCTATCCAATAATAAAATTAAAAAAATATATACCATGATGAAAACGTCGACATACTAATAACCTAAAGAACCAGGATGTTATAAAATGTTATAATAAGACTATGATGGTAAACGATCATAAAGTTTGTAGTTCAAATGCTAGGTACAATAGTGGAGTGGGATGTAGTACAAATCAGAGCTATAAGAATGGTTTAGTTTGTTGTTCAAATGTAAGGTACTAGAAAGGAGTAGTAGGTAACATATTATATAGAGGTTATAATGTTAGGTGCTATAAAGGTCATTATTGTTCCTAACATTATAACCTTCATAAAATATGTTACCTACTACTCCTTTATAGTACTTCACATTAGAACAACAAACTACACCATTCTTGTACAACTGATTTGTACTACATCCCACTCCATTAGGGCACCTATTTTTATCATTAAAAACAAGAAGGGTTCAAATATTAGACTTAACTTGTTTAAGTCCATTATAAAGAGAAAAGGACTTTAGCAAAAATGAAAAACAAAAAGAAATATGAAGAGTTTCGTAACATTGGAATTCCAAGATTTCTTTTCTTCATAACTCTCTCTCATTCTTAACGTCGGAATTCTAATGGCTAATCTCTCTCTCTCAAGTTTTTCTTTTCGACGCTTTCGTAGCTTGAGCCTGCCTCTTTGATCTCTCTAATCACAATAGGAATCAAACACAAAAAAGATATTGTCAATTTCACAATTTGATAATAGTTTTTCTTTTGATTAATGTGTATACCTCTAGTGTACAAAGGTTGCGCCACCTATTTGGTGATGTTGATCAATGCAATACTTACGAAAAAAAAAATTCACAATTTGTCAATAAAGAGGAGATGTTGGAAAAACTTGATTCAAAGATTTTTTTGATGATTTTGATTCTCAAAATTTAGCTAGACGGTCTAGATTTTTCAGTGATTGTTTGATAGTTATTTTGTATTTTTGGATTCGTAAGTGTTGTACTCATTGAAAATTTAAGTTGATGACAAATGAAGCTTACATTTGAGTTTATCTATGGACAATTTATTTTTATGTAAATAAATATCTTAATTCCAGGGAGAAAAGTTGATGAAAGAACTATTTTATATATGTTTGGAACTTGAAAATTTAATAGAACTTAATTCTGGCCAAGTACTTAATTATTGTTTAGATTCGATATATATTTTGTGTGAACTTGTATAATGAAATAATTATATTCTAACTCTATAGTTATACACACACACACACAAATATTTAAATATTTAAATTTTGTCTTCCTTTGTAGGTATTGGGAGCCTCATTTTTCTTCTTTGACCCGAGTCCCTAAAAAGTAAGGACCGGCCGTGCGTAGGTTAGCACCCTTGTACATGTCTTTTTCACTAGCTATCGCCATTTTTTCAGGAGTATTGTCCTCAGTTTTTTTCATTTTATTTGAAGACAATTAGCTCTAACAACCTATTTAAGAGTACAAGGCAACACTTTAATTATTTTGTTTGATTCAAATTGTTCTTCTAATACTAAATTTAAGCCTTTCAAGTTGGAATTAAGTTTCCAATCTTAGCTTAATTTTTAATAATAAGTAGATGAGAAATGTTATCTCTAACATAAAATTCTCTCTCTGACTACTAAAAACTCCAGTGATTGTATATGCCAGTTAGTTGATGCCTTGGGACTTATGGTCCGCTGTGGCTGTGCTTAATATATATAGAAGTTATTTTCCGCTGGGATGCATTTACTTTAAAGACGGGACATTGTTTCTCAACTTTGTTTCCTTTAAGAACTGCAAGTACTACCTCATAGAAACTCAAGTCTTGTATTGTGTTTAACAGTAGACGTGAAGGAACAGTTTCCAGTATCCGAAGCTCTTTTCATTCAAGGATTGACACCATGGGACCTATGGACTGCTGTGGCTGTTCCTAACATAAACAGAAGCTATTTTCCACCGGATTGCCTATACTTTAAGAGTAAGTCTCCTCTAAGACCGTCTTACTTTAATGACTGAACATCGTATCTCAACTTTGTTTCTTCAAAAAATTGGTAGTATAACTTTATAGAGACTCAAGTTTTGTGTTGTGTTTTACGAAGTTTCAGGTATCTGAAGTTTTGTGCTGTGTTTTACTAAGTTTCCGGTATCCTAAGCTCTTCTAATTCAATGATTGATAAGCCCTTGTATAATTTCGGAAGCTAATTGTTAAGCTCTAAACTTTCAGGGCATATTTATGTTTTCTCTGATTTTGATTCTTAGTCTTTCCAATGGGGTGGTCTAGAAAATTAGGATGTTCATTTCTTAAACTTATTTAACTTATTTTGATGTGGTACTGATGTGATGGCTTTTTACTTGAACAGGAATCTGCAACTACAGAGTAATACAACTAATGTTGCAGTTGCTAATTCCACACACCTTACAAGAGGGCTACTAGAACATAACTATAAACTCTAATATTGTCGATGATGTCAAAGAATTATCCGTCATATTTCTAACAAAGCTACACATTCCAATGGAGATCAACGTCAATGAGAGCTCTTCTTCAACACCACACAAATGGAGAAAAGTTGCTTATGGAGGAATGCAACCAGGGTTCGATGACAATCACACTGACGAGTCTTTCCTCGAAGAAATGGTCATGAACGCCAATGTTGTGAAACGTGACATGTTAAAGGTGATGCTAGATTCCGTTTGCATCTCTCAATATCTGTGCATCGTTGCTCTTGTAGTCCTGGTTTGGACCTACACTCTTGCATCCACAATCAATGAAAAGTCTCTCTTGCTTCTTGATGCAACCCTTCTTGGATCAGGCTTCTTAATTCTTCTCTTAACTGCAAAAATGAGTTCCTTTGATCTTCTTCTCAATTATGCTATCAAAATCTCCTTTTTCGTAGCCGGTCTTTATGTCTTGTCTCCCATCTACCACACACTAACGAGGTCCATTAGCTCAGACTCCATATGGGCATTAACAGCTTCACTTATCGTACTCCATCTCTTCCTACACAACTACTCTGGATCAACAGTAAAAGCTCCTGGAGCTCTAGAAAATCCAACCTTTACAAGCAATATCTCTTTGAATGCCTCTATCGTGGCATCTCTTTTGATTGCTTCTCGTCTTCCATCGAGGCCTCTTGTATTCGCTGTTGTGTTGTTCTCCTTGCAAGTTTTCCTCTTTGCTCCACTGGTCACTTACTGCATTAAGAAGTACTCTTTTGGTTTGCACCTCTGCTTCTCGGTTGTGTTAATGGTGTTAACTCTGACACTTGTTTATAGTTTGCACAGATTACTCTTTGTTGTCTTGTTGGGTGTTTTCGTGTTTGTTAATTTGGTGTGCCCGTATTGGCTGATTCGGATTCAAGAGTACAAGTTTGAGATCAATGGTCCCTGGGATGAAGCCAAGCTCTGTTTTGATATAACAGAGTGAATATCTGTCTTGTCGCCTTAAGCGAGTTACTTCCAAGCTCGGCTTACTTTCACGTTGTAACCAGAATAACGTGGAGTCGTATCTCTCCCTTTTTTAACAAAAAAAAAATGAAAATATTTATTTTGTAATAAATTTTGTTGTCATTTTTATTGAGCAACACAAACTTCTTGTGAATTTTAGAAACCGCAAGTGTGAAATTTCTTAGCAATGTATCTGCTTAGCTTGTGTGAAGCATGCATTGTCATTGTCTATTGGTATGGCGGGAAAAGGAAATGATCAGAGTTGAAGGGGTTTGCATTTTTGAGTATGGTATTCAAATAACCAACTTCAAACGGAACTGAATTGTAAAAATGAACAACTAGGGCAAACAATATTGATCTATTTGTGCCTTTTGGATAACAAAAGGGCAAAAACGTATTACAGATCATTTATTTAAGATGGATCTTCTTGACCCAAATCACCGCGTGTTGGTTGATTGAGTTATAAAAGAGTAAGTCTCATCATACAATAAATTAACATCTATAAGACAGACCCACTCTGACAAAATAATGTTGGCTTAAATAAATGATAAATTGATGATTAGGAGTTTAACTTGGTCAAATATTTACTTTATTGTCAATTGGTACGAACATGGTTTTTGATTGAGATTCAGTTTAAACTCGTTGCTCGCAAACCAGCTCGTGAGCCGATAAATTTCTAGCGAATTTAAGTCCACACACGTCTTTCAAAACTCGGCTTGAGCTCTAAAAAATATTAGAGGAGACTAGTTTAAATGTGTCAAGTTCTTAATGACTTGCTTAAATGTTTAGCTATAAGAGAGTTTATTATAGCTATTTTATTAAAATTTTATTTTTGAAAATATTTATTATTTAATTTGGTTGTAGGTATTATGTTATTGGTAAATCTTAGATTGAGATAAACTTAAGGGATATGTTAACCACATATCAATATTTACTCTTTATACCCTATGTTAAAAAATTACAAAAATGACATTGTGTAAAATTACAAAAGACACCCTTCTACTAAGTACACCTCAATAATTTCTTTCTACACCGCACTATATAATTATGATAATGTCATTGTATAAAATGTGAATATATTCTACTTACACCTCAAATATTCTAATTACACCCCTACTAAACTATATACATGTTGAATATTGTCCCTCCATTCTTACATTTACTTACTTCCTCTCCTCTACTAAATTTCTACAAAAAATTTCTCTCAAACTCAAACTCTAAACATCAAACATGGAGCCTGAAGAAGTTATGTAGACAAATAATATAAGCATTCCTTCCACTTTCATTGACTAATTTTTTTTGAAAATTTTGGATTGTTGTTTGTCCGTTTTGTGTGGCTTTGGTGTGTTGTACATTCCTCCTATTGTACACCACATATATGCCGACTGCCGCACAGTCCTCCTGTTGTGCACCACATGGTTGCCGCACAGTCCTCCTATTGTGCACCACATGTGTGTCGCACACATCTCCTTCTGTGCACCAAGTCATGGCCGCACACACCTTCTATGTACCAAACTAGGGTACACAACCCATTTTCAAATTCTCAACGTTTTTCAACCAAACTCTCTATTAGAAGCCAAATTTTGACTAACTATCATCCTAAATAGTATCCTAACACATCTAGTATTTGTTCTGGGTTTGGGGGTGAGAAATGTGTGCATTTCTCCCTTCTTCTTCCGTGTGGAAAGTTCTCCGATGAGTTGTGCATGCATTGTGCATTTGGTGGGTTTGGTAAAGGGGGTTGGGTGTTAATTGGGTGGATAGAGGTTGGTTGGTAAATTAAAAGTGTGGGGTGTAAATAGAATTGGGGTGTAGAAAATGATGAGTGAGATAGGAAATTTAAAAGGGTAAAATAGGAAATTAGGGTGGTGTGTAAAGAGTAAAGTTAGAAAATTGGTTAAATAAGTGAGGAGTAAATAGAATTGGGGTGTAGAGGGTAGATGTTGGTGTGTGGTTAGTCTAGCCCTAACCTTAAATGTTTGAGTAAGTCTCATGTGAGACGGTCTTACAGATCTTAATTCGTAAGACGGAGTCTCACTATTTCACAACTCAACCTACTAACACACAATGTGTAGGTCAATGAGATTCATTTTACATAAAATACTTATAAAACCGTCTTTTCTAAATTTTTGCCTAAATGTCTTGTAGGTGGTAGTTAAAAAGCTGGTAAAGTAAATCGCAGTCTCTTGTTATTTTTATTTTCCTTTTTTATGCTAATGATAATGATGATATATATTCGAAAGTGACTTGATAAGGGGTTTTTGTGCGAAGATATACATATTTAATAGAGGTGACAAATGGGTGAGTATGAGCGTGCTCATATGAGTGGCAGGCTCAAATGGGCGGGCAATAAGTGTTCATTTAATTACATGGGCATATATGGACTGGCATTAAATGGGTATGGGCGCCCATTAATTATCAAATAACTACAAAAAATATTTTTAAAAAACCATTTTCTTTTACAAAAATCACAACCTTCTAAAAAATCACAGTGTACCACCAGCACATATGCATCTCAAACTCTTCTCCATCAACACATTTTAAGAAAAACTAGAAGTGCACATATTGTTTGGTAGAGAAATTTACAATAGAATGTCTATTGTAGATGCCACTGCCAGCATGTTGTTTGGTAAAGAAATTTACAACATTAAATCCAAATGTCATAGATAACAATGCTACACATAGTAACTAGATCTGCTAGCTTTGAAACAATATTTTGCAAATGAGCATCACTCCAGAAGATGATAATCCAAAAATTGAAGTTCAGTTGTGAATTTATGAGCTTTGATCCTGTGACAGTACCAAAATAGGAGAAAAACAAGGTAGTCGAATTTGAAAATCGTTACTTCTTCTCCCAGTTGAATAAGTTAAAGATCTCAGTTACATCCATGAGGTATTGTTTTCGTGTGTACCTAATCCAGGGAAATATGTGCAAACACTTCCGCATGGTAAATTATCAGTCATAAGAAATTAGACATCCAATAGGGATGAACTGATATATCCAATAAAACAGAAAGACGAAGGATTTGATAGACATCCAACAGGTTCAGTTATTAAAAATACAAACCCAGCTACATGTTAATGGAACGGACAAACTGCAATGTTGGCAGCCATTGTTCTATGATTACTACGATACTCTTAAAAGCTTCTACTTTCATGAAAAGAAGTGTGGCATGAGAGTATAAGTCCACTTTGCCAAAGTGCAGTTAATGTTCAATAAAAAGTCATACAAACAAGTGATGTGAATGTTTAATTGTTTTTCACAACTTAAATGCCACATAATCCGATAGTTTGAACAGTACTTTTACATACACCTATTCAGAAATGGAATCTCCAATTCCTAAAAGAATCCCACCTTTAAAACCATTAGGCATAATCTAATTCTACCCCTATTTGAATATATAAAGCCATTTGTAGGTCTCCACATAGCATAGTTCATAAACTTTCAGATCATGCAACTTCTGACTCAAATAGTATTAAAAAAATTTCATGTTGCCACACTGATCAATCTAACATCTCTAGGCAAGAAATTATATTGTGAGTTACAATAAGAATTGAAGCATTGATGTCAGAAAGTCTGGATTAGGTCCCTGCAGAAGATGAATTAGAGGGGTGTATTTTAAGTTCCACGAGATCTGTGATCTCTGTCCTTAAGACAAAAACATGCGCCGTAATTAGTCAGGATGTATTGAAGCCTGATAGTCTCTCAGGATTATGGAGCTTACTTGATTGAAGAGGTAGACTTCCTGGATCAATCAACAACAAATCAGAACTGCTGTTGTATCTCTGTATTTTGGGAGGATAAGGAAAAATCAAGGAGAGAAAGAAAGCCTTTTGAATACGTTAACCATTTCTGATTTACTTGGAGGGTTTTAAAGGACGGTTGGTGGGGAGTTGGGAGAGGTTGAGTTATGTCTGAAATAGACACAACTGTTTGGGACATAACTGTCGTAACTGTTGTGGCTGTAACTATTCTTGTCTTAGAGAGGCACAACCGTTGGCTGCTGTTGTAATCGTTTAGACAGAACCAGTTCAAAAGGGTCACACAAACTGCTTGGACTTTGGAATGAACTGGTAGCAAAAAAGAAAGGGTCAAGCCCCGGCCGGTAGACCAACCAACCAAGCCAAGCCGGGCGGGCGGCGTGTGTTTGGACCTACACTTAGCTAGGTCTTCCCTCCTACACAAAAGTGTAGTGGCCCAAGGGCCAATTGTTAAGCCTAAAAGCTCTTTCTTTATAAAGTGGAGCTTAATCCCTTTTATTCCCAATGTGGGATTCCCCTATTAACTACTTACACAACTTCATCATTCAAGTTATTTATTGGAAACAAGTTTCCAACAATCCCGCACATTGAATGAGATATCATGTAAGTTAATGACATGTAGAAGATACAGAGATACAACTGAGAGTAGCTGTAGTGGAAGAGGTGGCTTTTGGCTTTGAACCTTTCCTTATGATGTACTATTGGGATGACTTACTAATCAGTGACTTGGTGTGTCTTACTGACTGGTGTTTGATGTCATCCAAGACAATAGCATTCACACGGCTGCCTTTAAACAGAGTTCGATTCTTCGGTTTTGTTGATTTTAGCCCTGAACGATACCTTGTTCTGTGAATGTTTATTAAAGAATTTCAGCCTCTAAATTTTCATAAGATCGGCCATTCTTACATTCACATAGGTGATTGCCTATGAGGAGTTGTTCTGTCAGAACTCCGCATGACGAGTCAAGTCATAGGAATCATTAAAAGTAAAGCTTATCCTAAACCATGACAGATAACACTAGTGGTTTTCATCATAGAATAGGTAGAGTTTTTGTAAGTTCTTTTAGTGTTAATCTTGAGATTGACTTAGTTAGGTTGTCCCTTTGAACCTAGACCATGGGATCTCCAATCAGCTATGTGGGGTTTTCCGCTAAATCATTATCTATTTCATAGGCTTGAGGCCCATTCCCTTCAATGAGTTGCATACTTGCTCTCTCGACAAACCTTTAGTTAATGGATCCGCTAGGTTGTCTTTTGATCGAATATAATCGATGGTGATCACTCCATTTGAGAGAAGTTGCCTAACGGTATCGTGACGCCTGTATATGTGTTGTGATTTACCGTTATACATATTGTTTTCCGCCCTTCCAATTGCGGCTTGACTGTCACAATGGATGCATATAGCTAGTACTAGTTGTGGCCAAGCTGGAATATTTTCTAGAAAGTTTCGTAGCCATTCGGCTTCCTCCATTGTTTTATCTAGAGCGATAAATTATGATTCCATTGTAAACCTTGCAATGCAAGTCTGTTTGGAAGATTTCCATGCGATAGCACCACCACCAAGAGTAAATATAAATCCACTTGTGGATTTTGAGTCGTTAGTATCAGATATCCTGTAACCTTCAATTACCGTTGGATACCTTGAATAGTGCAACCCATAGTCCTATGTGTATCGTACATACCGCAGAACTCTTACAATTGCCTTCCAGTGATCTCAGGTTTTGGATTACTTGTAAATCTGCTCAATCTATTGACAGTTTGAGCAATGTCTGGGCGCGTGCAATTTGTGAGATACATAAGACTTCCAATTACATGGGAGTATTCGTTTTGAGATACACTTTCGTGTAAGTTCTTCATAAGATGAAAGTTTGGATCTATCAGAGTTTTAGCAATACTTTTATCTTCCTTGTTGAATTTCTCCAACAGTTTCTCAACATAATGAGATTGTGATAGTATAATCCCCTCGGATGTTCTAGATATTTTAATACCTAGGATGACATAAGCGAGCCCAAGGTCTTTCATTTCAAATCTGTTGGCCAACATTTTCTTGGTTTCCTTGATCATGTTGTTATTACTGCCAATGATTAACATATCGTCGACGTAGAGGCATATAATAACATAACCCTGGTGTGTATTTTTGGCGTATATGCATTTGTCACATTCGTTGGGTTTGAAACCATTGGCAAGTATCACATCATCAAAACATTTATGCCATTGTTTTGGTGCTAGCTTTAATACATACAACGATTTGACCAACCGACATATTTTTTTGTTAGTTGCCTGGGGCGATGAATCCTTTGGGTTGATTCATATAAATTTCTTCTTCGAGTTCCCCATTTAGGAAAACTGTTTTGACGTCTATTTGATGTATTTCATGATCGTGTAAAGCTGCAAAAGCAATAATTAGTCAAATTGAGGTGATTTGAGTGACAGGGGCTCAAGTGTCAAAATAGTCGACACCCTCTTTTTGATTGAAGCCCTTTGCAACTATTCGTGTTTTATATTTATCGATTGATCCGTCGGATTTTAGCTTCCGTTTGAGAACCCATTTGCATCCCAAAGGTTTTTATCCCTTGGGAAGGTCAAAAAGCTCCCAAGTGTGGTTTTGCATAATTGATGTAATTTCACTATTAATGGCCTCTTTCCATTGGGGAGCTTCTGGAGTGGACATTGCTTCTTTGAACGTTCGTGGTTCATTATCCACTAGGAACATGGTTACAAAGTTTGGTCAAAATGTTTTTGTAGTTCGGGCCCTTTTACTCTTTCTAGGTTCATCATATTGATCATTATGATGAGTTGGTTAATCAATGTCCATAGGGACAGTGTTTGTGGAGACTTCATTGCCATCATTACTTGTGCTCCAAGAAAATGACTGTTTTCCATTATGATTGGTTTTTAATGGAAAGATACTTTCGAAAAATGTAGCATTTCTCGATTCCATGATTGAGTTTACTTCAATATCTGGATTTTCAGATTTGTGGATTAAGAACCAATAGGCACTGCTATGGGCTACATAGCCTATGAAGATACAATCCATGGTTTTTGGACTGACTTTTTCCTTTTTGGGTGGTGGTACTGCGACCTTTGTCATGCACCCCCACACTTTGATGAATTTGTAGGAAGGTTTGTAACCATTCCATAATTCATAGGGTGTTTTGTCCAATTTTTGTGTGGGAGCTTGTTTAACAAGTAATTGGTTGTGAGTACTGCTTCCCCCCACATTTCGTCGGGTAGACCAGATTGAATCAATAATGTATTCATCATTTCTTTAAGAGTGCGATTCTTCCTCTCAGCAATCACATTGGATTGTGGAGTGTAAGGTGGAGTGACTTGATGAAGAATTTCATGTTCTGCATGGAAGTCTTTAAAGGGAAATACATATTCGCCTCCTCGATCAGACTTAAGAATTTTTATCTTTTTCTCAAGTTGAATCTCGACTTCATTTTAATGTAGCTTGAATGCTTAAAGGCTTCATCTTTACCGTTTAATAGGTAGAGATGACAAAAACGAGTACTATCATCGATGAAAGTGATGAAGTATTTTTTTTCCTGCCATAGGACTCTATTGATTTTAAATTGCATAAGTCACTGTGAACTAGATCCAATGATCTAGTGTCACGTTCTACCGATTTAAACGATGTTCTTGTTTGTTTGGCTTCAACGTAGATTTAACATTTTTCTTTTTTATTAATGCGTATCGTATGAATTAGATCCATTTGCATTAGTTTTCGTATAATCATGGTTAACATGACCAAGTCTATAGTGCCAAATATCATAATGCTTAAGCAAGTAAGAAGAAGGTGCATTAGCTTTATTATTATCAACTGTGGCGAGGTGTTCACCACCATCACGTTATATTTGAAAAGGCCCTCATCGAGGTAACCTTTTCCCATAAAGACTCCACTCTTACTAAGAATAAACTAGTTTTTTTAACTCGTGCGTTAAAAGCACGTCAACTAAATCGTACATAAACAAAATAAAGATGATCGGTTTATTAACAATTACACATAAGTATATCACTAATCATTAATCATTATCTCTCTTACTATAAAAGTCAAGCTTGTTTCTTACAATTTAATAGATGTACAAAAATAACCCTTCACCAAATAAACCACCCACCATTTAATTAAGGACAAAACAAGTAAATTTACCATGGCAACAAATAATGTTTGGACAAAAATAGCCTCAAATATAATAAATCATCTACCATTAATTAAGGTCAAACAAGTAAATTTATCTGGGACTAATTAATTCCATTAATAATCAAATAATAATTTCATCCCTTGACTTGTACATGTTTTAAAGTTAGGTCCTACAGTTTTGAATTATATTTATTTCGTCTTGTATTTTTACTTTCTTATCAGTTTCCCCCTCCTACCATTATCGTTACAAATGTCGTCCAATATTTTCTAAAATAACAAAAATACCCTTACTCAGTCGAGAGACTAAAAATTTATTTGAAACTAAAAAATAATATGATATTACATTCTTAAATAATATGGTTTTACTCAGTAAAGACATTATAGAAGTAAATGAAAAAATGTTACTATAATAATAGATTTGTTAGTGAGTATCAAGATATTAAGCAAAAATATGTAGCGTCTTTAGCTATTATCCATGAATAAGCAAAAATATGTAGCGTATTTAGCTATTATCCACAGAAGCTGAATACATTGCTGCAAGCAGCTGTTGCTCACAACTCCTATGGATGAAGCAACAACTAGTGGACTACAACATCAAGATTGCAAATTGTCCAATCATGTGTGACAACACATCAGCAATATCAGTCTCCAAAAATCCAGTAATGCACTCCAGGACAAAGCACATTGATATCCGGTATCATTTTCTCAAAGATCATGTGGAGAAAGGTAACATCAGTTTGGAATATGTTCCAACTGAGCATCAATTGGCTGACATTCTCACAAACCACTGGATGCCACCAGGTTTGCTTATTTAAGGAGAAATCTTTGTATGATTGATCCTACTGCTTAATTTCAAATTTTTGTTTTTGTCAATGTTTCTTTCATACCAGTAGACCTAGTTTTATACTAATCGGAAGACGTAAGTCTCTCTTTACCGGAAGACTTCAAGGTTAGTATTATTACTTAGTCTATTATTTTAAAGAGGTTTCTAAAGCAATAAAGGGGTCAAGGATAAAATTTGGTACTTAAGAAAATATCTTAAGTTCCCGCTTTTTCAACTAAAATTTTCTCTCCTTTAAATAGACCTTGAACCGCCTTTTGCAAAACTTTACAGAACCTCTTTTACAAAATATTTCTCTCTCTATTCATACTCTCTCTCTATGTAACTGCTTTCTGCAAGTCCAAATCTTTCTTGTTTCTTCTTCTCATCAACATCAATGGTATGTTCTTCTCTACTCTCTATACTTGAAACTTATTATTTTCTGTTTTGCATTTCATTTCATAACCTAAAATTATTTTGGAATACAAACGGTCATTTTCGAGTTTCTACAGTATTCGCCATTGTTGTTCTTAAAAATCAAGAAAACTAACAGTCGTTTATGTATATTCAATGTTTATTCTTATGAAAACTTCTGTCATACATTTCGCGGGTGTGTATACTCTAAACATTCTAGGGTTTCAAGTTTTTATTTCGAAAAATTCCAATTATTTCAGAAAACCTTGAAATTCCTACTTGTTTAGCTCTTGAGGTGAAAAGCCCTAATTTTTGTTTACATTTCTTTCGGGCCAGGCCAAACCTCAAAATCTAAGCGAGACAGCGGAAAGAAATTAAACCCGAGAACCGACATTCCTCCAAATACGGATGTCAACCTTAGGGATATCCAACCTTTCCGCCTCTCATGACATAATAGTGGCCATGGACCCAAATACATTCGGGGATGTGCATTGACCTTCCAACGATGCGCTCAATTGTCTTCGGCGTCAAAGCATGTGAGGATATGAACGCCTCTGGCATACTACCTCTCTTCTGCCTCAACGACAAGAACTACAGTATCTTTCTGGAAGAGGAATTTTATCAGAGGATGGAACTCATGAGCCCTAATGCTCTACGAGGATGGATTAGGGGCCGACCAATCTCCATCACCGCCAAGAAGATTTCCACCATCATCGGCGTACACTTTGGTGGACCTCTTGAAGCAACCATTCTTTGAGGCGTACATGCACAGGGAAGCAATGAGAGGAGTAGACACTTACAGAGAACCTCAAGGAAAATGCTTTGAAATCATTCCCCTCTTGACGCGTCTCTTGCTCCAGCCACCTTATTGACAAGGGGCTTCTATTCAAAAGTGGAGCACATGACATGTTCACGGCTCAACAGATCAACCTAACCAGTGTCGTGTTCCTTCAGCTCTGTCTCAACTGGGGGGCCGTCATCTTCAACGAATTAAAGCAGTGGGTAGAGAAAGCTAAGAACAACCCCACCTGCAAGCGCCCGTTCGTTAGGCTGATCAATGCCCTTCTCAGAGATGATGCCAATGTCAACTCCTCATTGAAGGAAGACGAACTGATTGTAGTGGCCAAGGAGAAGCAGCTAACCGCTTCGTTCTTCAGCAAATATTCTGAATATGAGAACAAGCGAAGGCTGCAAAAGGGTCTACCGCCCGTCTCCATAGACAAAGTGGCCAAGCCTGTACCGATCTTGGTTACTCGCTTCAACATGGAAGCCCATGACGCGGCCAGCAGAACCTTCAAGAAGGCCTCTGCAAAATTTGATGATCAAGTGGCCATGTCTCTCCATCAAAAAGCCAAAGACTTGGCTGATGAAGCAGAACAGCTGCTAAGAACCAAGATGGCAGCCAAAGGCAAGAAGAAGACTAGGCCGGAAGATGCAGTGCCTACTGAAGAGGAGCAGGCCAGATGGATTAGGAAGGAGATGAAGGAAGGCCAAAAGAACAAGGCTCCAGCCCAGTCCAGCCATTCTTCACCTTCACCAACCCAAGCCCAGCCCTCCTCTCAATCACAACCAACCTCTTCTTCCCAACCTTCTTCTTCCCAACCTTCTTCTCAACCCAAGAGACCACCCTCACCTTCTCCTGCACCCTCTCCTAAACCAAAACGAAGGAGACTTCGTAAAACCTTTGAAGACCAGCCACTGCCAGGACACTTACGCCACTACAGATGAAGCAAATGAGTCTCCTATTCACCGCTACGGAAGAAAAGGAGATCTGCCGGTCCCAAACACTCTACCGCCAGCCAACCAACTACCGATGCCCAACCAACCACCGACTCCCAACCAACTACCACTACCTCTACCACCACACCTATCCCACAATCCATTCCTCCTGAGTCATCTACTCAGAGGAATTCACCACCTCCGGAGGAGCCAATCCCTCAGGAGGAGCCTAAAACTCAGGAGGAGCCAGCCAGAACCCCCACTCCTCCTCCTCCTTCACCCTTCAACTACTCACCTGACCCATCTACCCCTTCCTTACCTCACCAAACCCAACCAACTTCATCAACTGCATCACATCCACCTCCAATCCCTCCCACAAAGCCAATAGACTCTGCTGCTGCCAAGTTCCTTTTCGAACTTTCTTCAGTAGCAGACCTATTCACCCCTGACCAACAACCTCCTCAACCTTCCTTTCGCAAACCAAAATCCCTCTTCTACCCTGCCCCTTCTTTCTGGTTCTCTACCGACCCTTTACCCGAATCATCTCATATCAGTGACAATTCTGACACTGATATTGAGATTGATTCCCCTCCTAAACCTCCTCCCTCTCCACCTCAAACCATATCTTCCGATTCTTCCTCTTCCTCATCATCTTCCGACTCCTATCCTCCTCGCCCCCAACAACCCTTCCGGCCTGCCTCTCCGGAAACCACTATTCACATTGGCCAGACATCAACTCCCCCTCCGCCAGCCAATGATGAAATTTTGTCTAGGCTAGACGCCATATACCAACGGCTAGGCGAACTTACAAACATCTCTACCGCTACCGCCGAAATAGCCACTGCAGCATCTAAGGCCAATGACCGGACTGCCGCTCTTCTTCGACAATTTCAAGAGGATGTCTGGACTCGCTTTGGACAGATACGACACGACTTCACCAATGTCAAGATCAACGTTGAAGCTTAACGAGATGAGTGTGTCCGTATCTGCTCCTCCCTTTTCTACGAGCTTTTCCATGCCATCACTCTCCATCTCGGTAACGGTCGCCCTCCTGTTCTAGAGCTCAACCGTATTGCTCGAGACTCTGCTCACGACGTTATGAATGCTAATCGTGATCGTGATCTGGCCATCACGGAGGAGAAGCAAATGAGGTCAATCAACAGAATGCTGATGGAAGAGAACAACCGTCTTCGTGAAGAATCGACTACCGCTCGCTCCACCGCACCTCCTACTGATGCAGATGACGAGTACGTACGTAGAATGGAAGAGCTAGAGAGAAAACGAAGGGAAAAGGAGGCTGCAGACAAAGGCAAAGGGAAAAGACCTTGGTAGTTTTTGTATCTTTTCTTCCCTTACCTTTGTATTTATCTTACATTTTGAAAACTCTGTTATATGTAAACATCTTGTTTATAAATACAGAAGATTAATTGATTTCAAAATTGTCTTGTTTAAATTCTTGCTACTTTACTTTTTACATCTGTTTAGAATTTAAACAATCAGTTTAAATTTATTTGAATTGCTGCTAATCTGTGTGTTGTTCTATGATTTTTATACCCTTGTATGCACTTAGATTAGTTCCTTACAAATTGAGGTGCTCTTCTGTCTGATAGAGGCATGTCTTCTGCTACATTATATATAAATTTCTCAGACATGATATTATCTATCACATAGTCTGTTTTTTAGCCCTCATTTGTAGTAATGATGACCAGATATAAATAGGAGGAGATTGTTGTTTCTTATGTTAGATTTATATCTGTTCAGTTCATTACATTTAGTTTTATACTTCAGTGGCTAATCGGGTTGCGTATCGATTAGTGTGGCAACTCTGTATAGAACTTTGCCTAGTATAGTTTTTATAGGACTTTACAGGTTCAGCGGACAACCTCTCCACAAGCTTCATCGGAAGACCTGCTTAAAACCCACAAACGGCACCTTGTGTGTCCACTGTCTCTTATGACGTGTCCTGTCCAGCAATGACTCATTAGATTAATTCAAACTTATCCTAATCATTGTTTGAATTAATCCAAGACATTCCCTGACATATCAAGCCGCCGAAAGCAACTTTCCGAAAAGCAGGAAGACTTTTCGTCCGAATGAAAGAAAAAGCGCCTCCTACTGCGCAACAACTCTCGATTCGACACCTAAATCGCCCACTTTTTGAAGATCTCGTAAATCATTCCGCTCTAGATATCGTGAAGACGAAAATCCTTGATCGACAACCATGCATTTAATGCATTCTTGAAAAGAGCTGTTGAAGTATTCGTCTTCTCCAACGGATCTTTTGAAGTGCACCTGCTATAAAAACTGCCATTGAAGACTGGACAAACACAACTGTACAGAATCAATAGAACACTAAAAGGATTGCTCTGAAACTCCATAACTCCAAGTCTTACAACTCATTGCAATCAAGAGATCCTCTACATATCTAGAAGTCCTCGTCAACAACAAGAAGCTGTTCATCATCACTTATTGTTTTAACTTCTTGTTGTTTACTTTCATTAACTATACTTCTGCACGAATTAAATATCTTGTATTTACAGATATTTAATTCCCTAGACCCCAAACACAAGTCAATATTTTGTACACGATCTATTAGGGATATTCTTTGTAATTGATCTAGTGGAAAACATAGTGCACTATTTAAATCCAAGGTTGACTGCCTTGATGGTGGACGTAGCACTCATTATAATGTGAACCATCCCAAAATACTTGTGTTATTCCTTACTGTTTGTCTGTTATTTGAACTGGTTAAGTACTTTGATTATCATTATCCGTTTACAGCAGAACTTTAGTAACTTGTAAAAGGTCTACCGGTAGTGCTTATCGGCAGACCTAGAACAACTACCTTGAAGATCTTCCGCTACTTCAATCTTTCAATAGATTACAAGTACCTTTCAAAGTATTTACAAAAAGTTTTAAGTGTTTAATAAGCTATTCAGCCCCCCCCCCCTTCTAGCTTATTATTGTGCCCATTGGGACCCACAATCTTGCAATAACTTTTCTTTGATCATGCTCTTGTGCTGCAATCCTCCTCTACACAACATCTGCAAACAACTGTTAGGCTTATCCTTATAGAAATGATAGGGAGAAGTTAACATATACTCACTCCGTCCCTAAATTATCGTCCTCTTTTTCTTTTCCGTTCGTCCCAAAATAATTGATCAGTTTGAAACTTACTTTTTTAGAACATCACTTTTATCACTTTACCCTTACTTTTTCACCCTACTTTAATTATGAGCCACATATACATGGACTTTAAAAGAAACTACACATTAAACCAATATAAATAATCAAGTCAATTATTTTTTCTTAATCGGTGCGCCGGGTCAACTATAGGAGTCTAAGACAATAATTTATGGACGGAGGGAGTACTAACAATTTGCATATATATGCTATAACCTAAAATTTGATACGCCATTTCTTTCCAGAATTGATTAATTTTCTAGTGATAATGAAAATTCACCTTCCATCTTTTATTATCAATTTAGCTCAAACCAAACTCCAACTTGCATTTTGAAAAGAAAGAAAAAAGACTATCGCAAAACTTCCCCTGCCCTCCCACTCCCATTGTATCATACTTGTAAAAGTAATCTTTCATTCCATCTGCCATCATACTAATTTGTCAACATCTTTTTCTTAAGTCGGACCTCAGTGGTTGACTTTAAAGAAAGAGAGCTCATTTGTTTAATGTTAACAATTGGAAGCTCCCATTTGCCGTCCTTAATTGGTCAATCGTACATGTTATAATTTGCAGTCTGAATTGATTGAAATAAGACGATAAAATAACTGACTATAAATAATGTGGAAATAAGGTAGATAAGAATTTACGTGATTCGGGAAATTCACTACGTTCATGGGTGGAGGCAGCAAAAGATTTTTTCACTAATCAATCAGAGATACAAAATACAATAGTTGTGGCTCAACAAATACCCAAACAACCCAAATCCCAAATACACCCAAAGAACAAATCGAGAACTCAAGCGAACAAACGATAACTCGCAAACGATGTATGAAGGAAACAAACAAGCTGGGACAATGTCTCTCTCGATTTTGGCTTTCTTCATTTTTTCCGTTACAGTCACAAAAGGGGATTGATCCCCTTTATATAATAGTAGAGCCACCGCCACTAATTGGTGTACAAACCCAATTAGGATTAATAAAACAGGACAAACCAATTCTATAAAGGAATTGTATACAACCGTGGGCTCCACCTAATTAACAAAGGAGACCATTAAAGAAGGAATCACATGTGGGCTGCCCAAACAAGTTACCATGCAACCCACTAAGTTCAAGCCATAAAACAAAAATCTCCACCTTGGCTTGAATTGATCACACTTGCCAAACGAAACTTGTATGTCGCCGCCTCCTCCAATGCTCCCTAGGGTGCTCACATACTGCATATACTGATCAAGTTCAAGCAATGCCTGAACTTGGAAACAACCAATGGCTTAGTCAACATATCCACCGGATTCTCTACAGTGGGAACCTTCTTCATAATAATGGCACCCTCGGATACAATCTCTCGAATAAAGTGATATCTGACATCAATGTGTTTGGTCCTCTCATGAAACATTTGATTTTTAGTCAAATGAATCGCACTCTGGCTATCACAAAATATAACAAAGACCTTTTGCTGCAAACTAAGATCAACGACCAAACCTCTCAACCAAATAGCTTCCTTCACTACTTCTGTTGCTACCATGTACTCTGCCTCAGTAGTGGACAAAGAAATAGTAGACTATAAAGTCGCCTTCCAACTGATAGCACAACCTGAAAGAGTGAAGACATAACATGTCAAAGATTGCTTCTTATCCAAATCACCAGTGTAATCAGAGTCAACATAACCAACAACACTGTTGCACATGTCTGAACTCCTATCAAATACTAAACCAATATCTGCAGTACCTCTCAAATATCAAAGGATCCATTTTGCGGCCTCCCAATGCACTTTACCAGGATGCTCCATGTATCTACTAACAACACTAACATCATGTGAAAT
This sequence comes from Codonopsis lanceolata, assembly GCA_013146195.2. NCBI lineage: Eukaryota > Viridiplantae > Streptophyta > Magnoliopsida > Asterales > Campanulaceae > Codonopsis > Codonopsis lanceolata. The sequence goes on along the minus strand of CM028381.1, from coordinate 111,241,877 downwards.
ATCCGGACGAGTGCACACCATAGCATACATGATGCTACTAACTGCACTAGCATATGGAGCATGTGACATGTGCTCCACCTCCTCCTCTAACTGTGGTGATAAAGTAGCTAAAAGTTTCAAGTGAGATGCCAAAGGAATACTCACTAGCTTCGAATTCTTCATACAAAACGCTCAAGAATTTTCTAAATGTAATTTTTTTGTGAAAGAAACAATTTTCCTACACGTCGATCCCTATGAATCTCCATACCCAAAATCTTCTTAGCTGCACCCAAATCTTTCATCTCAAACTCACCACTAAGCAAAGCCTTCAACTTGTCTATCTCCACCATGCTCTTAGAGGCAATGAGCATGTCATCAACATTGAGCAATAAATACAAAAATGAACCATATGAAAGCCTTTTATGATAAACACAATTGTCATAATTACTTCGAGAGTAACCATGCCCAATTGGCCAACCATAAAAGAATCGAACCACTTGTACCATTGTTGAGCAGGTTGTTTCAAACCATATAACAGTGATTTCTTCAACAAACAAACATGGTCTTCCTTCCCTTGAACAACAAACCCCTCTGGATAAAGCATGTAGATTTCTTCCTCAAGCTCACCATGCAGAAAAACTGTTTTGACCTCAAGCTCTAAGTCAAACAGTGCAACAGTAGCAAGAAACACATGAATAGAGTTATGTTTCACAACAAGAGAAAATACTTCGTTGAAGTCAATGCTTTCTCTCTGACTATAGCCCTTTGCAACCAACTGTGCCTTGTATCTAGTTGTTTCTACCCCTGGGATTCCCTTTTTCTTCTTGAAGATCCATTTACAACCAACAATCTTCTGACCTTTAGGTGGTTTCACCAATTTCCAAGTCTTGTTCTTGTGAAGAGACTCAATCTCCTCACTCATAGCAGTACCCCACTGTGTAGAATCATCATCCGTGAGAACCTGAGTGTAACTAATAGGTTCTTGAATCTCAATACTCTCTGCCACAAACAATTAGAGTCATCAAAATGGGTCAAACCCGTTGGGTTGGTCCACCCCGCCACTTAAAAAGGTGGGTTGGGTTTTAAAAATATAACCCCGCTAGGAGGTGGGCTTAACAGGCTTGGTCCATTCAGGTCACGGGTTTAGGCGGGGCGGAGCCGACTGACCCGCTCTTTTTACATTAATTACTTGTAATATATAATATATATATATATATATATATATTCATATTCTAGTATTAACTTTTTTGGAAGACTTCTTCCTTATTAATCTAACCTTACAGGATGGAAGAATGGAACCTCAATTCACACTAACCGTTCAAGCCTCCACCTTCCTCTATCCCTTTTTTCTTTCAGCCCAACAATCAATACCCTACTCTTTCCATCTCTCTCACGGACTATCATGTGCGCTGCCACCATTCCACCGCCCATCAACCAACCGTTGGTAAACACCATATCCCTCTCCCTCACACACACTCTCTCTTTCTCCCCCTCCCTTCCTCCCTCTCTCTTCTTTCTTCCTCGATCTCTACTCGGTGGCGACAAGAAAAAGACTCAAAACCTAGTTGGGATTTAAATATTTTCTCTCTCCAAAACCCAAAAGGGGCTTTTCTTGATGACAATTAGAGAAAGTCATAATGGGTCTTCAAGTGTGGTGGTGGAATTTGTTGTAAAGGAGAAGGTCAATGTCTCTGAGGTAGTTGAGCATAAGTGCTAATCCTAAGAAAATGGGGATCTATGACAGCGGTAGTAGTTGAGATTTGAGAACTGAGAAGAAGCGGTGATGTTACTATTGTGATTTTTTTTCCTTAAGCGGGTTGGTTCGCCCCGCCCCACAACCCAAGGTGGGTTGGGTTGGGTTGGGCCAATGTCTTACCAATCCGTCATTCTCGTGGGTTGGTCCGCCCCGCCAATTGGCTGGGTCCACCATTTTGTGGATTGGTCCGCCCCGTTGGTCCTTTTTGATGGCACTAGTTAGTTGAGATAGTTGATACAAGTAGAGATCATGGGGTCAGTCAGCAGGTGGAGTTAGAGGTTCTGATTTAAGATAAAGTACAACTGGGTACTTCAGTTCAGCCTATAGTGGATGATGAATCTGAGCTTGTTGATGATAATGATGTCCCATAAGAGCAAGAGCAGAATAGTATCACCACTGGTAGAGCGAGGAGGTAGATTAAACCACCTCAGAGGTTTGCACATGCAAATTTTGTTTCTTTTGCATTGTCTCAGAACTGACTCCTTTTTTGAACGAAACATGGATTTCTCATCAAACTTGACATCTCTACTGATAACAAATTTCAGTGAACTAGGTTCAACACACCATAATCTATAACCTTTCACCCCATCTTCATATCCTAGGAATATGCATTTTTGTGATCTACGCTCGAGCTTACCATTATTAACATGGACATACGCAAGACAACCAATTACTTTCAAACCAGAATAATCAGCAGGAATACCAGACCATACCTTAATAGGAGTTTTCAACCCAACTAGAACCGAGGGAGATCTATTCACCAAATAACAAGCTAAATTAACAGCTTTAGCCCAAAAAACTTTAGACAAGCTAGCATTATCGAGCACACAACGTGCTCTCTCCAATAGAGTCATGTTCATTCGTTCTACGACCCTATTATGTTATGGTGTTCTTCCAACAGTGGGATGTTTCACAATTCCTGCATTAGCACAAAACTCATTGAACTGGCCCTCACAACATTCCAACCCATTATCTATTCTAAAACACTTGATCTTCTTGCATGTCTGATTCTCAGTAAGCGCTTTAAATTTCTTGAAGGTTGGAAAAGCATCATTCTTGTGCTTTAGAAAATACACCCAAACATATCTTGAATAATCATCAATAAATGTCATCAAATATTGGGAACCACTTTTGGACGGTTTAGTCGAGGGACCTCAAAGATCAGAATGGATATAATCCAGTATGCTCTTCATTCTATGAATAGCCGTCACAAATTTCACCCTTCACTGCTTACCATAAACACAATGCTCACAAAATTCAATCTTCCCAGTTTTTTGTGACTTCCCAACAAACCTCGTTTAGACATCCTTGCCTCACTCATATGCCCAAGATGCATATGCCACAAATGAGTATTATGTGAATCTGAATCTGATGAAGAACCTGTAGAAACTGATGCAACACCAACAACAGTGCTACCCTGAAGCAAATAGAGACCATTAACCAATTTTCCACGGATCACAACAAGAGAACCACTAGATACTTTCAAAACTCCACCTACACTTATGTACTTACAACCAAGTGAATCAAGAGCACCCAGAGAGATAAGGTTTTTCTTCAAATCTAGCACATGCCGCACACTAGTCAAAGTCCTGACAATACCATCATGTATCTTCATTCGAACTGTTCCTATCCCAAGTACCTTATAGGACATATTATTCCTCATCAAAACCACCCCACCATTAATTGACTAGTAGGAGGAGAACCAATCCCTGTTAGGACACATATGATAAGTGCAGCCCGAATCAAGAACCCAACTGTCACCGAATGACCCAACTGATACTGAGAGGACGTCTATTGTACTATCAGAGTTTTCCACTACAAAACTAGTAGAATCACAAGAATCACTAGGGTTGAGGAATCAATAATCTTTTTCTTTTCTTTGAGCTTCGGACATTTATCTTTCCAGTAGTCTTCTTCCTTACAATAATGACATTAATTTTTCTTGTTCTTAGGTATAGATCCAAACCTACCTCTATTTTTATTCTAGCCTTTATTATTTGTTCTGCCTCTAGCAACCAAGCCATCAACCTGATCATCAACCAAATTTCCAGATACCTTTTTCTTCAACTCTTTAGAGTTCAACGATGCTTTCACATCCTCCATAGAAAAAGTGTCTCGACCAAATAACATTGTATCAACAAAATACTCAAACGAATGAGGTAAAAAATATTATAAAAAAATTAAGGCTTGATCTTCATCTTCAATTTTGATATCAATATTTTTCAAGGACATAATAATTTTATCGAAGTCACAAAGATGACCTTTAACGAGCGTACCTTCTCTCATACGAAGAGTGTAGCGCTGATGCTTCAAATAAAATCGATGGGTCAACGACTTCGTCATATATAAAGTTTCCAATTTGAGCCACATACCTGCTGGCAATGTTTCGTCTGCGAATTCTCGCAAAACATTATCACCAAGTGATAACTGAATAGCACTAAGTGCTTGCTCCAAGAAGTCATCTTTTTCTTCATTCGACATTGTCGCAGCTAAAGCTTCCTTACCCTTTAGCGCTTTAAGTAACCCTTGCTGAACCAATGAAGCACACATTTTTATGTGCCAAAGTCCAAAATCATTCTTGCCATCAAATTTTTCAATCTCGTATTTTGCCGAATTTATTATTGTCATGATAACCAAAAATTCAACCAAAACGAATAACTGTAAATCCCAACAGACCCAAACGAACCAATAGCTCTGATACCAATTTTTTATAATTTGCAGTTCGAACCGATTGCAATAAGACAACAAAATAACTGAGTGAAAATAATGCGAAAATAAAGTAGACAATAATTTACGTGGTTTGGGAAATTCCCTACGTCTACGTGCGGAGGCGGCAAAGGATTTCACTAATCAATCGGAGATACAAAATACAATAGTTGTGGCTCAACAAATACCCAAATCCCAAATACACCCAAAGAACAAATCGAGAACTCAAGCAAACAAACGAGAACTCGTAAATGGCATATGAGGGGAACGAATAAGCTGCTACACTATCTCTCTTGGTTTCGGCTTTCTTCTTTTTTTCCGTCACAATCACAAAAGGGGATTGATCCCCTTTATATAATAGTAGAGCCACCGCCACTAATTGGTGTACAAACCCAATTAGGATTAATAAAACAGGACAAACCAATTCCATAAAGGAATTGTATACAATCGTGGGCTCCATCGAATTAACAAAGAAGACCATTAAAGATGGAATCACACATGGGCTGCCCAAACAAGTTACCATGCAACCCACTATGTTCAAGCCATAAAACAACAGTACATAAGAATACAAATGTATTTTGAAAGGATAGTACGGATAACCATAACCATAAGGATTGGTTTAAATGTGATTTTATCTCTTTCTACATATAACTAATCAATCATAAAGGGGTTGTAAGGATTTCACAGTAAAACAACAAACAACCAATTCAGATACAGTAGAGACATTAACTCAACATATAATATGCAAATTGAAAACATTGAGAAGGTGTGCTATCATTACCTTGTTTTCTAATGTACACTCTCAACTGATTGATGATCATTAATCATATAACAACTTAGTATTAATTTTAATTTTATATGATATCACCAGTTGGGCTTTGTTGCAACAAAAGGTTTCTAGGATCTAGGGGATCTTACAATAATAAGAAAATAGTACATAGAAATTAACAATGAAATATAGGGTACTATCTCTACACCTCATTACTCTTTACACCCCATTCCTTTCTCACTTCATTCTTTACACCCCAGCTAATACCTATTATACCCTTTTCCCCAACCAACCCAATTAATTACCACCAACCAGGTTAATTACATACCTACTCTCCCACCCCCCAAACACTCTACACTGCCGTTTGAAGAAAGGAAGCAAGGAAGCAGCGCGAACTCCATCCCCCTCATGCACGCAATTCACAGGAATTCAAAAAACAAACCAAACCCATTAATCTCATCTCAGCCCCTTACTCTCAGCAACAACAACAACAACAACATCATCAATATTCTATTCAACAAACCTGATGAAAGTGATCAACAATGTCTTCATTTATTGGTATAAATTTTCATCCTCTTCTACATTTAAATACTAGTTTTAGGTCTAATTTAAATATCAAGTGTATGAAATGCATGAATTTGTGTTGAATTTTATTTAAAAAAATTTAAAAATGAATTTAGGCGGACTGTAAAAATTCCGTTGTTTGGACCTGGTTTGATGAACACTCAATAGGCTATTCATCTCGAGCTGGTCGAACACGCCATAGGTTGTTCATCTCAAGCTGGCCGAACACTAAATAAGGCGTTCATCTCACTTTGGCCGGACAGTCTTAAAGGTGTTCATCCCACTCTGGCCGAACAGTCCATGGGTTATTTATCTCACTCTGGCCGAAACTCAGACTGGACACTCTTTTCAGACTTTGATTTTGTTTTATTGGAACTATAACCTAATTATGATTTATTTTATTTGGTGTTTACAAGAAAAATGTTTAGAAATGTTTATATAAGGAAAAAGGTGACGACATCCGCTAGGAAAAAAATGGAACAAGCGTGCCAACAAAAACATGAGCATGGGCAGGGGCAGGTTTATGAGCAGGGACAGGAAGATGAGCAATTCCAGCTGACTTTTGAGCATGAGCATTTTTCGCAGGGTCAGGAAGATGAGCATTTTTAGTAGGATCAGGACCATTTTCAGGGATCGGTTTGCATGGCACCAGATTGCCACGTATCTAAGATGCATATAGATGGGCTATATTATCGAGCCATACCATCCAGACAGAGTCCTTCGACAGTTCGGGCATGTGCAAACGATTCCGAGGACAGTCATTGCTCCGAACTGCGGCCCTCGAGATAACTCGAAGGCCTTACCTCTGTGGCTTGGTTTTGCTGGGTACTGGTTGACGTTAGATAGCCATCTCCTATCTGAAGAATGTCTCGATAGGCGTGCCATTCGTACTTGGGATTGTGATCCTGGTAATTTAGATTGGTACCGGGAGCGTTCACATGTAGTCGTCCAGCCCCGTGGTAGATGATCCATATACGTTAACACCACTACGACTGACGCCGTTGCAGCCGACTCAGATGACAGGATGTTGGGAGTTGTGAATTGTGATATGGACTATGTTTATGTTTTTTTATTGTTATAAATTGTAAAACATTTTTTAGTATTTTTTGTGGTTATGAAATTTTTAGCAAACCTTTCATGAATTCGCGTGGCTTGGTTTTAATGTTATTTTCTTATTGCAGACTTTGTATAGCATATGACATTTCATAGCAACATAAAAGAAGCATTAGCAGAATCTCAATATCATACATAATTTAAATACACATAACCGAAGCATCATTAAAAAGAGATAATTAACCAAAATGACACGTTCAAATACATGTTTTTAATATAATACAATCAGAACTACTCCAAATGTATACTATCAGAACTACCAACGACTCTAGTTGTGCCTACAGATACACTATATGAAAGTTGTCGATTAATATAAAGTAATTTCCACGCATTAGCAGACGACGAGCAATTCCGGTCCCAGACCTACGGCACAACTGCTAAAGGGTAACCATCACGTAAAAAAACCTACAAATAAATTGAGATGATGTCAATAAATAATTTAAACCAAATAATATGTCAACTAATTGTAAATAAGTGAAGTAAAACAATCAAAAGTGATCAAACCTGAATAAAGTGATCACCATTTACTCTTCCAATACAAATAATATGTGGATCATTTGGGGGTGCGGTCCTCAATGGTAAGTAAGTGAAACAATGTTTTTTATCTAATACCATGAAAGCAATGTTGTAATACGATGCCACCAAATGACCCATATCATTTGCATCAAACCAATATGCCTTGGGAGCACTAATGTCGTTGTATTGGAGACTCGCGTTCACTTTAGTAACACGATTGCGTTCAATTAAGACACGTGTGTACAATTCCTGGTTTGACATCAACTCCATCGACAAGTCTGCTCGAACCCTGCTCCATGACTCCTCACTTCTATACATAAACCTGGCTACGGCACGAAAATCGCAATGACCGTCACCAATGATAATCGTTGTGCCCAATATGAAATGCCAAAATTCCTTCGGGAATTGCTGAACGTAATTACCACTAGCTTTCCCGACCATCGTGCGTGGTCGCACAACCTATTGAAAGTTAAAATAGATTGAATTCATATATATATATATATATATATATATATAGTAAACCACGTATAGCAATCCTTGAAATAAAAGAAGATTAATACCAGAATCTTTTCGTTAAGCTGGGAAACTGTAGTGACGTGGGAGGTTGTTGTGATGGACCAACCTCGTATAACAATCCTTGATCAGATGGGGAGCAATTATCTATCATCTTCTCCACATGCTCAAACAAACACGGATCACGCTTGGTTGATTTATCTTTTTTTACCTTCGCAGGCTTCGGATGACCACGACTGCGCACTTCATCCTATGGAACAATCAAGGAGTTCGTTCTCGCCTCTTTCACCTCCATCATTCTTTTAATGACTAACAACTTTTCAGACTCAGGAGCGTTCTCATAATATTCACGAATCTCATCATATGTGTTATTGAATCGATTGTCCATATCCAGCTTCACTGAAACTTCAACATTCTCAGGAGTAGGTAACATATCTAATTTCCTCCAAAATGAATCAACATAATCAAGGGGAATTGGACAACCATTTCTCATATACTCAGCAATCTCATGACGACAAGGCAACCATCATGTTCTTTGAATTACACAACCACACGACAACGGGTCTATGTATATTAGTCATCTCATTGTATATTAAACTCAATGCATGAATAGACACCAAACCTCGAAGTTGCTGAATTATAACCGATCTGTATTTCGAAAGAACGACTGTAAGGCTCTTCGTGAATGACACCTTGATTGCAATGTGAGGTGTCTCAATCAGGGTGTGCAATTGTCTCTAACATGTCTCAAAGTCACCTTGACTTGATTTCAACTGTCTTTTTAAAGCTGCATGTTGACTCTCCACCCTAAAATAAGATACAATTAATATTTGTATTGCATGACAAAATTTATAGAAAACAATGAAATGTTGAAAACATTTAAATACCTACTTGTTGTGTTGTTGTCAAAGTGCATTACATTATTCGTCCAAACCGACACAAATCTTTCCTTGTACGGTCCGTATCCATTTCTTCATGGCGTACTCAACCGCAGCAGGATAATCAATAAAATCCATCTGAAATCTCTTCAGGTATTCTTCAAATATTTGCTCATTTTTTGCATCCACCAAAAAATTCTAACATAGGGTAAATAGATCCCATTGCACTTTCATGCGAAAGTATTTCTTACAATTCGCAAGGATGTTTTTGTTGATATGCCATCGACAAAGGAAGTGTTGGGAGGTAGGAAAAGTTACCTCAATTGCATTCATTAACGCAAGATCTTTGTCAGTTACTATCATAGTTGGCAAGGAGGATTGATTCATCAAAGCTTTCAAGATACCAAGGGCCCAAATGTAGTTATCTTGCAACTTCGACCCCATATACGCAGCTCCAACCAAAAATGTCATATTTGTCGACGTGACACCAACAATCTCCAACAAGGGTAACTTATATCTGTTTGTCTTGTAAGTGCAATCCATGAAGAGAACCTTGGGAAAAGAACGCAATAGCTCAACGCTCATTGGATGAGCCAAGAACAAATCTTGAACAGTGTTGGTTTTCTCACATCTCCCATGATGATAGTAATATCCATGCTCCATCAATTTTCCTACAAGCTACTGTATTTGTTATCGACCATCACGCTCGATAATTTTATTCTTGCTACGAGCATTGTAAATAGTCCGTATTGAAGACTTATTACTTTGAAACTTCTCGTGTAAACCTTGCAAAATGTCTTTGGGCCTCGAATTGGCATGCGACATGTCAAGAACATAAGCCTTCTCCGGGTCTGATAATCGACCAACAAATGAGTGGCCATGCATGTGAGGGGCCTTGGCATGGTTATGCAACCCACATTCAACCTGAAGTTCCCATACTCCTTCACATAATTGTATGCCCTTCAAACAAAATAGACACCCACATTTTTTCGATCCACGTTCTCTCTTGCTATTCTTTGTTACTTTACTCGAATCATCACCTTTTTTTACGAGGTTTCCCACCAAGTTCACAACCTAAAGTCAACCGAGGTCTTCTATTTGTCGTACCACTATCAGACCTAGTAATTACTATCACAAGCCCATTCTCCCTTCCGGTCGCACGCACCCAATCAAATAAATCATCCCGAGATGAAAAATATGAATGACTTACAAACACATTGATGTAATCTATAACAATTTGTTGTTGAAGAGGAATGATCGCATCATTTACAGGACCAACGACACTGTACTCAATAGGAAACGTGTTTCCTTCCTGAAAAATAAGCAAAAAAAAAACATGTTAAAAATTCATGATTCTGCACTGTTCATGCACTGTCCGCCAGTGTGTGGATGTGGGTTCGTTCGGCCAGGATGAGATAAACAGGAGTGAGAGTGTACAGCCAGGCTGAGATGAACAGAGGTGAGCATGTTCGGCCAGGATGAGATGCACATCAGTGAGAGTGTTCGACCAGGCTGAGATGAACATAAGTGATGGTGTTCGGCCAGAGTGTGGTGAACACCCTTAAGGCTGTCCGTCCAGCACTGGTCAAACAGCCTTAAGGGTGTTCATCACACCAAAGTCGAACAACCATAATACCATGCTCGATTTTTTTTGGCAAAAAACCAAATTTTAATCGAAGAAAGTGAATTGAATACTTACATTACCCGACCCCCATGACTTCTTTAAGCTCCTTATAATGTTATTTTTGACAATGTGTTTATGTTTTGTGTTGGTTTTGAGAGAGTTTTGAAAAAAAAATTGAAAGAAGAAAAAATAATGAGGTCCCATAAGTAGTTTTACATGTATTTGTGATTTTGGGATTTGTGGTGTAAATATAAAACAATGGGGTGTAGGGAGTATTATTTGTCTTTTAGTATAAGTGTATTATAGTTATTTGAATAGGGTGTAGAAATTAATTGATGGGGTGTAATGTTTAAAAGTGCTTATTAGGTCATTTCACTTAATGTCATTTGTGTAATTATTTCAAGTGGAGTGTAGAGATAGGTTTTTGGGGTGTGAATATCCCCACCCTAAAATATATACTAAAAAAAGAGCATCAAAATCACTAACTAGACTAATACATTTTACTAATTGTAGAAAGCACTAAGAGTAGAACCGGAAGATCTTACACAATAATATCAAACATTGCTTCAAATTTATTTCGATATATCAAATTCCCATGAACACTAACAGTTAAACCATGAACACTAATTGCTGATCTAAATATATCAAAATTCTCAAGTTCAAATGGCAGTCGGCAAAAGAAATTGTTAGGGGGAAAAGCCATAACTCAAACTAATCTTTAACTCAAACCCAAAAACTTGGAACACAAATCACTTCTTTTCAATGACCAAACAAAACTGATTTTAAAAAAAGTGACGAAGAAACAAACAACTGCAAAATTATAGTTGGGAAGAAAGTGAAAAAACGAAAATGCCACTCACTTTGAAACCAAAAAAAAAGTATAGATTATTTTCCAGTTCATATATTTCGGTGAATTTTCCAATCGGGAAGTAGCCAGTATCCACTTCTATGAACTCTTGCTTCTGCTATTTGTAACCCAATTCAGAATGTAATAGCCCCAATGCAATTTGTATGGCACATGCAATTCAATCCCAATTTTTTTGTGAAGAAAGACAAACTTACAATTTCCGACAAATATGGCAGGGAATTGGCGATGGGGAAGGAGCTGACTGAGTTTGCTTAATTGGTGTGGTGGGCAAGCGAACTGGGAATCTCTCTGTCTTCACTAGATCTGGGGTAGGTGATTGGAGATGGCGGTTGGATCTAACGGAGGGAGAAATAGGAGTCTCGATGATGGAGACATAGAAGGGGTCACAGATAGGCTGGAGATGGAGGCGATGTTGGATATGGAAAGAAAGAACTGGAAGATGTCGATTATCGTGATTCGTGAGAGTGTAAGGTGCGAAGCGTGAGACCCTGTGTGTGAGGACGCAATTGGAAAGCATGAAAAATGTGGGCATCCATTTATGCCCATAAAATTTAATGGTCTAAGTGGGCATGCCCATTTGTGCCTAGATTAAAATTTAAGTGTGTCAATGCCCATATTTTAGTGGACGGTCTGCGCGGGCATATGAACGTGGGCAGAATTTGCCACCACTAATATTTAAAAGGTTTTTTTTGGTATTTCTAAAATAAAAAGGGTCACGCTATTCCGACCCCCAATTCCTCCAAGTTGACCCCCCATTCCAATTTTTTTCTTAATGATAAAAATACCCTCAAGTCTAAAGACAATTATACCATTGAAACTTATAAGTAGACCCTCATCCTATTTTTCTAAAACAAACAACCTCTAAGTAAACCCCCACCCCAAAACAAATATACCCCTTCTTCCCAACTTCATTTTCTTCATCCCTTCATTCCCATTCTTCATCTTTTTCCCCACAAATCCTTAAGTCTTCCCAAGACATTCTTCGTCAAACCCTTTTTCTTCATCAACTAAACATCTTTACTAATACAATATCTTGTTCTCCTTCATCTTCCTTCTTCTTTTGTTGTGAAGAAATCACCTTCCGAAAACCATTAATTTCAAAAAAAACTAGGGCTTCAACATTGGGTGTGAAGATATCAAGCATGGATGAAAAATAAGTCATTATGACTTTTGTGGTAAGTATTTAAAACATTGTTTTGCTTAAATTTGTGTAAAAATCTTTTTTTTTCTTCTTAAAAAATAGGTCCTCGTCGTAAACAGTTCGGAATTGCACACCAGGACTTTTTTGAAATGTTCGGCTTTCTCAAACCGAACATTTTTAAATGCTCGGCTGCTTCCAACCAAACAATTTTGAAATATTCGGCTGGTTCCAACCGAACATTTTTGAAATGTTCTTCTGGTTCCAAAATGTTCAAATGGTACCAACCGAACATTTCATAAATGTTCGGTTGGAGACAGCCGAACATTGCAAAATGTTCCAATGATTCATGTCGAACATTTGTAATTTGTGCGAATTTGTCTAGACTGTTCGAGCCTATCATGCCAAACATTTCGAATTTGTTCAACCAGGTCTAGCCGAACATTTTGTAAATGTTCCACCAAGTGTAGCCAAACAATTTTAAAAAACTAAAGGAGCTTGTGTTTTTGATGTGGTTATTGTATTTGGTAACATGATTCAAACACGTTGTCAACAAATCCTAGTGTTGATGGTCCTGCTCATAATGAGATTATTGATGTTGAAAATAATGCGATAGTTCCTATTCAAGATATTGTGGCGGATTACACCGATGTCTTCATGATGCATGAACTCTTTTCATCTCGCCAAATGTTGATTGATTGGGTGCGTGCTAGGGGGAATGAGCTTGAAATGGTAATAATAGTTAGGAGGTCAGACATTGGTGCGAGTAAGAAATTAAAAGCCCCAGGTATTAATACTTGTGAATGTGTTGGTCATTATAGTGGATGCAAGAAATCACAAACAAATGATGAAGATCAAATTGGAAAGAAAGATCGGAAAGAAACTGGATCTAAGAATCTTGGTTGTCCATTTAGTTTGAGGGACAGAGAAGTGTCAGTTGGAGAATGGTCATTGGTTGTGAAGTGTGGTGTCCACAATCAGGAACTTGGAGCGTACAAAGAAGGTCATTCATATGTCGGTCGATTATCAAAAGTTGAGGAGGAATATGGGGTTGATATGACACACGCCAATAGTAGACCAAATAACATTTTGGCGTGTTTGAAAGAAAAATTTCAAGAAAATAGATCTACAATAAGGACGGTCTACAATGCACGTTTGAAGAATAGAGTTATCGAGCGTGAAGGTTGATCACCAATGCAGCAACTTATGTTTATGTTGGAGAAGCATGGATATGTCCATCATCATCGGTGGTGTGAGAAGACGAACATTGTAAAGGATTTGTTCTTCACTCACCCAGGAAGTATTGATTTATTGCGTGCCTTTCCGAAAGTCATATTAATGGATTGCACGTACAAGACAAATAGGTACAAGTTACCTTTGTTGGAGATTGTTGGTGTGACGTCTACAAATATAACCTTCTTAATTGCAGCTGCTTATTTAGAGAATGAGAAAACATACAGCTATAAGTGGGCGTGCACATGCTTGAAATCATTGATGGACCAATAGAGCATGCCTAATGTGATCATTACTGACAAAGAAGTAGCTTTAATGAATGCAATTGAGATAAAGTTTCCTTCCTCGAGACATTTCCTTTGTCGATAGCATATTAATAAGAATGTTTTGGCAAATTATAGGAAAATATTAACGACTAAAGAAAAGTGAGATTCGTTTAATATGTTTTGGAATTTGTTGGTAAAGTCTGATACTGAGTCATAGTATAATGACTATTTGGGAAGACTGCAGTCTGAGTTCAAAGATTATCCAAGTGCCATCAAATACGTGATGGATCAATGGATTGAGCCCTACAAAGAAAGATTTGTGTCATGTTGGACAAATACCGTCATGCATTATGACAATACCTTAACAAGCATACATTAATTGTTTTCATTTATTTGTTACATACGTACTTCAAATTATTGACTATTGTTTGTACTTTCAGGGCGGAGAGTCAACACGCGTCATTGAAAAGGCAACTTGGATCGAGCCAAGGTAATTTTGAGACTTGCTGGCGACAAATTCACACTTTCATTGAGACTTCTCACATCGCAATCAAACACTCATTTGAGAAGAGCAGAAATGTAGTCATGCACAAATTCAAATCAGTTACATACATGGATCTGCGAGGCATGTTATCCATATAAGTGTTGAATAAAATTTATGAAGTAGAATCTGTGGTTGGTAAAGATACTGTTGTGGATTCTTTGTTGTGTAGTTGTGTACCAAGAAAGACTTGTGGTTTGCCATGTGCGCATGAGATCGTTGAGCTTGTCAAATTGGGTAGGCCAATTCCCCTTAACCAAGTTGATAGTTTTTGGAGAAAGTTAGATATGTTACCGGTTAAGGGCGAAGATAATGGAAATCGGGGTGAAATGGATTGTACATGGAAAAACACAGTTGAAGAAATTCATTCTATATACAAAAATGCCTCAACCGACTCAAATAGGTTGGCACTGTTGAAGAGATCTAGAGAGTTTGTGAAGCCATCAATTACATCACTGATTGAGCCTCAGGTTTTTGAAGTTATTCGTGGTCGGCCTCAGAAAAAAAAGGCTAAAATTGACAAATCAACAAAATGTGATCCGAGTAGGTTTGAGTATATCGATTCGATGGAAGACAGTTACTCTCCGTGAGAATAAGTGACGTACGAGGTTGGCCCATCGACGATGTAAGACCCCGATTCCCGGTTAGCTTGAATTGCTTGCAATGCTCGCACTTCTACCCTTGTTGATCGCTTGTTTGGTTTGTGAGAGAGTCTAGATGTGTATGAGAGATCACATTAAGATCAAAATACTATTAAGAGATGCCATTTAGTTGTTGACTTTCTAAAGTCACAAGTCGTAACTCGACGATAGTCGAAATGCGACGCGATTGAGAGTTTACTCGCGTTTCGCGTTCCTGACCTCGGTTTGGTCCTAGATCTTTACATGATGATTAAATAACATGTTTAGATGTATTAGACTTCTAGTTGGATGTATTCCTTAAGTCTCATGAAGTTTTGACGCTTCAAGGATAGCAATTCTCCTTATCGCGTAGTTTGAGATTGAGCCGTGTGAACGTCTCGTCTTTCGGGAGTTCTTTTCTCCTATCTGTTGTTCATCATCTAAGAGGCATTCAGGCCTATTCTATATCCCTTTGAAGTGTTTATAATCATGGGTTGTTGCCCGTTGGTTTGTGGTTTCATTCGACATTTCGTTAGCGAGTTGTTGCGCCTTCCGCCGGTTTTACACCAGGTTGTTTCGGGTGTTGTTTATGGGAGTTTAGACCTACTTTGAAAGTGATTTGAGACTTGTGTGGTTTAGCCAAGTGTTTGAAGACTTTAAGGGTTCAATTATAGGTCATTTCGAAGCTTTAAGGCTTGCGGTTGCATGCGGGAAGGACCGAACGCGAATAAGGATTACGGAAATGAGTTGTAATGGTGTAAAGGGGGGATGCGGTCGCATGCCATCAAGCCATGCGAGCGCATGGGGCCTTCGAACAGCCTCTCCTGTTTTGATAATTTGATGTGTAATTCATATCCTACCCTCTTTAAACCCTATCTAAACCCTTCCTAACACCCATACTTAGTCCTAATGATGTCCTAACATGTTTGGGGAGTTAATTAAAGTTTGATTATGGGTTAATTACAACTAACAATCACTAATTGTACCCATGGAAATGTCATTTGTGCCCCTTTAGTTATGGAAGTATAAAGGCTTAATCCCTTGTAGAATTTCAGCCATTTCTTCATTTCATCCCTTCTTCATCAACCATATAGAGTGAGAAATAGTTGGGAGACATGGGGGCTTTGAAGCCCTAGCTTCTTCTTCCTCAAATCCATGGAGATCCGACCGTTAGATCGCCTCCAAACTTCGGATTCTTGACGTATGTAACGAATAGAACAACTTCACCCTTCGGATTTCGATTCTCTTGAGTTTTCACTCAATCTAGGTAAGCTACTAGACTCCCTCTTCTTTTGATTTTGTGCTCATTGACCTAAGGAAAACAAAGATGCTTGCTATTTGAGGTCAATGAGTACACATGTATGTTGTGTGTGATTTTATTTTGATTTTTGGATTTTTGGTGAGTGAACTTGCTAGAAGCATGAGTAGGTTGATTTCTATGTTTAATGAAGTATGTTATTAAGTTTCAATTGGTAATTTTGGACTTGGGTATGATGGGTATTTGATTCCCTAAAAACCTAGGGTTTGATTATATGTTAATGAAGTAAATGGGTTATTTATGATATGTATGATTTTTGGAGTTTTATTGGATATTATGAATTGTTAGAATCATACATGGATATATGTTTGGGAGTTTGGAAGTATACTTGATGAATCTTGAATTTTGATTGTAAGCATGAAAGATGAATTTTTTTACAATGGATTACATGTTGGAATGCTTCGTTTGACTTTTAAGAATAAAGTTGACTTTCATGTATATAAGAGTATGTGGATATCTAATTCATGAACTTTTGATTGTGAGCATGAATAATGATTTATCATTTTGGATTACATGATTAAAATGTAATGTTTGACTTCATTGGGTTGAGTTGACTTTTATGCAAATAAGAGTATGTTGGTCAACTATGATTCATGAATTGAAGGTTATGAACATGTTAGATGAATTTACATGATGATTATGAACATACTAGATGATTTTACATCTTGCTTAGATATATGGATATTATGAATGAAAGGCATGCTTGATTAAATGCTATCTTGAGATACATGCTTGAAATGTGATGGTTGACTTTAAATGTTAAGTGTTGACCTATGAACCATGTCTTGGGGTTTTTGTTGGGAAAGTATGGATTGTTGGGTTGCACAATGTTGCTAACCTTAAGAACTTAGTCATGAATAATAGCTAATGAATATTAGGAGGGCTATGATGCAAATAGCTTCTATGCCTTCAAATTTGAAAAGAGTAGAAATGACTCAACAGAGTCGGTTATTGGACTAATATGAATATAGTGAATCACATATTAAGGTCCTACGGAATTTGGGGTAGTTTTGATGGAGGTCAAGCCTCCGAGCGTTTTCAAGTGTATGAAGAACACTTGGGTATTAGAGACTTGATATTATCGCTCTAAGATGTTTATGTGTTAGTTAGCATAGAAATGCATAACTATGTGAGTTAAAAGTAAATATCTACTTGATTGGATTAGTGCGGTGTGTTGTACTTTTCCTTTGGATGAGCATGCGAGTATATATTACATGTGCTTGTGCTTGAGTCCAGCTGGCAGTTTTTGGTTTGAGTTTTGGCGGGATGATGCATTGTCTTCACGAATTGTGGGATTCGTGATCGCAATGGATCACCGCGCCGGGTTTGCACACACCCCTCCATCGATGGCCACGGTGGGGAAGTAACTGATCTTAGTTAGAGTAATACACATGACTTTGATAGCTATGGAACCCGAACGGGGATTGTTTCGGGGACGTCGATACCACGAAAGGGTTATCGAGGACACGTTTGTTTCCGCAGGAGTTACACGTTGGAAACGGAAAGGAAAATCATCTTCTCTCTCTTATGTGGTTTATTTTACGAGCACGTATATGAATCGTTGTGCTACGTGGTTATGATATGATTTACATGAGATGAAACTTGATGAGATGTTATAATAGAAATGTAACATGCTAATGAAATGATGATTTTTATGATATGATGTTATACTAAATATATAACATGTTATGTATGATTAGAATGGAAACAATAGTCTCCCATATATAAATTATTATATAAGTTGTGATTAATGAAGAATTATGAGATTCATGGTATGATTGGGTTATGTGGCTTGATGATAAGTTAAAATGTGGAATTAACATGCTACACATTTTTGGAAGTGAGATGCATACTTTATATGATATGGATTACTTCATGATTAATCATGTAGAATTGTGTTCCATATGACTATGGATGAAAGGTGGGATTATGTTGAGAATTATACCATGACATGACATATTATAAGTATGACATGAGATGTACATGTTTTATTTGAGCATTATGCCATGCCATGACATTGCATCTTTAGTAGCTTACTAAGTCATTATGACTTACTCGTTTGCTTTGTTTTCCTTAGATTCGAGCCGAGCTAGTAATTCGAAGGAAACCGCCGAGCCTACGATAGAAGTGTAATTTTTGTGAAGGTTGCTACTTTAATTTATTTTTGTAGCCTTAGTTTTTTGGTAAGGACGTTGGGAAAAGTGAAGTTATGTAAACTTCATGATGGGTAGCAAACTTATTTGTGAATGTAATATTTATACTTATGTTGGTTAACACTTGTTCTTTTGGTAGCCGACTTGTGTTAGTCGTGCTTGGTGGATGTGATGATTATATCCTAGTTATGTTGTAATGATGGTTAATATATCATGTTTGTTCTCCGGCATGTTTTTAGCCGTTGAGTATGTTAGACTAGAGTCTTAGACTTAGTGTAATGTTGGGTTCCGGCTGTAACGTCGCCGATGACTTGGTTTATTTGTTGCTATATATTTATATTGCATGACAGGGAGTTTGCTCTACGTGCCCAATGTTGCGGCACGTGCGTCGAATTTTTGGACCAAGAGATTAATGATCTCTTTGGTTGTATTTAGTTTGAGCTTGTTAGCTCGGGCGCCATTGTGATATTATGTTTCGCTTCCGCATGTGTTTTAAGTTGTTGGCCTATTGTCGTTATGGCCTTACCCATTATTTGTTATTTGCTTGTTGTTGCTTGTTTCCCGACGGCACGACCTTGGGATCTCGTCTTGGGATCCGGGTCGGGTCGTCACAGACTACTAGATGAAAGATACCGGTAATTTCAATTAATGTATTTTTGTTGTTTACTAGATCTTTACAATTTAAAAAAAAGTTAAATTCATGCTTTAATTCATCTTCGTTAAATAGGTTACATGACAACAATTGAAACTCAACTCTATGATTCGTTTTGTTGACCTACTCCTATCACAGTTTGCCAATTTTATTGCGGAGACAAAGGATGTTAAAGCGAATGGACATTGCGGTTATCGTGCGGTTGCCGTCGTACTTGGGTTAACTCAAGATGGATGGCCTGCAGTTCGACGAGACCTCCATCATGAGTTGACAGCTAACTTAGAGTTATACAAACGTGTTTTCCTGGCAAGTGATCGTGTTGATAAGGTCCTGTAAACGCTGGATTACTACAAGGACAATGCGCCACGAAAACATTGGTTTTATTTGCCAGAAATGGGTCATTTGGTTGCATCAACGTATAATGTAGCTCTGGTATGTCTCGATACACGAATGTCTGTAACTTATCTCTTGTTGAGGACTGCGGCTAAGACTTCCCCTAAGGTTATTTGTATCAGATTAATAAATGAAGATCATTTTATCGAGGTACACACAACCCAAGTTACGTAAGTGTTTTTACAATTACATTATACAGTTTGTTGATATATATAACTTATTTGCAGGTTTTGTTGCGTAAGGGTTACCCATTACCACCGATGTCTATACATTGGGATTCGTTTCACGACTAGTGTGCATCAGGGTGGAAAGACTTGTTTCAGACTCAACTTGATTTGTACTTACATAGTGTAAGATACAGTCGTGTTGGGCGAAGTACTAAGACTATTATTTTAAACTAGCAAGTTTTGTAATTATGGTTATTGATAATGGTATGGTTATGGATATTTAGATTACTATGTATAAAATTAAGATTTAAAAGGTACCAGTTATCGAACAAGTTAAACTACATATGAAAAGTGTCTAAAATGTCACTCAAACTACTCGGACAAATTCAATTACAACGCAATTTAGTGTTTCTTCTACGACGGCGCCTAGATCGCTCTCCCTCAGCTTGGCCACATGTAGACGGTCCGTTCCCCCATGTTGTTGCCCTCCCAATGCTTCATATGCACTATGGATCGCTATTCTCAACTCTACGTACGATATATCTCGGTCTCCCGCACCATAGCGCACCGCCATTGGTTCCAACAAACCGCGTGCTAAACTAACCATATCCCACTCCTAAATACCGACAAACACAATCAATCGAACTTTGCGCATAAACTGAACCTTCCAAAAAGACCGACTTCCTAGCAATCGGAAGACCAGTAATGCAAAACACATCATTAAGTGTTATAGGCATCTCACCAAATGGCATGTGGAAGGTATTGGTCTCTACATGCCACTGCTCCACAAAGACACTAACAAATACCTTATCACTCTCCAGATATGAAACATGCCTTAACTGCACTAGTTTGGTCGTAATAAGAGTGTACTCTAAAGTTAGGAAGCAGTTTTTGTGTTTACTTTTCATGCTAAAAGTTTTTGTTTGTGGTTGTTCACCTTCAACACTGGTCGCTCTAGCCTTTGATATATATGTACAGCTATGTGTTTCGGGTAGAAACGAAGTACACTGCGTTCTGATGGACCCCCAGGACATGGAAAAGTAATCAGTGGCTCTCCTTGTTCCTTCATTGGTGTCGGTTCTTCCTCCTCAGCATGTCCATGTGCTTGTGCCTGGGCCTGGGCCTAGGCCTGTGCCTCAGCCTCAGCAGCCTGGGCATGTGCTAGTGCCTCGGCTTGGGCTTGTGCCTCAGCCATTGCTTTTCGAATCGAGGTAGTGGCTCTATTCTTGTTCCTTTGGTATGTCTCTATACATGACATTCATAGATTAACATGTTAGTTCATCAACTGTGAAAAAAATAGACAAAATTTTTAACGGTTAAATCTAACGTCATCTAAAAAATGGGCTCGCATGCAATATAACTAAAGTTAGATGACCCAAATAAATATTTCAAACTTTCAGCAGCTGAATTGCAAAAAGTAGGAAATTTGGATGGCCGATTTGCATGTTTTGCCTTCAATTAAACAAGATTAGAGTTGTCAAATAGGACAAAAGCCCGCGGGCATGCCCGCCTCGCCACCAATTAGGGGCGGGTTAGGCTGGTGTATTCAATACCCGTTAGGATACGGGCTTTACCCATGCGGGCCGCGGGCTTTCGCGGGTTGGGGCAAGGCGGGTGGCCAACAGCCCGCATATTCTTGACTTGTTAGTTACTAAGTTATAACTTATATCATCATTCATCAATAATCAAAGCGGCCCAGATCCATTTCAATTTCATCCGTTGAGTTGAGGGCCTTGAGGCACTAAGGGTTAGGGTTAGGTCGTCTAATCATCTTCGTGACTTCGTCTACACAGTCACACTCTCATCTCAATTAGGGGTGAGCTTGGTCCAATTTGGTCCAGATTTTTGGAAAAAAAGAGAAAATCGGAACCAGACCAATAGTCTGGTTCTCAAAAAATTTATAACCGGAACCAATCCAATATGTATAAGAACCAAAACATTGGTCCGGTCCAGAACCAATCAAAGATGAGAACCAAGACCAGACAAATACTATGATTTTTTACTTTTTAACTGTTTAATACAAACATATAATAAAATTTTTAAGACTGAAGCTTCATAATAAAAATTAAAAAACCTTCGATTAAAGTACATTCAACAATTAAAAATATCGAACTCATAAATTCATAGCATAACAAATCGGTGGAAAAAAAATAATAAAAAAATACTAACTAAAAAATAGAACAAAGAAAATATTAGGAATTAATATATATAATATATATACTTATAATATATATATAATAAAATAAATAAAAAAACAACATATGATATCGGTTTGGTCTGATTCTGTGATTTTTTAATTCGAGAATCGGGATCAACTCAAACACCTGATTTTATGAAAAATTCAGATCCACGACCAAACTAAAATATTAATTCGATCCGATTTTGATCGTTTCGGTCCAATTTTTTTGGTAAGGTTCCCAAAAAAAAATCCTGCACACCTAATCTCGCGTCTCAGTCTCTCACTCGTCTGTCGTCTCAGTCTTCAGTGAAGAGTGAAGACTCTTCAAGTCTTCAGTTCACGGCGTTCAACTCAGCCAATCAACCGACAGCCGACCGGGAAAAGAGTTAGCACCGTAGCAGCTTCGATGGAGTGATACAGAAGGCCGACCGACCAGACACGACCGCTCCAAACAATACAGGTGGCTAAAGGTAACTAATTTCTTCATATTAATCACTTCTCCCTTTCCATTGGGTCGACCGGATTTTGTCCGGAATTCCCAACTCAGGTCGGTCACTCGGCCTCAAATCTTTGAGCCTTGTTTGGTGGGGAATATGGTTCGGGTAGCCTCAAAATAACCCAAATTCAAATTCAATGCTCACTGTCTTTCTTGGTTAATTATTACCTAACCCATCCGTATTCTGACAATGTTATCTTCTTCATTATTTCCCAACATGATGATTTAGTATGATTTTTTTTTTGTCATTTCCTTCAAAATTAGTTACAAAGGCTTATGGTTTTATAGAAAATTTTAACTTAGTTTTTAATGGTTGAAGTTTTATTCCCTATGTTAATACACACAATACAGAAGAGGCTGATCAACAACATCATCAAATTAAAGTTCAAGGGACCCAAGTGCACAGTTCAGAAGGTGCAAAGAAACTAGGAGGGTAGCGTGTGTCATTCTCCCATTCTTGAGGGGCAGCGAGTGTATACTTTAGTTTAGAGGCAGTTATGTTAGTTAGTGTTCAGTTTCTTCTGTTTCACCTAATCCCTATGTTGAGTTGTATATATATTAGAGGAAAGATCGATCTGTAGATGATACATACATACAGAATCAATACAATTGCAATTTCTATCTTCTTGATCAATTAATTCTTTTCAAGAAACTACTCCATCCATGGGTCGTGTTTATCATGGTATCAGAGCCAGGTCGATCTCATTCCTTCTTTCCATCCAGGATTCAACTCCAAACTGGTAATTACTCTCTTCCTCTGCTTACTCTATAACCTAAATCTCTTCTTCCATCTTTCACGATGACTGATCCCACTTCTGGAGATTCTACCAAACTCACTAAAGATGGCAGTTCTAGCACCATGGTAGATGCCTATGATCTACCTGAGTCCACCCTACAACTAAACTCCTGTCACCCTCTCTATCTCCATCCCAATGATCACCCCGGGATGATTCTTGTGACTGAAACCCTAACCAATTCCAATTTCAACCAGTGGAAAATCTCCATCACTACTGCACTCTCAGCCAAGAATAAACTTGATATGGTTAAAGGCCTAAACAAGAAACCTATTCCTCCCTCCAAGTACATTAGTGCCTGGGAAAGATGCAATAGTATGGTAGTTTCTTGGCTTTTGAACTCTGTAAACTCAGAAATTCGACAAAGTATTGTCTATTTCTCAACTACACATGAGATATGGGATGACATCATCACAAGATTCACACAGAGTGATGCCCCAAAAATCTTTCAAACACAGAAAAATATCATTCTATATACACAAGGGGACCTAAGTATTAATGCCTACTATACCAAATTTAACACAAACCTCCTTCAGAAGCCCAAATGTACATGTAATTGCACTTGTGGTGCTGTCAATGCTCAAGAAGAACATGACAATATCACCAAGTTAACCCAATTTCTTATGGGCCTGTCTGAAAGATACACAGATGGCAGGGGCCAAATTCTTAGAATGTATCCCCTTCCCAATGTAGTCAAGGCTGTTTCTATGCTTATCCAAGAAGAGGGCCAAAGACTACAAAGCAATCCCATGAAATTTGAAAACATCTCTTCTGCTCTCGTGGGCAAAGTTGTCACAAACAGATTCAATAAACCAAGAACTGCAGGAAACTCCCAAGTCCCTCAAGTGAAGGGAAAACTCTTCTGTGAATACTGCCATGGTGATTCTCATTAGAGAGATAAATGCTTCTTCTTACATGGCTTCCCAGAATGGCACCCACTGTTCGGCACAAAACCTGACTTAAGCAGGATGCCAAGAAACAAAGGAAAAGTCAAGAACAACTCCTCCATTAATAATGTAGTCACTCAGCCTGTCAAAGAAAACTCTGGGAATAGGAAGAAAGATGATCCAAGCATCAACACTGACTACTTCACTCTGGCGGCCAACTCCAATGATTATGCTACTCCTCTGAGCGACAGCAAAGTGCCAACTCTGCAGCCACTCAAATGGACACACCTGAAGATCATATGTCAGGTAACCTTACTTACAATCCAAAGTTTTCCTGTTTTGCTCACACAAAACCATCACATCTTGACTGGATCATTGACACTGGTGCCAGCCATCACATCACAACCTCTTTTGAATGTCTTACCAATCCTATTACTGTCAACACTATGATACATCTACCTAATGGAAAATCTTCTTCCATAACTCATAAGGGCACTGTAACCCTGACATGTAACATTGTTCTAAAAGATGTCTACCTAGCTCCTGAATTTCAATGTAACCTCATATCTGGAAGTAAGCTCATTAGTGACAGTAATATCTACCTAACTATTTCTGCTTCATCATGCTACCTTCAGGACCCTACTCAAAAGACATTCAAGAAGATTGGTAGACTTGATGGTGGCCTGTACAAGCTATCCTCAACAGAATCCAGCAATCTCAAGCAAACTGCATACTCTGAGTGCAAGAAATTCTTTAATCCTAACCTGTATAAACTTAGCAATACTTTCTCCTTTACAAAACCTATCAACAAACTATATCTGTGGCACACTAGATTAGGACATGCTCCTGTACAATCTATAAAGCACATTAGCTCTCTTAACATGCAGCTTGATTCTATTCCTAATGTTCACTGTGAAATTTGCCATCTATCTAGACAGACCAGGCAACCTTTCCCATTAAGTGACTCCCACAGCTCCAATCCCTTTGACCTCATACACTGTGATGTATGGGGCCCCTATAGAAAAGCCACCTATGATGGCTGCACATCATTCCTCACTATTGTTGATGATCACTCTAGAGTTACATGGACTTTCCTTCTAAAAGCCAAATCCCAAGTCCATCAAACTCTTCAGTTCTTCTTTAACATGGTTAAAAATCAATTTAAAACTAGTGTCAAACACCTTAGAACTGACAATGGCACTGAGTTCCTTAATGATGGTGTTGGCAGCCTTTTGGCTTCTCAAGGTCTTCTACATGAATGCACCTGTGTTGACACCCCTCAGCAAAATGGAAGAGCTGAGAGGAAGCACAGACACCTCTTTGAACTTGCTAGAGCCTTGAGATTCCAAGCTAACCTTCCCAAAAGATTCTGGGGTGATTGCCTTCTTACTGCTACCTACTTGATAAACAGACTCCCTAGTTCTGTTCTTAAGTTCAAAACTCCTTTTGAAGTTTTGTTTGGGTCTCCTCCTTCCTACAATCATCTAAAAACCCTTGGATGTCTATGCTATGTCTCAACCCTCTCTCACAATAGGGACAAATTATCTCCTAGAGCTCAAAAATGCATCTTCATTGGGTACCCCAGCAATAGGAAAGCCTACAAGGTCTACAACATTAGCACTCACCAGGTTCTTTACAGTAGAGATGTTGTGTTCTATGAATCAATATTCCCATTCCAAGAAAATCCTACACAATCTCCTCAGGATAATCTATTTCCTGCCTATACATCTAATCCAATCCTTGAAGAAGAAAATCTGATCCCTACAGAACTCAACAACTCTAACAATGTCCCTGACACTGACAATCACACAGAAGGCAACCAAACTGAAGCTCATCCTCCAACTACCAATGACTCTAACAATACCCTCTCATCCATACACTCTAGGCCCCAAAGGCACAAAACCATTCCCATCAAATTCAAAGATTATACCAACCTTCCCCCCCAATCTCACTCAACCTTCAACTAATTGCACAACACCTTATCCCATCACTAGGTTTTGCAACTATGCCAATGTCTCTACATCATATAGAAACTTCTCCTGTAATATTTCCACTCTCCATGAGCCAAAAACCTATCAACAGGCAATCAAAGATCCCCTATGGTGCCAAGCCATAACTGAGGAACTTCAAGCACTAGAAAACAACAACACATGGACTCTTCAAGCTCTCCCAGCCAATAAGAAAACTGTAGGCTGCAAATGGACCTTCAGAATCAAGTATAATGCTGATGGCACCATCAATAAGTACAAGGCCAGACTTGTGGCCAAAGGATACACTCAAATTGAGGGAACAGACTACTTTGAAACATTCTCTCCAGTAGCCAAACTGACCTCTGTCAAAGTGCTACTAGCTGTTGCAGCAGCCAAACAATGGCCTATATCTCAGCTTGATGTATCCAATGCATTCCTTCATGGAGACCTTCATGAAGAAGTGTATATGGATCTTCCTCCTGGATACTTCCCTACCCAAACTCAAGAGTCATCTTCTGTTGTTTGTAAACTGTCCAAATCTCTATATGGCCTAAAACAGGCACCAAGACAATGGTTTGCAAAACTATCCACCACTCGCATCAACTTTGGGTTCAAACAGTCACAAAATGATCATACTCTCTTCTGCCTTAACACTAACTCTCAATTCATAGCTCTTCTTGTCTATGTAGATGATCTTCTTATTACAGGCTCAAGTTCAAATCTGATCACTCAAGTCAAGAATCATCTAAAATCTGTGTTCCCTGTGAAAGATCTTGGCCCCCTAAGATACTTCCTTGGTCTTGAAGTGGCAAGAAACAAATCTGGAATATGCCTACATCAGAAAAAATATGCCATGGAAATCATTACTGACAGTGGTCTAATAAATGCCAAGCCTGCACTCACTCCAATTGAGAAAGACCACAAGCTAGCCATCATCTCTTCTACTTCCCTAGCAGATCCTGCATCTTATAGAAGACTAATTGGTAGACTGATATATCTCTCAGTCACCAGACCAGACATCACCTACAGTGTTCAAGTTCTAAGCCAGTTCATGGCAAACCCCATGGATCATCAGTGGCATGCTGCTCTAAGGCTGATTAAATACATCAAGGGCACTCCTGGTCAAGGTCTCCTTTTTCCCACTCACTCATCAACAGACCTAACAGCTTACTGTGATTCAGACTGGGCTGCCTGCCCAATTACCAGAAAATCCCTATCAGGCTACTGCATCTACCTAGGCAGCTCTCTTGTGTCCTGGAAATGCAAAAAACAACCAACAGTTAGTAGATCTTCAGCTGAGGCTGAATACAGAAGTATGGCTGACACTTGTTGTGAGATCAAATGGCTCATCTCCCTCCTCAAAGACTTCAATATCTCCACTAACCTGCCTGTACCTCTACACTGTGACAATCAATCTGCCATTCATATCTGCCAATCCTGTGTTCCATGAAAGAACCAAACATATTGACATAGACTGTCATCTGGTCAGAGAAATGATTCAAAAAGGATTGATCTCAACTAAATACATTGCCTCCATTGAACAACCTGCAGACTTATTCACAAAGGCTCTGCCCTCTCCTCATTTTTCTCATCTTCTGCACAAGTTGCCAGTCCTCAACATATTTGTTCAGCCTTCCAACTTGAGGGGGGATGTTAATACACACAATATAGAAGAGGCTGATCAACAACATCATCAAATTAAAGTTCAAGGGACCCAAGTGCACAGTTCAGAAGGTGCAAAGAAACTAGGAGGGTAGCGTGTGTCATTCTCCCATTCTTGAGGGGCAGCGAGTGTATACTTTAGTTTAGAGGCAGTTATGTTAGTTAGTGTTCAGTTTCTTCTGTTTCACCTAATCCCTATGTTGAGTTGTATATATATTAGAGGAAAGATCGATCTGTAGATGATACATACATACAGAATCAATACAATTGCAATTTCTATCTTCTTGATCAGTTAATTCTCTTCAAGAAACTACTCCATCCATGGGTCGTGTTTATCACCCTACTAACTAAATAAAGATACTAGACCCACGTTTGATAATAGAGGTATGACTGTCTAGTGTTTTGGGGTTAAGTGTGAATAATTAACATCTAGAGTGGGGATAACCACACCCAATTCCCTATTTCTACACCCCACTTAAAAATATTACACAAATGCATTACAGATCAAAAAATAAAATAAAAAAATCAGCATTTATCAAGCATTTGCATCCATGGCTGACATTCAGTTTCATATACAACAAAGCCCTTCAATCTGATTTAGGCAGAGAATATGGTTTAAGTTCCTTGCTGCATCTGGGACTATACATCAGTCATTTTGTTCAGGCACACTTGAATAAATGGTGTTGCTGGAAAGGAAAATCAGCACATTCTTGAAATTGCTCATTCAGTTTTGTTTTCTTCCTCATGATTTCTGGGGTCAAGGTATTCTTAACGTTGTTAGTCTCTTGAACTATATGCCAACTCCTATATTTCAGGAATATCTCCTCATAAGAAGTGGTTCCATCGGTTGCCAGGTGTTTATGGTTAAGTTGCTTTATTCTGCTTCCTAAGCATAACATGATACTAAGACGAGTTCGGTCTCTTTTCTTCTTCTTTTTCCGTTGAAGTAGAAGGGATACATGTCTTATGCTCTGCCACTAATAAGTCGTATGATTCTAGTGTTTTTGTCTTTCTCAAGCACAACATATTACACAAAAGATTTGTTTATATTTTTCATTTAACCAACTAATACAAAAGCTTAAGAGTGCCCAACAATGTATATCATTCTTTAACACTCCCTCCCACGCATGCTCACACACGGGAGATAAATCTAGGTGCATCATGAACCAATTTGGGTGCCAACATGTGCACTATCAACCTAAAGCCTTGCAAACCTTGAGCTCTAGTACCATTTGTTACACTCAAGAGCTTACCACTACGCTCAAGAGCTTAGCCAATCGATTTGTGCACTATACACATTTTTAGCTCACACAGCGCTGTGGTTCGACCTAGGATTCCAACCTTGCTTGCAACACCTCGGCCCACATGCCTTCACCAACTTGGTCCTACCTGGCATGTGCTTGGAGGCTGGAACAAGACACCGACAGCTCCAAGTAGAGGTCGAAGATCTCCCATCCATGAACCAAAACAGTTAAAAACAATGGGAAAAAAACCCTACAGTTCCGCTCTCCAGATGCTCCGTACGATAGCACTAACGCCCTTATCCAAAACATCTTCTTATCTCTTTGTCAGCCAAAGCCCCAATGGAAGAGAAGAAGCATGTCTGTAATTAAGGGGTTGGAACTCATGACTCCTCTAGAACTCCAAACAACCAACACCAAACCTTCCAGGCGAAATTGCATTACAAGTAGAGGTGGTCATGAAATGGACAAACACTTTGAAATCCTAGAACAAATCTCTCCAATTTCCCCAACAGTTTCGCAAAACTTCACTTGAATTCACTGGGATCAAATTCTTTTTTTTTTTTGATAAGTAAGGTATATATTAAAAATCAAAAGTGGCAAATAAGGAGCCGCAACCTATTTACACAGGAGGAAAACTCCAATAATTACAGATTACAAAAATCACTACAAAGTCAGCAAAAGAGTTGACCTCAGACCTAACACCGTCACTACACCAAAAAAACAGCACCTGAAGCAGCTCATTCTTCAGCAACGACAAAGACCTTTCCACGTTATCAAAAACTCTCCTATTCCTTTCTTTCCAAATCACCCAGCATACTCCCAAAGGAATAGTCTGCCAAATAAAATCTCTCTGTTTCCTCTTGTGCAAGGACCAACAAAGGAAGAGATCCTTAATGGATTCCCGCATGGCCCAAGACAAGTTAAAAATGTGAAAAATGTAGTCCCACAAGGCACCTGCTACCGGACAGTGAAGCAAAAGATGATCAGCACTCTCCCCATTACATTTGCACATATAACACCAGCTCACTACCACCTTCCCGCGCCTCCTAAGATTATCCCCTGTAAGAATGGCTTCGTTCACCGCTTCCCAAATAAAGAAAGCAACTCTAGCCGGAGCTTTAGACTTCCAAATAGCTTTCCAGGGAAACAGACCCCTTCCCCCAAAATCTGAACCAAAGTAGTAAGACTTAGCCGAGAACATTTTGTTTTTAGCCCTATCCCAGATGACCTTGTCAACACAACTCCTATCCAGGTGCTGAGAATAAAGCAACTCAGAGAGCTGGAGGAAACTCTGCACTTCCCAATCCTGAAGAAACCTTCTGAAAACTGGATTCCAACTAATCGAACCTCCTTCGAGCGAAATAATATCACTAATCAGAACTTCTTTGTCACTCACAATGCTAAAAAGACTAGGAAAGGCTCTCCATAGCTCCACGGGACCACACCACCTATCCAACCAAAATCTGACCGAAGATCCATCTCCAACTTTAAAAGAGATATTTCTAGCGACAGCGTCCCACCCTTTCAGGATTCCTTTCCAAACTCCCACCCCATGAGACAAGGAAACATCCTTAGGAAGCATAACAGAATAACAGAAGCAAAACATAGCATCTCTACTTGGAAGCAGAACAAACTATAAATAATATATAGTTCTATACTCCCTCCGTTCCACTTAAAGAATTCATGTTTGAAAAGTCTAATTATTAAGGAATATATAACAAGCATTATAGTTAGTCATAATTACAAAAATGATCGATCATAATCAATATGTTAAAAGCAAATGTTAGGGTAAAGTTGAAATGTTATGAAGCTGATAAATATTATTTTCTTGAAAGTGGACTTTGAAAGTGAAACATCCTAAAATAGTATCAAAATAGTATGGTGGACTCTTTTCCCGGAACGGTGGGAGTATGTACCATGGGTTTTAAGAAAACTGTTACTTCCAACTTCCAAGAACACCTTCCCCTATAGCTACACCGCTGTAAAAAAAACAATAAAAAAACTACATCATATCATAAGGATGGCAAAACATTTTTTTTTTGATAATTAAGAGTAATTATAAAATAAATACACGCCAAAACAGGTGGCGCAGCCTATATATACAAACAAAGATCACCTACACAAAAAGCTAGACAATAGTGAATCAATCTATGAACTCAACTAAAGAACTGTCCACTCTTTGAGCTCCTCTTTAAGCTCCGTCTGTACACCTGATTGTTTCTACCATGCTTTCCTTCCATCTGTCTACATTTGATTCACAGTTTTCAAAAGCTCTGCGATTGCGTTCAGTCCATGTGCCCCAGCAAACCACTAAAGGAGCAACTTCCCAAACATCTTTCTTCCTTTTCTTTCTCTTATAAAAGGACCATTCGCACAACATTTCTTTCACTGTCCTGGGCATTCCAGGCTATGTTGAACTGCTGAAGATGTAAGACCACAAGACCTTAGCCACAGAGCAGTGTAACAACAAATGATTCATTGTTTCTTCATCTTTCTTGCACATATAGCACCAATTTAAAAGAGCTTCTAATGCTGCCTCCCACGCAAAAAACGCCACCCTCCTAGGCGCCTTTGACTTCCAAATGATCTCCCACGGAAAATCACGGATATCTCTCTTCGGTAAGGCTTCATAGTCGGATTTCACTGCGAATTTTCTGAATACTGTCTCTCCCACAAGACCCTATCCTCCCTGTCAAGATCAACATGTATATACCAAACAGAATTTCGAAAAGCTGCTCTATTTCTCCAAGCTCCCAGTCATGCACATGCCTCCTCAATAAAGGGTTCCAGCTGATCCTGAAACTTGGACCATCGAACTAACCAGCCCATCCACATCCTCAGCAAAGGAAAACATGTTCGGAAATTTTCGACTCAATTCCCTACCCTCACACCACTTTATCTTTCTAGAACCTAATCTAATTTCCTTTACCAACCTCAAAAGAAATGAATTTTCGTAAGTTCCTCCACCCTTTGCTAATCCCCTTCCAATTCTTTTCCTCTGAAACCAATGATGCTCTCATTCGCCATACTTATCCATCACAATTCTTTTCCATAAAGCTTTGGGCTCTACCATGAATTTTCATAACCATTTCCCCATTAGCGCCTCATTGAATTTTTTAATCTCTTGATCCCCACTCCCCCCCTCTTTTACACAAGAACAGGCCATGGTCCCAATTCACTAAGTGATACTTCCTGTCCTCCCCACTCCCTTCCTACAAAAAATCTCGCTCCAGCTTTTCTAGCCTTTTAGCAACTAGGAAGGATAGACATGAAGTATGTAGGAAGACCGGACAAAGTGCTCCTCATCAGAGTAAGTCTACCTCCTTTAGAAAGAAGTTGTCTCCTCCATCTCGCCAAATGTCTTTCAAATCTTTCGATGATTGAATTTCAAACTGCTGCATTTTTAAACTGCCCACCAAGAGGTAATCCCAAATACTTAGTCGGAAGACTCCCAGATTTACAGTCAAAGAAGGAAGCTAGCAGCTCTATGTCGTCCACCTTACCCACCGGGATGATTTCACATTTCGATATGTTGATCCTCAAACCTGAAACTGCCTGAAAGAGCAGGAGAGCCAGAGTATCATCAGCAAACAACAAATGAGACACCTCCATAGCTGAAACACTGTTTGATCTCGCCTTTAAACTTCGAATAAACCCCCCTGCCTTCTCTAGAAATCGATTCATTGCCTCCATAACCACTATAAACAGCAAGGGAGAAAGATGGTCCCCCTGGCTCAAACCTCTCCAACTGGCGAAGAAACCAGTAGGCTCCCCATTGATCAAAACTGAAAATCTAACCGTGGAAATGCAGAATCTAATCCAACACCTCCACTTTTCCCCAAAATCCATCCTCTCTAACAGATAGATCAAGAACTCCCAGTTTACATGATGATAGGCCTTCTCAATATCTAATTTGCAGAGTATACCTTTGATCCCGCTTCTTTCCCTCTCATCAACTATCTCATTGGCTATCAATGCCGCATCCCAGATTTGCCGAGCCACAAATGCGTGCTGGGACTTTGACACCACTTTACTCACTATCTTCCTCAACCGAATGGCTAAGACTTTCGAGACAATCTTATACATGCCTCCAATCAAACTAATAGGTCTGAAATCTTTTAACTCGTCCGCTTCTGCCCTTTTCCGAATAAGAGAGATGAAGGTAGCATTTAAACTTTTCTCGAATGAAAAGAGTGAAACACCTCCATGATATCCTTCTTAACCACATCCCAGCACTTCTGGAAGAAAGCCAATGTTATTTCATCGGGACTGGGAGCTTTATCTCCTTGCAAATTTCGCATTGCTGCCTTCCTCCTCTGTAAAGGCCCCTTCTAAAAAGATGTTATCCTCAAGACTAAGGGATTTAAAAGACATACCATCCATCCCTGGCCTCCACCCTTTTCAATCTCTTGTTTAATAGCAGATCTTTCGTCACTGTGCCTTTCACCTTTAATGAACTGATCTGATTTCCCATTTTATGGACACTCGCCATCCGATGAAAGTACCTAGTGTTATTGTCTCCCTCCTTAAGTCAAAGGACCTGCGATTTTTGTCTCCAACTGATTTCTTCACAAGTGAGAAGTCTTTTAATCTCCATCCTCAGTTCTTCCTTTCGAATTCTCCCCTTCCTATTCAGCTGTACTCTCGATTTCACCCAACCGGCGAACCTCTTCAAGAGAATCTTTCAACCGATTGTCAATATTCCCGAAAATGTCCTTATTCCACACTTTTAGATCCTCCTTTAACAACTTCAATTTCTTCACTATCTTGAAACAAGGCTTCCCCTCAACATTGTAGGAACCCCATCGTTCTTTGATCCAATCCAAGAAACCCAGCTCCGACATCCACATATTCTCAAACCTAAAGGGAGTCTTCCCTTTGCAAATCTGATCACAACGGAGCAAAGTCGGAACGTGATCAGATATCACCCTCGGTAGACAACTCTGCAAAGGACGCACAAATACCTCAATCTGAGGAAACCAGGAACCTATCTATTCTGGAGCATTGTAAACTGTCCCCACCCCTATACCAGGTGTATGCTCCCCTTGCTAAAGGCAAATCTATTAGAGCCTCTTCGTTTATAAATTCATTGAACACCTCCATATCTTGAGAAATCAGCCTTCCTTGACCCCCGGCGATCATTTGGAAAACGGACCACATTAAAGTCCCCCCAATACACCACGGATGCCGCCAAACCTGCCTAACTGACTTAAGTTCTTCCCACAGAGAACTCCGTGAAGGTGAAGTATCTGAACTCGGACCATAAACTCCCGAAAAAATCCAGATGTCCTCCCTCTCCACCTTAAATAAGCAAGACACCGAGTGCGAGAAATACCTCACCCCCAACTTAGAAAGGAATCGTTTATCCCATAAAATTAACACTCCCCCTGCAGAACCCACAGCCTCTAAATGCTCCCAATCTGCCCAATTGTTACCTCCCAAGCTATTAACAACCTTCCTGTCCACCTTTTCCATTTTAGTTTCTTAGAAGCAAACAACATGAGGCTTCCATCGTCTTATTTAAGCCTTGATAATCTTCCGTTTATTCAAATCATTAAAGCCACGAACATTCCAGCTAATAATCTTTAAATCCATATTAAGACACATTTCTTTTTCTCCTCCCCTGTTCATTCACTCCCCCATCACCCTTACAATTCAAGTTACTGCCTAGTTGTTTCAGCTCTCTTAACCCCTTTGTTATGCTATTTTTGGGTCCATTTCTTTTTGCTTTCCCCACTGAGTTTCTGTTCTTTTCTATCTCCATCAGCAGTTCCATAATTTTCTCCTCGAATCCATCGCAGGAAATTCCCAGAAACCTTCCGAGACTTTTAGCCCTTTTTTTCACCCAATCTGAAATATCAGTAAAAAAATAAAAATTGTAGCTTTATTTATTTGCACCTTCTTTAACTTGCACTAGAATTATATCTTTTTAAAGAGATGAGATTATCTTTTCGAGATGAAAAGTTGATCTCTTTTTTGGGATGGAGGGAGTATGACTTGGGGAAATGGTCAAAATGACTTTGAAAACTTGTCAAATTATGATTCTTTTTATGAATAGACCAAGGCAGTAGAAACTAAAAACAGTTGATAGTTGATCGAATGTGGATTAGTTATGGATATTCTTTTTATATCAACTGTCCTGCTTGGCCTGATTTGTGTTATGTTCTGCTCTTTTGTTTTCTGTTATTTGCTTGAATTGATTGAAATTCACCTTGCGCCTTTTTTTTGTTTTACTTTCAATGGCCAACAAAATTTTGTTGTTAATGAAATCAACTTCGTGGACATAGCCCAATCCACTGTGCTTTAATTTTTGACATGTTTTCTTATAAATGCAGGCTATAAATTTGTAACAAGTGAACAATGGCATTGCCCCTACCTCAAGTTGCGTCATCTCACAGAGGTTGGTCCAAGGTTTCTCTCCAATCCGACTTCCTTACTTCGGCAACTTTATGGGAATGTAATGGTAGTAAGAGAGTTGATAGGAACAACCTCAAGTTGAAGAATTTCTCTCTTACTATCCCACGTGCAGCTATCAAACTTGTTCGTGATCCATCACTAGACAGACATGTGGTGAAGCATAACAAGATTCGGTTTGTACAGAAGCTTAAGACTTTACTCCTTTCTAAACCAAAACACTATATGCGGATTCAGATCCTCCATAAATGCCGCTCCTACCTATCAGTGCACAAGCCACGGTCACTCTTTACTATGATTCATCGTTACCCAACCATTTTTGAACTCTTCAGAATTCCGTTACCTCCAACGCCAATGAATGCGACGAAACAACTCACCCAACTCTGTGTACGTCTTACCCCTGCCGCAGCAGCACTTGCAAGTGAAGAGTTGAAACTTAAATCAGCCATGTCCTCCACTTTGGCCACCAAGCTCCAGAAACTTCTCATGCTCTCCTCTCACCGAAGGCTCCTCTTATCCAAGCTTGTTCACCTTGCCCCAGATCTTGGTCTCCCTCCTAATTTTCGTTCCCGTCTCTGCAATGACCACCCAGACAAATTCAAGACTGTTGACACCTCCTATGGTCGTGCACTTGAGCTGGTGTCATGGGACTTGGATCTGGCGAAACCTTTTCCTGCTCCTGAAGTTAAACCTCGTGGATTGATAGTAGACAGGCCCTTGAAATTCAAGCATCTGAGACTTCGGAAGGGGCTCAATGTGAAGAGATACCACCAGGAGTTCTTGCTCAAGTTTAATGAAATTACAGATGTGTGCCCATATAAGACAAGAGTGGACGAGTTGGCGAAGGAATCGATAAGCGCAGAGAAGAGAGCTTGTGATGTGGTGAGGGAGGTCCTTGGGATGATGGTTGAGAAGAGGACCTTGGTTGACCACCTGACACATTTCCGGAAGGAGTTTGGGCTGTCAAACAAGTTGAGAGCTATGCTGGTGAGGCACCCGGAGTTGTTTTATGTGAGTGTGAAGGGCCAGAGAGACTCGGTCTTTCTGGTGGAGGGCTATGATGACAAGGGTAAACTTTTAGAGAAGGATGAATCGTTGATGATAAAATCTAGGTTAATGAGGTTGGTTGAGGAAGGGAAGAAATTGAGGCGAGAGAGGAAAAGGGGCAGACATAACAATGCTGTAAATTGCACAAATGACAAAGTTGATGAAAAATATGAGGATCTTGATGAAGATGACGATTATATAGACAGTTTAGATGACCTGTTTGAATCTGACGATTCTGGTGCTGAGAATGATGATGAAGAAGATGCTGCAATTAGTGAGCTGTTGCAATTGGTTGAGGAAGGGGAGTTTTGGTCCACCAAGGCTGCTTCCTCGGTTAGCAGGGAGGATAGTCGATATTTTGAACCTTGGTGATGACATCTAAGGTTGTAAACAAATCGAATTTTTTTGATTCGATTCGGTATTCGGTATTCGTATTCGAAATATTCGAATTCGAATTCGAATTTTTTTTAATATTCGATAAGGATTCGAATACAAATACGAATTTGGTGATATTCGATTCGAGTATTCGCGAATACTATTCGAATAATATATATATATATAAAAGTTGAAACAAAAAACCCTTACCTAACATCAGTAATTCAGTACCTCACACAATTTCAATTTTCAAACACTCACGGCCTCACCGCTCACCAGTCACCGCCCTCACGCTCATCGTCTCCGCTCCTCCAACTTCGCCGCCGTCGATTTCTTCTCTGCCGAAGTCAGATCCCAAGCTCTCTCTCCCATCCGACCAGCCTGCTTCCAGATCCAGGCGACTCCTCCAGTGACGTCACCGGCTCACCAGTCACCGCCACAGCTTCAGTGCCCCTCAGGCCCTCACAGAGTCACAAGTATTGCTCTCCTACCCCCTCTTCCCCTCTCCCACCTTTGCATCTACACGTACACACATGCCTCCATTTCTGATTTCTGTTTTGTTTGAGGCTTTGAGCTTTATAAGACTGTAACCTCTGTATGTTAATGTAATGGACTGTGTCACTGTGCTATGTCTCATCAGTTTTGGGTATGTTTATTGTGCTCTTTATCCTTGGAACCAATTACTAGATAGGAGCATGTATTCAAAGTTAGTCTGTATGTGTTTACTATGTTTTCTGCTTTGGTGAATTCTGTACAAAAATCTGCAACTAATGCTAAAATCTGGATGCCTGGCTCTATATTCTCTTATCCCATCTTGATGCCTTGCAAACTAATTCAATTTAAAGTTAATAACTAAACTGAGTGTTTTTTTTTTGCCTTTTTTTGTAATTTTTTTTTGTGATTTTATATATTGATTTTCTATTTAGTCGATTAATATATGTATGTGTATAAAATAGTTTTTAGTTATATATGAACCCATTTGTTTTTCACCAAAACAAAGGAGTCTAGTCTGTTACTAATTCGTCTGCCAATTTGTCAAAATTTTAGCCAATTTGTTTGCCAAAATGCAGCACCAGACATATCCTAATATTTACTTCTTGACTAGTAGTGCAAAGTGGATACTATCTTTGGCCTATGTTTAATAAAGTAACAAGTAAACACCATTTACTTGTCAGTCTGTTAAAATTTTAATATTCCAGTACCTGACAAGTTGTCCCAACTAGTTAAAAGGGCTAGTTTTTGAACAGATTATGTACATTCTGAGCCGACAGACCTACATCCTGAACAAGCGAGTGCTCATTTTGGAAACGATCAACCAAAAAAAAATGGGCAAAAATTTTGATTTTGAAGCTAACCATCAGATCTTTTTAAGTATTGATGTGTCATGTTTTTAAATGTTCGGTGCCCTTCTCGTAACTGTAGGTGTCTGTCATATATAAGCGAAAATTATCTTTACCTTGAACCATATTCTTGATAGTCGGTATTCCTATATGTTCTTCTAGTA
This sequence comes from Codonopsis lanceolata, assembly GCA_013146195.2. Taxonomy (NCBI): domain Eukaryota; kingdom Viridiplantae; phylum Streptophyta; class Magnoliopsida; order Asterales; family Campanulaceae; genus Codonopsis; species Codonopsis lanceolata. Next base: position 111,203,538 of record CM028381.1, on the reverse strand, counting down.
GTGTTTGATGTGTTGGATGGCTCTAGTTCTATTTCAAGTTATTGGCCTTGACCTGTAACTCAAAGATTCTATTTGTGTTTCATGGCAAATCATTCATTATGTTTATTCTATTTTTGCTTGGGTTCTGTTGTTATCGGTAACACAACATTTATTGTTCCCTTACATTTTCCAAAAGTATGAATCCTATTAGCATATATTTGCTCATCAAATAAAGTGAAAGAAGAAAGGGTATTTTGCTTGTTGTAGATATGATGAGTTGCATGGAGATATTTGTACAGAGGTTTAATGTCATGCAACTCTCTGTGCATCCAGTAGATCCCAAACTCCACAATTACGAAATAAACACCCAGTTAATGAATGTAAGCCAGCCAACCAATCTCGCCAATGCTTGAAAAACATTTTGTCCATCCATTTTCTACCAAGTACTCGGACAGTGTCGGTAGAGCACAGTACCATGTAATTGCCTTCATTGCAACATATATTTGCATTCACATCGAGCACAATGTGAAATTTAAGTTTGGGGGTGAAAATTGTCTTGCGCTTATAATTAGTTATTTGTTGGGTTTGATGTCACAACATAAATAATATGATTGCAGATTGCTAATGTCAACCCAATACGGGAGAAGAAGTTAATTTTGACATAGACTCGCTCACCCGATCTCTTTACTGTGCATCGTGAAAATATAGGAACAGAAAGCCATTGCTAGCTAGGTACTCTCTTTTCTTCCATCACGGTATAAGAATATACCTATATGTATTTATTATCCATCTTAGTAAGTTAGTATACCTCACTCCAAGCATTCTATACATATATTTTATCATTTAAGTTTTGGTTACATATATTGCTTGGAGGTGTTTATAATCACATGACCATAGACATAGTTAATGAGTGGGAGGGTTCATTATGGATTAATCTTTGTATATAACTTAAAGCAGAAGACATTTTCCTTATTTTTGTATATAACTTTAAGTTTTGTTATGCTTTGTTTTATTTTATTAGTTTTGTTATATTTATTACTAATTATTGATATCTAATTGATTTTTATTTTTATTTAGGAGGAGGACGAGCAGATTCACGTCATATTGCGAACATGATGGTTGGATGGCGGATGCTGGCCTAATTTTTATTCGGTGTTTTTTTTATGAATTTGATAATTGATATTTATTTATGTATTTGATAATTATTGTGGATGTTATGGATATTTGATCCTATGGATATTATTTGTTTTTATTATGGATATTTAATGTTATGGGTTTTTGTTATGCATAATTGATGTAATTGATGTTTTATTCATATTAATTTATATTGAAAATTTGAATATTCGAATCGAATACTCGAATCGAATACTCGAATCGAATATTCGAATCATTGATTGTTAAATAGATTTTGTAAAAAAAAATAAAAAAAAAATAAATTCAAATCGAATACTCGAATCGAATAATTCGAATATTGATTTCGAATCAAATACGAATCAATTTTAATATTCAAACAATAAACTAATAAAAATACGAATATTCGAATAATTTCACGAATCCGAATTGAAAATTGCAATATTCGATTTGATTCGATTCGTTTACATTCTTAATGACATCCAATTATCTAGTGTATATACCTTATAAGTGTATGAATATCATTGGTTTCCGATGTTGAAAAAGAATTAGAACATGGTAATGGATAGTTTTACACCTTGTTGCCGCGCCTATATTACAGTACTTGTACAAACCTAATGTAGTCCATTTGAGTTACGAGAGCTCCAAGGAGTTCAATGAGAAGGGAATAATTTTTTATGGTGCATAGGAGCTCTCTAATTGTCAAGGAAGAGAAAGGCTGATGGATAAACTAAGGCCAGCCTTGACATCCTCTTGAATCTGTTGTGATTGAGAAGACTGCTTACTGAGGATTGCTTATTTTTGCCCAAATTTCTGCCAAATCCCCTGGAGTTACTGTATGATACCATTTCTTGAAGGCCTGAGCTTGCCTGGTTTAGAACGGCTTTTTTGATAATGACAGAACTGGGCAAGAACTCCGTGTCGTAGCATTTTTCTCTGTGCCGATTAGAGGAGCTTCTCAGCAGCAGCAACGGTTTCGAAGGTAGTGTGCCTAAAAGTAACAAGACTGTTGGAACTAGATACTAAACCAGTACTCAGGCCATGTTTTGGCTGTTTACATAATTTGTGCTAGAAGACTTTATAAACTAAAGACTTAAATAGCAATTTGGTCATCAAACTTTCACACTTTTTTCATTAAGTTCAAGGTACTTTTTTTCCCCTCAATTTAGTGACTACTTAGTCAATCAGGTCATTGGGGATAATTTTTGTTAGTTAGTTGGACGAAAATATTTGAAATGACCAAAATGTCTTTATTAATGTTAAGGGTTTTCAATTTAAAATATTAATAGTTAAGGGGTCAAATTAAAGGATCAAAGTACCAATATCTAATTTATTTTTTAAACTATTTATAAGAGCATTTTAGATATTAGGTAATCTATATTTTCATTAATTTTCATTCCAAGGAATATATATAAAATCAAAATATCAGTATTGTGTGTGTATATATATATATATATATATATATATATATATCCCTTCTCTCTCTCTCTCCTCTCTTCCATCTTCCACTACGTCCATCGCCACCAAGTCACCACCATTGTCCCACCTCCGTCCGTCATTACCTCCATCACCACCATCCACCGCACAATCCTCAAACAATACCAACCTAGAACGTGGAAAAAACAATGAATTACTTGTACATCGACACTTGGTTCCTCACATTGCTCCTCCTCCAACTCATCTCCACCCTCAACCGCCTTCATCTCCTCCAACAAAACATCCGGCGCCACTGTCAAAATCTTCACCCAAGGCAAAAACCTCTCCTCCCCTTAACTAATCCAATGTCTCTGACCTTCTCCCTCTTCACTTGACACCCCAAGCTCTCCCCAACTTCCACCACCCTATTCTCCACCATCTCCACTAACCCCCCCCCCTCTTAAAGCTCCTTTCTTTTTTCCTCAAATTCTCTTCCAAAATACCAGATAAATTCAATCTCGATGACATTGAAATTATATCAAATGCATTAATTGTTGCTTCACATTTGCATTCTCCCACCAATCTCAACCCTATTGTAGGATCTGAATTTAACGACTTCTTGAACCAAGCTAGGCCCATCAGAGTTTTAATGCTCATTCGGGTATTTGGGTTCGAGTCTAGCAGGTTACATATTATATTCCGCATAGATTTCAAGATCCAATCTGAAAAAAAAACACCACGGAATGGAAGAAAAGATGAGAGCTAATCAAATAGTCCATTCAATCCATCCTTCAACTGCTAACCTCACTACCTTCAGGGCCGGCCCTGGGGTATGTCCAGGGGGCAACCGCCATGGGCCCCAAATTTTGGGGGGCCCCGAGTTCATATGTACTTCTATAAGGGGGGTATATGTAAAAAAAAATTTACCGTTCTTTTACACCAAAACGGCAAGGCAATACGCTGACCGCGTCTTTTACACCAAAACGGCAAGGCAATACGCTGACTGCTGACGGCTCACACAAAACGACTGAACAAGATGGAACGAGGAGGCATGAACCAATGGACAACGGACAACGGTCTCCTTCAGTCCTTCTCCTCTCATCTATTATAAACATAGTTTCCCAAATTGAAATTTGAAAAAAACATCTTACATCATTATCAATTTACATTGGAAATTTGGAATACAATTATAGAAATCAAATTTGGGGATTTTTCTTGAATTCTTCGCTTTGCCTCTGTCTTTCACGTAATCACGTTGAGCACTTGAGCGGCTAAATCTTTGATTCTTTGGAATCGTAGCCGCAGTGACGACGAGAATCGTTGGCCGAAATCGCTACTTGGTAGTCGCACGACGAGGCGACGGACAGTGGCACGGCGGCGGGGCACCCCGCCGCTTCAAGCGCTTAGCGGCGGCGGCAGCGGCTCAAACTCTAAAAGGTATGCTCTCTCTCCGACTCTCCGGCAGCTCTGTTACCTCTGTAGACTTGGTCGACTGGCTACTCTGTAGCTTTGCTAGTTTGGGTTTTATGGAGAGAGACAGGGCCGACCCTGGGGTATGTCCAAGGGGGCAACCGGCATGGGCCCCAAATTTTGGGGGCCCCGAGTTCATATGTACTTCTATAAGGGGGGTATATGTAAAAAAAATTTACCGTTCTTTTTACACCAAAAGCGGCAAGGCAATACCGGCCACGACGGCTCACACACATAACGACTGAACGAGATGGAACGAGGAGGCATGAACCAATGGACAACGGACAACGGTCTCCTTCAGTCCTTCTCCTCTCATCTATTATAAACATAGTTTCCCAAATTGAAATTTGAAAAAAACATCTTACATCATTATTAATTTACATTGGAAATTTGGAATACAATTATAGAAATCAAATTTGGGGATTTTCTTGAATCCTTCGCTTTGCCTCTGTCTTTCACGTAATCACGTTGAGCACTTGAGCGGCTAAATCTTTGATTCTTTGGAATCGCCGACGGCCGACGCAGAATCTGAATCGTTGGCCGAAATCGCTACTGGTAGTCAGCATCTCGGCGAAGACGACGGACAGTGGCAGCGGCGGCCCGGCAGGCACTCGCCGCTTGGCTGCTCGGGCGGCGGCACGACTACGGCTCAAACTCTAAAAGGTATGCTCTCTCTCCGGCAGCTCTGTTACCTCTGTAAACTTGGCCGACTGGCTACTCTGTAGCTTTGTTAGTTTGGGTTTTATGGAGAGAGACAGGGCCGGCCCTGGGGTATGTCCAAGGGGGCAACCGCCATGGGCCCCAAATTTTGGGGGCCCCGAGTTCATATGTACTTCTATAAGGGGGGTATATGTAAAAAAATTTTACCGTTCTTTTACACCAAAACGGCAAGGCAATACGCTGACCGCATCTTTTACACCAAAAGCAAAGGCAAGGTCTGACGGCCGACGGCAGCTCCACGAAACGTAATCCATGAACAGAGATGGAGCGAGGAGGCATGAACCAATGGACAACGGACAACGGTCTCCTTCGCCCTTCTCCTCTCATCTATTATAAACATAGTTTCCAAATTGAAATTTGAAAACATCTTACATCATTATTAATTTACATTGGAAATTTGGAATACAATTATAGAAATCAAATTTGGGGATTTTCTTGAATCCTTCGCTTTGCCTCGTGCTTTCACGTAATCACGTTGAGCACTTGGCGGCTAAATCTTTGATTCTTTGGAATCGCCGACGGCCGACTACGAAATCGAATCGTTGGCCTAAATCGCTACTTAGTAGCACGCCTTAGCACGATCGAGGAGACGATTGGGCAGTGACAGCGGCAAGCCCGGCGGGGCACTTCGCCGCTTGGCGATTTTGTTCGGCGGCGGCGCTATGAAGACAAATGGGCCGAGACTTTTCAAGGCCCGACTTTTCAAGGCCCTCTGGGCAAAAATGAAAAGTGAGGCCCCCCACTTTAGAAAAATAAAAATAAAATCTTACTTTTTTTTTTTTTTCACTTTTCAACATTAAAAGTAATGAAAAAAGTACAAAATCAACAAGCACCTGCTTGAGTAAATAAGTATCAAATAATTATTGAAAAATGCTAAATCTTCTGCATTTTGAAAGCAAAATCATCAATAAGGTCGTCAAAATTAACTTTTTTCGCCATCTCATTTTCAATGCATAAAATTGCTAAGCCATTTAATCTTTGTTGAGACATAGTTGAGCGTAAGTATGATTTTATTAATTTTAGTTTTGAAAAGTTTCTTTCTCGCGATGCGACGACATAACTAGGTATAGTTAATAAAATTCTATAAGCAATAGAAATATTAGGAAAACAATCTAAAGTTTTAACAAACTCAAAATTTCGATGGCTGACTTATATCTTTTGGTAGACACGTTTGCAACACTTGCAATTCAGAAAATAAATTATTGGCATCAATGTCAAATTTCTCATTATGTTTTAGGGCAACTTGAAGATTAACACAACATTCATGCAATCTATTATCATCTAATGAATTCAACTTCTTGGGATTAAACAAAAAACCAAAAAATGTTTTCAAAAATATTCAATTGTTCAAATCTACTCTTTAAAGATGTAATAGCAATATCCACAACAACAAAAAAATAATTAATCTTAAAAGACTCCTCAGGAGATTGTGATATGTCTTCATGACAATTTTCATCAAATTGTTTTTTCTCACGAATTTTCGTTTTTGAGCAAAGATAGGATCAATTTCCATTTTAGATGCAAGTTCTTTGGCTAATACTAGGGCTTCTTGATAACCATCCTCCCTATATCTTTCAAAATCTGAAATCAAACCTTTTCAAAATAGTTATTGCACTATGAATTTGCATATCTTCGATTGTAATTTCTTACTAATCAAATTAATTTTCTTCAAAATATTATGCCATATAGTCATGCCCAATAAAAATTCAAAACTTTCAAGTTGAGTTGCTAATGTCTCGGCCTCACTTTTAGTTTTGGCATCTTCACTTACTCGACAATTCAAATAGGGCTTCTCTTATCTCTTCAGGCTGAGTGATTATGGCTGTAATACTATCAACATGACTTTCCCACCTTGTTGTTGATAATGGATTTAAAGTTAATTGATGAACATGATCTAGTAAAATTTTCCATCTTTTTGTAGAACTAGCAAATAAGGTATACATGCGTTGCACAATTCCAAAAAAGAGATAGCTTTAACACAAGAATTTGCCATATCACATATTGTTAAATTAAGAGAATGACAAGCACATGGCATATAAAATGCTCTTGGATTGATTTAGAAATCTCTTTTGTACACCTTGATGTTTTCCTTTCATATTGGAACCATTATCATAACCTTGTCCCTTACATTATCAATATCAAGTTTGAGTAATTCTAAAGCAGTTGTAATTCATTGAAAAGCCCTAATCCGGATGTATCATCAACTATTAAAATTATATGAATTATTCTCTATCTTTATTGGACAACTTAACATATCAACACATCAATTATTAAAGTCATTTGTTCATTGTGGCTTACATCGAAGTACAATCAAGTATCCTTAAAAAATACTTAGCCTCTTTTTATTTTTTCAATTATAGTGTTTCTTACTTTAGAGCTTAATATTGAAATCAACTCATTTTGAATCTTATGACTAAGGTAATGATAATGAATTTCCTTTTTTTGAATACGTCTAAAATGCTCTTGCATTACTAAATCAAATGCAATTAATTCAAGTAACTAAAAAATTTCCATTATTATTTTGGTAAATCTTTTCATTTCTCCACGAAAAAGCCAAATTTCGAGTACAAAGACATTTTACAACGAGAAAGAATTCTTACCAAAACTAGTTTCCAATGTTCTTTATCTTTCTTAATTTGGGTTTGTAACTCTTTATCAATTGTTTCATTTTTTTCAATCTAATTTGCAAATCTAACCAAATTCTCATATTGTTGATATGCTCAATACCGTTCTCATGTTTTTCAATCTCACTTAAACGTTTCCAATCATCAGGCCTTCATTTGCTAGCAAACTAATATTTTGCACCGATTTAAATAATTTACACAAAAACAGTACACTTTGTTCGCATCTTTTGAGTAAACAAGCCATTTTCTATCTTGATTCTCTCCATTTTGTAATTTTCTTGTATAATAAGAATATGCAAAATGTCTAGAAAAACCATCTATAGGAAATTTCAAATTACTCTCTCTTATAGGACCTTTCTCCACTAAAATATCTCTTGTTTTATTATCAATGTTATCCCAAGTTCTTGGATCATATATATTCAAAGCTTGACTAGTTTGTTCAATTTTATTTTCATTCTCAATTAAATTATCATCTTCTTCATTCAAATCATCACTATCATCTTCTTTCATTTCTTCTTCATTCAAATCATTAGTATCATCATCTTTCATTTCTTCTTCATTCAAATCATTAGTATCATCATCTTTCATTTCTTCTTCACTCATTATATGTTCGTTTTCTTCTTCTTTATTACTCGGTTGTGATTCATCAATTGGATCTTTAACGGAAAAACTATTTTTAAAAAACTTATCAAGTGCTCCTCTTTGAGTTTTCTTCATCTCATCATCTCTTTTCTTTTATTTCTTTTTGACTTCGGATAAATATTTTCTTGGTAACATGTTTGCACTATAAATTCAATTCTAAAATAAAACACTCAAAGATAAATCTAACACAAATAACGATAATAAATAAAATGATAGTCAAGAGCAATAAAACGATTTTTGCTTCCAATGTTTATGTTGAATTGTTGATATAAATATAAAACATCCAAGGGATCCACCAAAATTT
>CM028381.1:111049110-111195152 GCA_013146195.2 Codonopsis lanceolata | reverse complement strand
AAAAAGCATGACGGCAAAAAATCGACCATAAATGGAGGAAGCCTAAAAACCGAGGAAACCAAAACGAAGATCAAAAAATACCCGACAGCCGAACGAAGAGCTCAATTATACTTTCCAAGCTAAGGATAAATCCTCGCACTTGGAAACTCAGGGGCTATTGAAGGGACCCGACTTGGGTCCTCCTACATGGAGCGAGCACGTGGCTACCAGGCATGGGTGGGGCCCCTCCCTCAACAGCCCCTCGAACATAAGGACTGACCTTGGCCAACCATCACTTATCTAGTCGAACAAGGCATCCTCGGAACAACGAGGTCAGCTCGAGCCGAACAAGATCGACCATCGAGGCAGCGGCTTGACATGAGCCAAGTAATTACCAGGTGTCGGATCTTAATTGAATGACACGTGTCTTCCATGCAAGCATAAGCCAACCAGTGAGAGATTGACTGCTAGCCGACCAAGCGACATGCCTTTACACAAGAAGAAAAGATATGACTTGGCTAGTAAGCAACCACCAACTATGTAAGGCTACCCATAGGCCATCAACCAGTAGGAAGATGCCGGAGTCAGGGCGACCGATGGCAGTCTAGAGGCCAAAGCAGGCCTCTTGGGTGGGTTGCCGGCCTAAAAAGCCGTGTGGCGGGAGTGGGGCGAGGAAAACATCTGGGTCCTAAAAACACCTAGCCCAACCGTCCGCGTAGGGGCGGGCAAAACGGGCTAGCCCGCAAAAAAATGGTTTATTTAAAAATTTATTTATTTATTATCAATTATTTGAATTTTTGAAAAATAAACCATTAAATTCATAATACTTCAAATAACAAAATTACATATCCATTAATATATTCAAATTTCATCCACTAAAATACCAAATAAATACTATAATCAAATAAATACTATAAAATTCAACCAAAACCTTAGAAGTAATAGCACATGAAATAATTAAAACCCTTTTTACTCGAACTGGTCCAAATCCAATACCCACTACACGAGATTTCATACTTATCGAATCTTCTGATTTCAACCCTTTTTCTTGCTCAAACTCACACAAATACGTACAACCAACTCTTGATTATTATACTATATATGTATGGGCGTTCATTTATTTATTTTTTAAAAAAATTTGGGTGACCCCGTCCTGTGGAACAAAATTTTCCATTTTCCAAGTCAAATAAAAATGGAAAGTGGACGAGCAATAACCGGGTGAAAATGTAAATGGGCTGGCCGCTTTGAATTTATTTTTGATTTTTGATTATTGATGAATAAATCATAAAACAATAATTGAATATGCGGGCTGCCCACTGCCCGCCCCGCCTCAACTCCGAAAGCCTGCGCATCAGCAAGCCCGAAAGCTCGCATCCTAACGGGTATTGAATATGTCGCCCAACCCGCCCCTAATAGTGGCGTGCGGGCATCTTGCCATGGGCTTTGCCCTATTTGACCTCTTAGCTCTTAACAGTCCTTGTCCTTATGCCCAAGGGCCCCTACATTGATCATGATCCCTAATGGACAACTACTATAAAAGGAAGCATTCCCTTACAAGAAAGGTAAGTTCACTTGATCAACCATACTCACAATTACATTCAAAGACTAAGCAATACACACAATCATCGGAAGCTTAAGGGAACGCCTAGCTCCGACACTTATATTCCTTGATTACTGACTCTCACACCAGAGGGTTGTAGCTGGGAAAACCCCCGGCACCCTAACGATAGTTTCATTTCAAGTCATAAAAGGTCAAGTACAAGCATAAAGCCCAGATATCCTATCCATTTTGGAACATCAAGTGCTCTCATACATCAACGTGGACGTTCATCAAGGACACATCAGCTATGGTCCATTACGTGGATCACCAGCATAGTCACCCCATCTTTGTGGCGTGATCAGAAGGAATAAGGAATACAAACTGGAAGTAAAAAGAGAGGTGAAGAAATGGTGCAACTAGCAAGTGAAATTCGACCTGCTTAAGAAGATATAAATTATGTGAAAGCTTATCTCAATAAAATCACTAACCTATGACATGTTGAATTGATAATGTTTCAAGTATCATAAGTTAAGCATGACAAATAAGAAGATAAATGAAGAAGGATCTTCAAAGGTAATACCACTTTCACATTCTCCTTTGACTCGTCTCAAAGAATTGAGAACACCGACAAAGACTGCTTTTCCCCAACTTTGTAACAAAAAAAACCTTGTACATACACCTTACTTTTCCTACACATAAAACATGTAAAGGCCTTTTATATAAAGCTAATATCCCCCACACAAATTCATATGACTAAGGGCGGCTGACTATGTGTTGTCAGGAAGGCTTTCCAAACTAATCCCATATATACATGATTCTAAGGTGGCAAATTCAGTAGGCAACTAGATCAAAAGTACTTAGCCATGAAAGGTCAAACCAGCAAATGGGTAACTATCTTACCTCAGGTTTGAAAAGGTCAATGAGTCCAAGGAAAGCCAACATGCTGATAAGAATAGCAAACAAGTTTAGGGGCCAAAGAAAACTGAGAATAAGGCTTGCCAAGAGAAATGGTAACAAGTGAAATTCGACAACCAAAAGTCCAAAAAAAATTATGGGAAACCTCATCTCAAGAAAATCAAGTTGTAAGTTTCTATGAAGGTTCTTTGTGTACTTCAAATGGACATTGAATTTCCATCCCTTGGTATTTCTTGCTTCATGTTCCTAAATTGGTGTGGTCCTATTGTGATTGAGCCTACAAGGTTGGGCTTCATCAAGATTCTATTCTGCAGATTGGGGAACTAGATTACAATATAAATTAAAAAAACAAAAACAAATTAGCATAGAATTTGAAGAAAAAAAATTAGATTAAGAGATCCTAAATTGCCTAAAATCAAAAAAGTTTCACCAACAAATCAAAATACAAAAAAGAATACCTAAACGTAACACCAAAATCCCTAAACGTAACACCATTTAAAGGGTAAAATTACTTCACTACCCCTCTCCACATTTAAACTATACTACACCCTCCCTCCCTCTCCCTTCACGTAATTTTGATTACGTAGCATTGTTGATTCGGTTTCCATTGTTAATTTGCATGATATCGCATGTGAATTAGATTGGTTTTGATTCGATTTATTTTTTCTTTTCAATTATGAACAAAAAATCGTTGATTTACATTTTTTTTTCGATTTCGGACAAAACAACCACTACACACTTGCGGATGTTTTATAAAACATCCGCTAGTGTGTAGCGGGTGTTTTATAAAACATCCGTTAGTATGTACCACAAGTGAGTATCTATTAAATGTTAAAAGAGTATTTAGGTCATTTTATATATTAAATGATGTTACGTTTAGAGATTTTGGTGTTACGTTTAGGATCACTCAAAGAACAAATGAGAAAACTAGTATGCCGTAATATTTTATAATCACGAATTAAACAAGTAGTATAATACAACGCGCGCACACACATATATATAGAGAGGTGTACCTTGAGAAAGAGATTTTGCGGAGTCAGAGGCACAACAAGGGGTGTGAAGATGACAGAGAATTGAAGAACTGTAGTCGTAAAAAAAGAGAAAAATAGCGGTGTGTTGTGCCGAGAAACCAGAGAAATTGAGAGAGAGAGAGAAAGAAAGAAAGAGAGAGAGATTGTAACCGGTGTGCTTCATTCGGTAATTCCTCTAATTGCTTCGGCAAAGTTGTCTCTCTATCGAATGATTGAATGCCAATTAATTTTGGGGAAATCCTATGTGGAGGGAATTTTGGGGAAATTGGCGAAAACCTGTATGCAGGGAAGTAGCGCGAGAAAATGAAATCTTGAGGAGAGAAGTTTTTTAGAAATATTTGGAGGCGATTGAAAAGGATGGAGCAATGGCTGGATGCAGAAATAACTTGAAGAGAGAGATTTGGAGATTTGAGGATTTTGGGTAGTTGCTTTAGGGATTTCTAGAGGGGAGAGGTGTTCTTGGCGGTACTTCGAAATATTTGGGGAATTTGGGGTTTGGCCGTGGAGGGAGTTTCAAATATAAGTGATTATACCATGCATATCCCTATTATTTAATTTTTTTAAGAAAAAACTTATGTACTTATTTAATAATACAACCAGTTTTCAAATAAATTTCGAATGAACATGGTTTTGAGTATAAATATTATTTTGACAAAATAATATTTTTATTATTATTTAATTATCGCCACCAATTTTATTGATACCATTGTCACTCATAAATAGCTCTACAGCCCTCACAACCACTACTGAAGCATTTTGCAAACCATGGCTACCATTAACACTCCACCCCACCACTAACATCACGATCACAATAACAATACAACCTAGGGCCGGCAGAAGTCCCGATTTTCCCGACCCGACATAATCCCGATCCCGACTTATTTTGGGACGGGATTCGGAAAATATATCAATCATATCGGGATTCCCGACTAAGTTTTTTTGTTTTTTTTAAATTTATTTTAATTTTTAAATTTATTTTTTATGTTATCAAGCCAATAGACTATCTTTCAAACAATGTATATTTTGTATTTGCTAAAATTACTTAATGGTATTTATTAAATTTATTTTCACAATGTTGTGATTTTTTTTGTCTATCAAGTTTCTGCACTTAGTGCAACTCTTCTCATGCGAATGAGGGGTGTATTTTGTTCATAATGACAGATTCATCAATACCCATCATTAAGTAAATATTCAAGTATACTTGTAAATATACATTCTGAAATCTTAATCATAATAGAGATATTTTAAAAATATTTTAGTGTCAGAGATATTGTTCATACATATTATGGTCGGGATTACGTGATTTTTATCTCCCGAACTGTCGGGATCCCGACACGTCGGGTCCCAACAATTATCGGGAACGAGATCGGGAAGGAAATTGAAATCCCAAATTTTATCGGGACGTGATCAGGATTAGGCTAATCGGGACAGGTCCCGTCCCGATTCCACCCCTAATCCAATCACCACTTTATAACCGTAATTAATCCACAACAATTGCTAACATGTCGCTGCACATAAACTACCACCACCACCATCTATCCATTACCACCATATGCATATATTTTCACAATACACCACCACCGCCACCATCGTTATCACCCATGTGTCTATGCGACATCTACGACCATTCAGTATCTCGTTTGTCTCTAATTTAACGAGTAAAGTCGATCAGACTCTAATTTAGAGACCAAAATCTTTCCTATGTAAATGTTCCTCTCTAAAATGCATATTGTTATTGGTGGTCGTAGTGTTAGCTACTCGTACAAGGGTTTGAGCATGATCGTCATGGCCGATGGAGAAGAAGGGTTGGTACTAGTGAAAGGTTCTATGGTTATAACAGTGGCATGGTAGATGGGTAGTGTCTGCCAGTTAAGGGATGGCGGTGATAGTGATGGTAGTGGTAGGATATGAGGAGGTGATGGTGGTTTGGTAGTGGGTAGGAGGTGATAGTTATTAGGCTTAATGATAATAGGATACTAGGAGTTAAGTTTCTAATTATCTACACCATAAGAGGACACTAAGAGTTAGACATTCTATTAATTGCACCATAATGGAACACTAAGAGTTAGGCGTCCTATTAGTTGTACCATAATAAAACACGAAGAGTCGGACATCCTATTAGATATATCATAATAAGACACCAATAGTCCGGTGTTCTATTAGCCATAACATTATAGGACACTAAGAATCATGTGTCTTATTACATTGTATCATAATATGACATTAAGAATCAGTGTCCTCTTAAGCATACCATTTATAATACAATACAGCTCAGTGTTGAACGCTTACAATTGACTTGAGATAAAAAGGAGTCAGGATTTACTGTTTTACGGTGATCCAACGGCCCTTATTTTTCTCAGCTCTCACATGTGCGAATAACTACATCATTATTTTACATTTACTCTTTTACTGAGATATTACGGTTTTACATTTAATATTTTACGGTTTTATAGTTTTACAGTTTTATGGTTGCGAAAGTTTGTATTTGTATTTTTTTTTCTTTGTAATTGTTATCGTAATTAACTTAATCAATTAATTTTTTTCCGACCTGTAATTTCATATACAAATTTTAAAAAAACGTAAGTTTTGTAATTTGATTGTTTTTTCTTTTAAACTGTTATCGTAATTAACTTAATCAATTTAATTTTTGTCCGACCGCAATTTCGTATACAAACTTTTAATTAATCCCTCTGTTCCAGGTAAAGAGACCCCGTTTGAAAGTCAATTTTTTTAGGAAAATAATATTTTTAGTAGTTCATTTCCACAGATATTTTTGTTCCGCTTTCGCTTTTGTCCGGCCGCAATTTCATATACAAATTTTTAATTAATCCCTCTGTTCCAGGCAAAGAGGTCTGTTTGAAAGTCAATTTTTTTAAGAAAATAATATATTTAGTAGTTCAATTTTCTGCGTCATTTATTGATAAATTTCCAAATTGGCGCCGTGCCATCGGCACGGACAAGAGTACTAGTCTATAATACAATACAGCTCAGTTTATAATTGACTTGGGATAAAAAGTGACTATGATTAATTTTTTTCTTTAATCTTACGGCTGTAATTCTCTCATATCCTCACATGTGTGAAGGGCGGTTGGTAAACTGTCTTTTACCTAACTCAATTTACCAACGTAACTAAATTTAACTCTCTATCTCTCTCTCTCTCACTCAATTATTTTTAACTTATGTCTAACACAATCTTTTACTGTAATTTACGGTCTTATTGTAATTACTTGAATCAATTTAATTTTTATAAAACATGAATTTTATTTTTTGTATATTCTTAATTAATGGTAGCACATGTTTAAATTAGGAAGTATAAGTTAAAGTTATTGACGAATGTCAAATTTTTAAATGAAAAATTATGTGCGGACATTCATTTCAATATAATATTGATATATATGAAATATAAAGAATGTCTCTCTATAACGTTTAATCTTACAATCTCAATCGTTTTTATCATGTTTTTTTTTCCATCCCTATTTTATTACTGCGAAAATTATTGAGATATTACGCTTTACAAGACGGTTTACAATTATTATTTTACATTTGCGAAAACTAGTTACTTATTACGGTTTTATAGTTTTATAGTTTTATGGTTGCGAAAATTTGTATTTGTATTTTTTTTATTTTTAATTGTTATCGTAATTAACTTAATCAATTTAATTTTTTTTCGACTCGTAATTTCGTATACAAATTTAAAAAATTTAAAAAAAATCATAAGTTTTGTAATTTTAAAGATTTGTTTTTTTCTTTTTAACTGTTATCGTAATTGACTTAATCAATTTAATTTTTGTCAGCCCGTTTTTTCCGGCCCGCAATTTTGTATGCAAATTACTCCGTATTAATTAATCCCTCCGTTCCGAGCAAAAAGACTCCGTTTGAAAGTCAATTTTTTTAAGAAAATAATATTTTTAATAGTTCATTTCCACATTATCTGTTTCATTTATTAATAAATTCTCAAACCGACGCCGCATCGACAAAGCAAAAGTACTAGTAATAGGATAATAAGAGTCGGGTGTCTTATCGGGTCATACTAAGATAGGACCAATGAATAAGGCGTCCTATTAGAGCTTTTAAAGGACAACTATTTAAAAGTGTCCTATGTTGAGGGTCCGAAAAGATCCTTTTGGTGTATTCAATGGCCCTTCCCAAAACATTTAAAAAAAATATTTAATCAATTAATTCTTTAGATGTACATGTGTTGTGTGTGTATGCAAGACGTTTATATATATATATATATATATATATATATATATATATATATATATATATATATATATATATATATATATATACTAAAGAGTTGTTAGAAAGGTGTACTCGCAAAGGAAGTTCCAAAAGAAACTTAGAAAAAAATTATGAACGCTTAGACCATCTCCAATGGTGGTTTTAAAACACCAAATCTAGAGTTTTTTCTTCATTTGCAACTCCAACAAAGAACTTCAAAACTAGGGAAAATTTGAAGTTTCAGTTTTGGCACTTCATTTCTAGCGCATGGAACTACACACTTCATTTCCCCTCTCCTATTTTCTTTCTTTTTTTTTGTTTAAGTAATTATTTTGTATTTTATTTTTCATTATTATTGTTTGTTTAGTTGTTTAGTTTAAATACCACTTTGTTGTTTTGGTTTAAATAATACAAAAAATTAATTCAATTATTTTTATTTTTATTGTTAGTTATTAGTTATATATAATATTAAAATTATTTATGATAAATCTTATAAATAGTAGACATTAATAAAGCCGCTCATATTGCACTTCGGATTTCGGAATGCGTTAATCGATCATTTATGAGATGAATTTACGAATTCAGAAGATTAAATGTTTGATTTTAGTTGCATTTTCATATGTCTATTTATGTTTGATTTTAATGTTTGTATTTTAGTCTCAATTAAATTCATGCATTTAATTTTTATTTTTAATGCATAATATTTAATTTAATACTAAATCAATAAATAATATATTTGTTTTGTTAAAATACATTAATGAAAATTAAATAAAATAAAACATATTCTTGGAATACAAATTAAATGAAATAATGAAGAATATACTTGGAATATTCTTTTTAGAGTAAACTTTGAAATAGAACTGTTGGAGATGGTGGAAAAAATTTGTGCGAAAATTGCAGGTTTAAAAGATTATTTTAACTTCAAACTTGAAGATTGGCCTTATCGGTATTTATTTATAGATGATAAATGAACATGCATCAACGCACATATTCAATGTGGAAAGTAATCAAAATTTTGATCAATGGTATCACTCTTGATTTTAAAAGTGTACGGGGGGTTGCATGTAAGATCAATAGTGTATTTTAATTTAGGAGGGGATTGCACCAGCATAACACGTACAAACTAGTGATAATACTCCATTTTGTTTCTAATTTATTGTTCTATTTTTTACTCTTTTTTTTTAAGTTGACGTTTATTTTTTACTTTTAAAGCAATAATAAAACACGTAATAAAAAAGTTAAATTACGCGTTTTAAAATTTTGAAAAAGATAAAAAAGATTTAAGGCCAAATTTTTAATTAAAAAATATGATTAACTAAAAAACCGATAATTTACGAACGGATTACTTGTACCTAAATAGGAGTACCTCTACCTTACGTGGCAGTTGCTGATTTGATCTGGTTAACGGCACACAACACCAAATGACCCCACTGTACAAGTGTAACCCAATAATTGGTACGTGTAACGTGGGATGACATGCTAAACCTTATTACCCTCGGACTCGGATAAACGACAAAATAAAACCTTCCCCCCGTTCCTCGATTCCTCCAAAAATCAACTCCCAAATCCGATTTCATATAAGCTTACAATAACGTATACACATAGATACAGACAATTTTCCATATATATGCGTATATATATGATTTTGATTTGATTTGAAATAGAAAGAGAGAACAGTGACGATGAAGTTGTTGAATTTGGCGCCTGCCATGGATTTGGTAGCGTGGAGGGGATTTGTATTCACGATATTCATCCTGCATTTCGTCTTCGCTTGCCAACTCCTCCTCCTCCAACCACTCGTCTCCGCCCTTGGTAATTTACTAATTTAGCATTCTGTTAATTGATTTCACTTATAATGTGTGCGCTTGTGTGCGTGTGAGTGTGCTTGGTTTCTAATCGCTATTAAATATGAGTTATACGGATCTAATTTTAGCTGTGTGTTGAAGATTGAAGCTTGTAAGATGTAGTAAAGGATAGGGATTGATTGTTTGGTAGCTGTAGGAATTTTATGGTGCAATCAGCATTTTGAATTGTCTGTATTTTGCTAAACTTGAGGCATTTAGATTTAGGTTAAATTGCATTTTTACTTACTCATTTTGTCACTCCATAGTTAGCGATAGTAAACTTTTAGCGTTTCTTGATAATGGTGTTGAGATTGCATTTTACTTTGAGTTTGAATGGTAACTGGTTCCACCCCCACCAGAATTGGAAATTGGAAAAATGGGAATGGAGTGGGAATGGGAAAAGTTGTACCCTAACTAGAATGGGGAAGCCATACCTATCCTGTTGTAAGCCATATAGCTATAGTGACCTACTGACCTTGATGAGAATGTCGTCAAGTAGTGCGGAAATATGAGATTCCTGTAATACCCCTCATAAGAATGGGACAAGCAAAACCCTACCCGATTGCCATCACTATTTTGATAGTGGTAGGCAGGAGGATTTTGGTACCACGGTACTAAGTATTGTAAACAGAAATAGCCATGCTAAGTGCCTGTTTGGTAGAGCGTTTCGACCAAATGCTAGTAAAAAATGCAGTGTTTTCTCTGTAAAAGTGTTTCAATGCAACGTTTTAAAACACAGCGTTTTAAAAATGTGCAGTGTTTTAAAAATGTGTTGCGTTTACCATTATTTTGTTTATAAAAATAGCGTTTTGAAATAGTTTTCCAAACATGCTTACAAGAAAAAAATTACGTTTTGAAAATGCTGTGCTTTAAAAACGCCGTTTAGAAAAAGCTGCGTTTTCAAAAGCCGCACTGCACGAGGACCTAAATAACTTCATTAATCGAAAAAGAAGTTACATGTAGTTGGTGTCTTAATGAGCCTTACTCATTACATATATTACATATATAATTATAAAAGAGCTTAAGATTAAAAATAACGTTTAACATTAATTTATTTTTTTTGCAAAACTCTGTCGTGGGCTGGAAGCTACACTTTAGATCAGTGGTGGACGGTAGTTGTGGACATGGTGTCCATGTACACCGCTCAATGCCAAGAAAAAAAGAGTACTTTTCTTTTTTTTTTTACTAGTTGGACCCCTCCCAATTTACAAGATTTGGTGCCTTTGAAACTTTAGTTGAGCAATTTGAAGGTAAAATTAAAATTTTGATTGTTGGAATTATTTGTTGTTTTATTGGGTTTCTTGATTTTTTTTTTAGCTTATATCTGAAGTTAGGAGATTTTTGTGTTTAAAAAAAATTAGTTTAACTTTTTGTTACTCATCTCATTGACTTGTGTGTGATTTACTGATTTAGGGAATTTACTTGTGACTTGTGTTAGTGATTTTTCGTCTCTTCAATAGGATTAGTGGTTTTGACTTTTGAGGGAATATGGAGAATTTTTTTAAATGATTCTCTTGTATGCTATATTGAAAAAGATTTGTTAATGAATGTTAGTGATGATGATGTAATAACGCGTTTTCAATGTATGAAAATGCGTAAATGACAATTGTAATTTTTAATTTTTTATGTAATAGTTAAAATTTTGAACCCCGTTTTGAACCACAGCAACCTAATTTCTGGATCCGCCATTGCTTAAGATCCACCCCTTGTGGTAGGAGCTCTTCAAAACAAATTCAACTTTGACTCTGAATTGTATAGTCATGGTATGATTTTGCTTACTTAGTAAGCGCTTGGTGAATGAACAATTGCAATTTGAATCATGCTTTTGATCCGGGATTCGTGAAGTTTATTTTCGGATGCCTTTAAATTTTTGCGAGGACAACTGTGCTCCTTTTTGAATGTGCAAATAGTGGTTGGGACTAAGGGCATCTCCGGTGGTTAACCCCTTTTCACAATTTTTTGCGTGTGACATCAACTTCCACAGAAACCTTTCTCCACAATGGTAAACCCATTTTACAACTTTTTAATGGTCCCACCATCACATACATCTTTAGTTAAACTCATTTCTTTTTCTTTTTTTTTCCTCCATGAACTACTCATTCCTATGAACCACACATTCCCTATGAGCCTTCAACAATGGTAAAGGTTTTTGATGATCCACATCATACTCCTATGAACCTTCTATGGAGATGCCATACGGATGATTTAAGTTGAAACAATCCCCCCCCCCCAACTATTTGATTCCACTGATTTTTTTTTTGTTAAGTGAATTTGTGTCAGTTATTGGTACTTTGAATGATCCAAACTGGACTATTAGCTGCATGAACGGTTGAATCCATTAGTAAGGTATTAATTTATTATGGTTTTGCAGATGGGAAGCCTGGTGATGCTGCTGAATTGTTTGAGAGAGTTTCTCAAAGTATAAAGGTGAAACGTTATAGTGAGGCAATTAATGATCTTAATACTGCTATAGATGCGGATCCAACACTTTCAGAAGCATATTGGCGTCGAGCATCCATCCTTCGTCAGCTGTGCAGGTTTTTCTTTTGGATCTTTTGTTACTCTCTATTTTAATTAAGGGTAATAAGGGAATGTGTTGTTCTCTGGCAAAGAATAATTCTTTTTGTTGGCCATCTGTTAACCTTTAGGCTATAGATCTGTTAGTTATTTGAAATTATTGAGTTTCTTAATTTGACATTGGCTTCAGCATGCAACCATCACAATGGTGGAAGTCTGTTATCAAAAGCAATCTGAGTACCTAGGAGCATAGAGTCGATCTAGTTTTGCAGAACTTGCACGACTTGTACTCAGACAAGTTGTTAGGTAATCTTCACAAGTTTGGAGTCTTTCATGCATACAAGCTTGCATCTTTCCACGCATTTTATATAGAAAGGCACCTTTAGGCCCTAAAAGTTGTCAGATATAATGTGGGGGATGCAGCAGGCATTAGCTACATGGACCAAAAACTTATCAATCCATCACAATCTTCCATCAGAATAATTGAAAACAGTTATAATTTGTCCTTCAAAATTTACTAGAGGCCTAATTGAATATAACAAAGTGTCCCCTCCCTCCCTACTGTTACAGGGGTGGATTTTTTTTATATCTAATAATGAATATTGTTTGGAAGTAGCCCAAAATAATCTTTTGATCAGCTTGACCCAAGATAGAGAAATTAAAGAAAAACGTCTTATAACTTATAAGGTACCAATCTCTTACTATCTCATTTATCTTCAATAAAATTTTAAAATGGACACTCAATTTGGGATAAACGCACTGATTTTTATTAAAGGTGTTAAGAAAAATATTTTTTTTCTAACAAAAGATAAAATGTTTACAGAAAATTTTGTGTGGAAGTTAATGGGTAATATCCATTAGGTATTGGATAAGTTTTGGGTATTCATTAAGATTAATGGGTTGTTTTGGATACTACCCAAAAGAACCCGTTAAGCTTATGGATAACTATGGATCTTACCCAAACCTATACCCCAATTGCCATACCCTACCATAACTTATAACCAATGCATTGTAGTGTAAAGGGGGTCTCTGTAATCATATTGACAGGAGAGGTTTAGGTCCATGGTGTCACGGCAGTGGACAGTGGAGATTGGTTATCCATACAGAGTTCATGTCATTGTGAAATTTAATGTGCTTTTCAACTTATTAAATATTTCTCATTAACTTGATTTTTGAATAGCTTTCTTAAGTTCATGTCATTTTTTTGATTTTTACCAACTCATCTAAAAGCTTAAGCTATTAGATAGGGGCTCAATAATGTATATCAAGCTTAACACTCCCCCTCACGAGTGACCCGTCCACACGTGGAGAGATACACAAGCATGCCTCACCAGGCAGCACAAAGCAAACAGAGTGACAACATGCATTCACAATATTCCGGGTAACAAATGCAAGTGGGATGACTTGAACCCACGACCTTGCCAAACCATAGCTCTCTAACACCATGTTAAATTACCAACTCATCTAAAAGCTTAAGCTATTAGATAGGGGCTCAACAATGTATATCAAGATTAGCAAGCTTCTTTATTTATAAGAAATGCAGTTACTATCCCTGAATATGCTCTAGAAATTAGTAATGGTTTCTTAGGATAAATAAGTTCTTCTATCAACCCACCCCCTTTTCTATTCCTCTCTTCATGTCTCCCCTTCTCTCTCATACACACGCATTAGTTCCTGATTAGAAGCATATATGATTCAGGCAATTTTTGGCTAATGTAGATATGAGGAATCAGAGAAAAGCTACAAAAAGTTTCTTGAAATGAAACCTGGAAATTCAGCTGTGGAGAAGGAGCTTTCCCAATTGTATCAGGCCAAGAGTGCTCTTGAAACATCTAACAGTCTCTTTGATTCAGGCGATTATACAAAATGTTTGGAATTTATTGATAAGGTTGTACTTGTCTTTTCTCCGGCATGCTCAAAGGTACCGACTTATTCTAATGTTATTTAAGCATGTCTTTACCCATTTTCATTTCATTTCTTGTTTATCCAGCTTGATGTTGCATTTCCAAAATTTACATGCTGTCCTTTTTGTTCCTGTGTTGCAGGCCAAAATGCTTAAGGTGAATTTATTATTAGCATCTAAAGATTACTCAGCTGCAATTTCTGCGACTGGATTTATACTTAAAGAGGATGAGGATAATCTGGAAGCATTACTGTTTCGCGGACGTGCCTATTATTACTTGGCTGATCATGATGTAGCTATCAGGTGTTGATCAGAAGTTATTTAATGTTAATAGAATGAAATAGAATAGGGAATAACGATAAACCAAACAAATGCTAGAACTTTGATATTATCAGATATTTTACTCATACCTAGCATTAACATGGAAGGTTTTAATGTTTTCTCAGACATTATCAGAAAGGTCTTCGCCTGGACCCTGAGCACGGTGAGTTGAAGAAAGCATACTTCGGGCTGAAAAATCTTCTGAAGAAGACCAAAAGTGTAAGCTACTGAGCGTTTACAAGGCTTATATGCCCATCAAGTTTGCTACATGTTGTGGTGCAACTTTAGGCTGTACTAAAATTTCAACTTTTATGCAGGCAGAAGATAATGAAAATAAGGGTAAGCTAAGGGTTGCGGTAGAAGACTACAAAGCAGCCCTTGCTTTAGACCCTAATCATCTTGCACATAATATGCATCTTCATCTTGGTTTGTGCAAGGTCTTGGTTAAGCTTGGTAGGGGAAAGGATGCTGTAAACGCTTGTACAGAAGCACTTAACATTGATGAAGAGCTCATTGAAGCCTTAGTTCAGGTTTTGTATCTATATTTCTTGTTGCCTCAGTTTTTTTATTTCTTTATTATTATCATATATATCAGGAAAAAGGAGTTAAAAGCCGCTGTACTCCATGTTTGTTCAAAAGCATTGTAAAGGTTCCAAATCATACTGTTACATCAAAGTAATATGCATCTAGAGGGACTGAAAGATTGTGGAAAAGCTAATCTGATTTTTTTTAGTACGCTTATCTGAGAGTATTTGAGTAATTAATTTGAAGTCATACTTTTCAGAGGTGTGAAGCCAAGCTTTTGACAGAAGATTGGGAGGGTGCTGTTGCAGATATAAAATCTGCTGCTGAAAAATCTCCTCAGGTTAGTCTTTCACATAAAGTTGTAGCATTTATATTACTCCTACACATTCTGTTATGATAGTATGCCATAATCTTAAGTTTATTTTCGTAAAAGGTATTGGCTCTAACATCATGGCAATCTTTCAGAAACAGAGAGTGTTTTTTTCATCAGGAAAAGATGACGTTCTTTTCTATTTTTAAGTTTTGTGAAAAAAATTAATTTCTAAATAAATTCCCTGACATTTGAACTTTTTTTTATAAGTAAGATGATATATCTATAACTAAAAAGTGTCAAAAAAAGGTGATGCGTCCTGTGTACACAAGGAGTATACTTTACCAAAAATAAAAGACCCATCAAATACTATTCACAAATTCTACAAAATAATTATAGGGGTTAGTAATATTCGTCAAGTTCCCCATCCCCTGAACACCAGAAAAATAAAGTTTTGAGCAGAATATTCTTCAAAAGCTGACTGGTTCCTTCCTCATTTTCAAATGCCGTGGGATTCCTATCCCTCCATTTGGTCCGACTTACAACCAATGGAACTACCTCCCAGAAACCGTTCCTTCTCATGCGCTTATAAAGAGACCAACTTAGGAATAAGTCTTTTGCTGACTTAGCATCACCCAAGCAATATTCAACTAGCCAAACACCAAGTTCCAACTCCGATGCCATGGGACAATGAAGCAACAAGTGATTATCACTCTCGTCATTCCCCTTACACCTAAAACATATATATTAGCCACCTCCTCAAGTTATCACACTTGGCAACCTCCCACGCAAAGAAAGCCACTCTGCAGGGGCTAAAGATTTCCAAATTGTTTTCTAGCGGTATTAAAATCAGGGTATTATAGACAATTGCTGAATTATAACAACTATTGGATTGAGTTTTCTCTAGTGCTCGTATGCAGCACGGAAAGGCCCAGATCCAAGCACGCCTACAAAAACAATTAGATAGATACTATTTTCAACAACCCCTCTCATTTTATACCAATATGTGTAGTTAGAACGAGAATAGGTTTGTTGCATCCAGACTACGTGATTCCAACCAATAAAATAAGTGATGATCAAGCCAAAAGCAAGTCTAGAACAGAGCTATTAATTTCTTAATAACTAAAAAATATGAATATTTAAATCAAATTTGGGGTGGAATGAAAATGGAGGTTGCAATGCCATCCAGCGTAACTATCTCGTTGAACTTGAATTGACACCTGCATCAAGCCAGCTAAGCAAGAACTACACCGAGCTTGAACAAGTAAAAGCTTTAGCAAACTGAGCCAGATACTATCAAGGCTCAGTTTTGATTTGTACTATGGATTTCTTTAGAATGTACTATTCATGTTTTAGCTTTCGAATGTTTAATATCTTCTGCCTTTCTGCTAGGGTATATTTATATTTGTTAACTTTGACAAACAAACTGATATACTGATTTTATAGGATATGAACATTCGTGAAACACTGATGAGGGCTGAGAAAGCTTTGAAATTGAGCCAACGGAAGGATTGGTACAAGATTTTGGGAGTGTCAAAGACCGCATCTGTATCGGAGATTAAAAAAGCTTACAAGAAGCTAGCTTTGCAATGGCATCCTGATAAGAATGTAGATAATAGAGAAGAAGCAGAAGCCAAGTTCCGAGAAATAGCTGCTGCATATGAGGTTCTCTCTCCTCCCAACACCCCTTCCCATTTCTTATGAATGTTTCACACTCAAACTAAAGTAAAACTTTTGTTGAAGATTCTGTGTGTGGGCCTCTAAATGAGCCAGGCAGAGTCTTAAGCGCCCTAGCTTGTCTATTTTACTTTTAATAATCAAACCAAGGAGCCTATTTTCGAGCTCAACTAAATTGCTACTCAAAATACGCTATGAATGAGCCGACTTGGAGATTTACTTGAGCCAAAGTCAAAGATATAATGTAAATCACTTGGGGCTTGTTTGGTAGTCGAACAAGGATAAACAGTATTATTAATCTCAGTACTATTAGTGTCCTCGCTATTAATCCTCACTTGTATATCGGGGGTAGTTTTGAGATTACAAATGTTAATCCTAATTTTTTTTACTGAGGGCGCTAATAATACCACCCTCCCCCTAGGTATTAATAGTGAGGGGATAATGACTTTATCCGGATAACTCGTGCTATTAGTCCCGACCACGTATTGCGTACCAAACATCATGCAACTCGGCTTATTAATCATATCTGACCTTAATCCTGACTACCAAACGGCACCTTGGAGTATAAATATACATACATTGTAGTATTCATTTTTTTGATTTCTAAGCTCATTATACCCGAACCGAGCTGTTTGATACCTTGAGCTCATTCCTGACCCAAAACATGTCGATAATTAAACCGAGCTCGAGCAGGTCGGGGTATTAAACATAAACACTCTTACTGCGTCCTTGAGCTTGTAAATCTCATGATTTTGGTGTTATTTGCAGATTCTTGGGGATGAAGAAAAACGTACAAGGTATGACAGCGGGGAAGACATCGAGGAGGGTATGAATATGGGTGGTGGTGGTGGATTCAATCCTTTTGGTGGAGGGGGCCAACAGTTTTCATTTCACTTTGAAGGCGGGTTCCCAGGCGGGGGCGGGGGCTTTCCTGGTGGTGGATTTGGTGGATTCCATTTTTGACCTATGGCTTTTACGTTTTCTCAATGGTCTAACAAGTAAGCGTACATCAGTTTGACTACCTTATGACCGGTACATGGGCAGTAGGATAATATAGGATACTTTTCCGTTGCTATAGGATAATATAGGACACTTTACCGGTGCTAAAACATCATCAATATTGCAGAATTTGTATTTGTTGAATGATATAGAGAAACCTTTTTTGGATTCATGTAGCAGACATTGGTTTAGATAAATCATTTAAAAAAAAATTAATTTCAAACCAAATCATTGTGCGCAATTATTGACCATTGATAAGAACTGTAGCATGGACAAAATCAAATTATACAGATTTTGTGTCCTGCACTTGGATTTTCTGACAGATTCGAAGCAATCTTGCAAGACTAATTCTTTTCTCATAACAGAAGAAACTTATCATGTGATTTTGAGGTCCTACCCCTAGCGAAGGTTGTGTGATCTTTCCTTCTGAAGGACATTTCGTATCATGTGATCAGTGAGGCTTCCTTCTGATGGAAATGTTATAAGATAAAATCATTCAACAATGAGGTTGGAAGTGGGTGGGTGGTCTTTTTTTTTTATCTCAAAAAGTATTCCGAGACCGAAAGCTCGAGGCTAATCACTGAGTCTACTAACTGGGTAGTTTTGAGATCCTTGAGTTAATTTTTTTCATTTATTAGTTGGATAAATTATCATTGAATCAGTTTTCTTAGTATATGTTGTTGATTAGGTAATTTGAGAGTCCAGATCTCCTGTACCAATGTACCACTTGTTAATTATAGTAGGATAAAAAAGGAAATTGTTATGTTCTTATTAATTGGTTTAAAAGTAATTTGGTTTGAAAAAAAAAATCCATTTTAGTAACGGCAAAGATTATAAAGGTTGGGATTAGTCTTTGCCGGTTGAAACAAGTTCGAAGCATGCATGTATGATAAGTTTCATTCTCTTGTAATTTTTTTATATTTTAATTAAGGATATCATTTTCCTTCTTAGGCTACATGAGTTAGTAGAATTTTTAAGGTTTTCTAGGGAACATACTAAATATCGTCATTTTTAATGTCACATTAATAAAATAATGAGAACCAAATTATTCCTTAGAAATACATTAAGATTCCACTGAATAAGGAAGGGAAAAGAGGTTAGAGAAGGAATTCCACTGAAAATACCCTATTGGATAAATTGATATTGAAACAGAAATGGGAAAGAAATTCTAACTCCTGCGGTTGGACCCTTTTCTTAATGCCTTTTTCCTACTTGATTTTAAGTCTTTCTTGAAAAAGTTTTTCTTACTTTTGAGCATCGGATTTATTGGACATCTTTGTTATTTTCTTTGTGAAATAGCATTGTGTTTGGCTTCAGTTTTTTTTTTCTCGTAATAGTTCAAAGAAAAGTAGGTAAATTGATTTAACTTGTTATTTTATATGTTAATATTTTATATAATTAAAATACATACCTTTGGTAAAAATTCTTGTAAGCATTAGTATTTAAACAAATATATAGAGATTTTAATTTATCAAAAGTATTTTTATGGTTGATACACAATAAATCAATCTCAAGGAATTCGATTCCAAAATTAATAGTATTGAATTAAAAAACTAAAAACAATCAAAAGCAAAATAAAAACCAATTTATATCGAGTAGAAAATATCAAATTTAAAAATTAATATGAAATCGATGAAGAAAATAATACAATAAAATCATAACTAAATAAAAAATAAAGCATTTACACAATTAAAATAACCATTAAAAACACAAAAGCAACAATCAAGATTAAAACCAATATACAACTTTCACCAAAATCTAAACTAAAACTAAAATCGATACGAAAATAAAAAATCACAATCTATCAAAATCAATATACTTATATCTAGATAGAAGATAATAAAAAAAATTCAAAAGCTTAATTGAAACAAACCTATTAATCAAGAACCATAAACCAAAATTGAAACCTAAAACAAATATAGGAATCAATAATAAAAACATTGAAATGAAATCATATTTAAAATCCAAAATAAAATAACAAATAAAAGTATTATCGAAATCATTGGATGAACTAAATTTAAAATTAAAAGGCAAAACAAATTATGAAGGCCAATGCCAAGAATGAAATCAAAACCATGGTATTATCCAAAAAAATGAAAATGAAACCAAAATTAAAGCAATTTTTTAATTAACCATACATCAAAACAAAACTAAACCCAAAATCAAAATTCTATCACTGATTTAATAACTATTTCATCACTTGAGGATAAGAGATTGTTACAAATTACTTGAGTTTTCACTAAGGTCAACCCCTCTATGGCATTCAAAACTGATGTATGTTTTCTTTTGAAAAAGAAGGAAAAACGAAAAAGAAAAAAACCAAAGGGCTAACCTTCAAGAAAGCAAAAGACATGGCTTTTATGCATACATTTTATTGTGGTGGGTGGTGGCATGTAACTGGAGAGATGACAACTAATCATCATCACCCTTCACAAGCTTGATAGTCGCTTTTTCTTAATTTCTTTGTATGCATATGTTTGAAGAAGAATCATAGAATGAAAAAAAATTAGGTGTTGCCAGTGATCTTTATGTTGGGAGATGTATGATTGTCGTCAACTTAAATACACAATATCAAACTCTTTAAATTCTTGAGCCAATAACTAAAACATTTTTACAATTACTAATACTAGAAGTCTATATGAAAGATATTTATAATTATTATATAGTAGATGTCAATACTCAATGTTATAGCTATTGTAAATATATGTATAATTACATAGACTTCACAACCAAAAGTGTTGTATTAAGTATTTCATGAGTTTTGTATTAATCATGCCCATATAATTATTAGATAATGACAAAGAAATCTTTTAAGATATAATTTGAAAAGACTCAATTATTAGAAAGCTTGAGAATGCAACTTTAACAAAATGATATGAGGTGTCATAAGTAAATTGGTGGCAAAATTACTAAATTGGGAAAGAACAATTATTAAGATTTTCTTCCGGCATCTGAAAGAATGCTTAGAAGAATTATGCTACTATCAAGAAAGAAATGCTTTATATAGTAAAATGTATCTCCAAATTTCATGATGATTTATTAAACCACCAATTATTACTCAGAATTGATTGCACTGTAGTAAAATACAAAAATCAATATCCTAAAATTCCTTTCACCTCTGGTGAATGATAAAAAAAAGACCAATCTCTCTAGGAGCGGAAATTCCAACCCGTCAGATAAAATTTGGGAAGAAAATTAGAAATGTGGGTTTTGGTCTTTTACATTTTTCAAGAAATCAAAATAGAAAATGTTATTTTTCATTTTGCCCCTTACAATATGTGGTTGTTCCTTATTTGCAAAAGCATCATCTGAAACATATTATTGATTTGTCTTTTGTAGACTTACATTTTGAAATAAAAAGACCAATCTCTCTAGAAAATTCCAACCCGGAGGAAAAGAGAAACAACAATTTTTTTCCTTATTTGCAGCCAAAATATTATTGATTTGTCTTTTGTATAACATTTTTTAAGCCAAAATTCATAATGACCAAATAGAACTATAAATGTAGTAAAATACAAAAATCAATATCCTAAAATTCCTTCCACCTCCCGATTTAATATATTAAGAAAATCCTCTAAGGGTTTTTCTTCTGATGCATTATCATGAGTAATATTTTCATATTTTTTATTACTTTCGATAGAATTGATGGTTAGGTAATCTATTTGTCTACCTTGGAATTCTACTAGTTGTTTAAATCTAAACACCTAGCATCTCTAATACAAGCTAAAATATAAAAGGTTTAAAAGCAATTTGGATACAACCAATATGCAAATAATTATATTTTTCAAGATAAGAAGAAATATCTTGAGGGTTTAAAAGTTGTAGTTTTAGACTGTTATCTTCAACGCTAACAGATTGTTCTAAAGACTTGATACTTTTTCGACTGGAAAAATCAAAAGTTCCAATTGAATAAATCTTTTTTGTTTCAATAGAAGGAATAGTCCATTGGTTTAACATTTGATCTTGAGAAAGCTCACTGATTTCTACATTTTTTATTTTAACAGTTTTTGTATTATGTTTTTAAACATTTTTTTCTTTTTGAGTAATATATCTCATAAGAAATAATAAAGTAAATAAAGAATAGTAAAGTAAAATTTTCTTAAATAACTGAATTTAAAAAAAAATATTTTTATCATATATAAAATGATGTTATGGTTAGAGTTACTCAAGAAAGAGTAAATCAACAAATGGTGGAGAAGATGCAAGAATAGTCTTTACTAGCTATTCAGCAACAGGAAAAAGTTTGAAAAAAAATGCTTCAAATTCAATAATTACCAATTTAATAAACAAGAAATAATTATATTAGGTTAATACCAATTTAATAATCAAGAATATATTAGGCTAATATGTCTATAGCATAAGATTCTTAACTATATATATAAGAATACTTACAAAATGATGTTTCCACGTTTATTAATGAATTTATACAATGACAGGAGAGAGAGATTACACCCTGCTAATTATTTGTCTACTAACTCAGAAAAGGGAAGTGTAGAAATTGAAGCATGGAAGAATTTCAGTCTTTTCTATGGACAACGTGTCCTTCTTTTATAATGAAGATTTCCAAATTTCAAAATAAAAATTTGACATCCGAGGGCCAGGTGTCCTTGAGAGAGGTGGAGTCGATCAGGGCCCTGGGCTACTCTACGTTTGCCGAAAGTTGACTCCTTCTCTAATTATCAAAAGATGATAATTTTCTTTTATTCTTGTGCTAACTTTTGGGTCAATAGGGGCTCATGGGGGCTTGGTTTTTCTACCGATAATTTTATCTTCTTTTCATTATCCATGATCTCCTGTTGGAAAATTTGATTCCTTCTTGTTGAAAGAAGAAAGTAATTATTGACTCCGGAGCAATTGCTTTTCAAACTTTTTCCTGTTGCTAAATAACTGGTAAAGACTATTTTTGCATTTTCTCAGCATTTTGTTGATTTACTCTTTCTTGAGTAACTCCAACCGTGACGTTTATGAAATCTCCTATTGTAGGAGATACGCCGTCTTCTTCTTCTTCTTGTGATTCCCTTACAAGAATTGCAAAGGAAAATCCCAAAACTATTGATGATGAACTGGTCTCAAGCTGAGAAGTTTGAGATGCATCAAATTGATTTTTCATTGTTTCAAAGACTTTTAATTGACATTTCAGAGATGATAATCTTGGATTTTCTCTTTTAATTTTTTATTGATTTTTCATATATGTAAATTATTTTGGATCAGCAAAGGGATGATTGATTAAAAGTTTCAAATTTTTCTTTTAATTTGAAAATGTTAGTAATTTGTTGAAAAACTTAATCTGTTTCAAACTTTCCCCACCACTTATAGTGGAAAGTTTTTTCTAGGACATGAATTTTCAAAGAATCATTTGAAAATGTTAGTAATTTGTTGAAAAGCAAGTGTTTTTGAAAGTTTTTTCATCTAGGACCATCAATTTTCAAAGAATCATTTCATATAACTACAAATTGAAATGAAAAAATGGACATTAATTATTGATGCCAAAAATCTGATGCCAAATCTTGGCATGAAATATGCCTACAATTGCAAAATTGCGATGCCAAAATTCTTGGCATCAAATTGTTTCTAAATGGTCCATAAGACTTCCACCATATCCACCGCATTGAGGACGCTCGACGCCAACCGCTGAAGCTTCAACGACACCATCTTAACTCCAACGCCAAATACACAACCGAAACTTTCTCATGAAACTTTCCCAATGTTTCGATATCCCATTACCGCTGACGGCGAGAACAACCACCAAAAAGGAGAATGTTGAAGAAGGAGAAGACGGTGGCAAACCGATTTGACGAGGTGTTATGATGGATGTGGATTCAGAAGTCGACGGTGGAGGAGATTGACGTTATGTTGGTGAGGAGAGGTCTTGGATTTTGGAGAAGTTAATTTTTTCAACCACCCCTAGGTAGATAAGAGGATATTTTGATCCGGAACACGAGCAAGAACTGAGTGAGATTGTGTATTCCCAAGATAAGTTTCTCTTTTCGAAATGGTGTTAATTGGGGGAATACGATCAAATGATAATTGGGGGTAGTGATGTTTTTTACCCCAAAATGTACTTAAAAAGATATGTCTAAAAATGGTGGATTGATTTGAAAGTTTTTTCTAACATATTTTAAAAATCATAATTATTCCAAAATAATATCTTCATTTTCATATCCAAATAATTTGAAACTCTGTAAAGAACCACATAGTATTTCCGTCAATAAGAGGATTTTTAGCAGTTTTACCTTTAAGCTTAGTATGAAATTGATACCACCCAAAAAATAATTCAAAAAGTTGTTTTGGAAGTACATCCAGTCTTGGGCCATATTTTTCCCATCAAGGGAGGAACCAAGTAGGAAACCCACCTTCTTGTATAATTTTTGGATTTATAACAAAAATCCAAGTATATTTTCTGATATAATTTTTCTATCTCTATATCTTATGTACTGTATTATATAACATATGATACAATATCTCAATGTAATACATAAGCTGCAGACATAAGAAATTGGTTTGTGGTCAGCTCGCTTTTGTTTATAACCGTTTGATCGAAGTTTAGTTTCTAAAGTGAAACAATTTGTACCGTACAAGAATTTGACAAATTTGCAATCTTTCTCTATTTATTGAAAACCAACATTGTACGCCGGAGGAAAGAGAAAAAAAAACAAAACTTTTTCCTACCGTTGATCCTGTCGTCTAAAAGCGCCCAAAAATTCAATCATCCCCACCACTGAAAACCTCCTAATTACAACGCCCCGCAATTCATCATTTCCGATTTCCCCAAACCAAAACCTCCTATTTGATCGCTTGTCACTATTAATTCTACTCTAAAACCCTAATTTGTACAATGTCATGATCGAATTACACTTTACAAATTACTAATACAGTCAGTTTTATTAATAAACGATGTTCAATTCGACGACGAATAATAATTCGATAATGTCGTCGTCTACTGCCGGAAACAACGCGCAATCGCCTGGGTTAAAGACGTATTTTAAAACACCGGAAGGACGGTATAAGCTTAAGTATGAGAAGACTCATCCTGCTGGTCTCCTTCACTATGCCCATGGAAAATCCGTCACTCAGGTAAGGTACTCCTTTTTCTTTATTTTTTCCCTAGTGCTTTGTTCTTAGTAATTTGCCCTGATTTTGAGAAAGATCACCTTTTTGTCTCCAATTGTTGTTGAATTTTTCTATTAGTAATTGCTTTAATATTTTTATGTTAGGTGACCTAAAAATTGATTGTTGCCTGACTATCTGTATGATTTGGTAGATGACCAGTTATGAAATCACCTGTAGTTTCTTGTTTAGTACCCCCCTTCCCGTTTTGAGTGAATTCACATCTCGAAATGTTGAGTGTTGAAGAGAGACATTAAGTAATCATCATAACAAAACTATTTGTTGTATTCAATTTAGTTTATTTCATAAACGAGTGGTAAACTTAGAACCTTATTGCGTATCAGTGCAATTTATGAATTGACTCTTTCAGTGGAACTTTCCAAAAAGGAAAGTAGGATTCTTTGGGAGAGACTGATCACAGAGGGATTATTGGAAAGATCACATTTTTGCCTTTGATTGTCTAAATTTTATATTATTAATCAAGACTTGAGATTTTTCTGTTAGGTAACCTAGAGATTAATTGGATTAGTTGGTGAATTATCTATGTGATTTGGTAGATGGCTAGATGGAGGATCGGCTGTATTTTCTTGTTTTGCACCCCTTCCCTTTCTTCGTGAGTTTACATCATGAAAAGCCAAGTATCGAAGAGATACATATATTAGTAGTTATTATGCCAAAAATGTTTGTTGTATCCAATTTGGTTTAATTCATAAAGGGATAAGTTAGAGCATTAAAAGGGTACAAACAAAATTTACAAAATGAAGTTCTCTGAGTGGTAAGTGAGTCCCAAAAACGTAAAGTAGGATTCCTTGAGAGGGACTGATTACAGAGGGAGTATTGAAAATATCATTGTTGGAGGAAAATAGAGTTACTTTTTTGAACTAGCAATTTTGTGGTTAGAAGTTACTTAGCAATTGGATAACTTGCAGCTGGGAATTGATACTAGATCCTCTTTGAATGAAAGCAACCAAGTTACTGCAGCTATAAAGAAAAGAGTAGAAAGGTCAGAAGACTCAGAAATATCCTCGTGTGTGGGGATGATGAACCAAAGTATGATGCTAAGATAAGAATATTTTAGCTTACTGTAACCATGTGATCCAGACGAGCATTGAAGTGTTTGGACATTGTGGTCAAGCTGACCATTGAAGTGATTGGATGAATGATGATGCAAGAACTTGAGTTATTACTGGAAAAGAACTTCTATATTCTTAGGTAACCAAGAAATTGGTGTAGATAAGTTGTTGAGCAATCTAGGTGATTGGGTAGATGTAGGAGCACTTGTATCTTCTTTTTACATTCTGGAATGTTTGTTCTTTAAAGGATAAATGAAACCTTTACTTGGTTATGCCATTGGAATTTGAATATCTAGCAATTGGGATCGCGAATGGCTTGATTTTTGTAAAATTCAAACTAATTTATTAAACTCTAGCTATTGACGAATTCCTACCATACCTGATTGGTCAAATCATGACGCTAAGGCATGAATCTTCCTAGCTTGGTACAATGGATGACTGTTTGGACTCTGGGGCTAGTCCTCTAGCATGGGTGAGTGTATTATCTTCTTCACCTTCTTAGCCTCATAATTTGGTGCACATACAGGAGTCGAAACCTCAGCAGTAACATACTGAAGGGGACCATCTGGCATAGTAGCAAAGAAAACTAGAATTCATTTAGTATTAGAGCAAATGTATGTATTAAAAATAGGTCGACATTGCCTCTTATGGCCCCACATTTTTTCTAGTTATAGAGATCCCACAGGATGGTTTGGAGGTGAGATATTAATTATTGTCATCATAGTGGAGGAACAAAAGGTGCCTTCTGTTTGCTTTAAAGATGGTGCCGTTATTATTACCAATTGTATGTGAAATTGAGAAGGCGCACTCAAATTACCTGGAAGGATTTATCGCTTGCATTTTTCAATTTTCTCTGGCTGAACAAGTTTGCATTAGTTAAATCCATTTTGAGTAATGTTGATGAGAACCCAAGATCTCCTAGATAGGTTTTAGGATGAATGACTATGCAACCCAACGCCCTTGAGATGACGCGAACCTTGGAATTGTAAATGGCGCCACAATTGGGATGACTCTCCAACTGAAAAGTCGAATTGAATTACAAACAACAAATCCACAATGTTTGCAATTTGAGTTTCCAATCTAGGACACTCGATAAAACACACAATTTTCTATCCAGAAAATCAACTCAATTTTATTAATAAACTCCTTTCCCTAATATAATTGTTAAGGCAACCTTTATATAGGTTTACAAAGTAAATCCTAAAACTTGTAGGAAAAGAAATCTAAATAAAAGGAAAGTTTTAAACCTAAAACTTATATGAAAAGAAACCTAATGAAAAGGAAACAAAAACCCTAAAAATACCCAAGCAGTAAAATAGTAAAAACCCAAAATAAAATAGATAAAAAACACCCAAAGCTGCAACAAGCCGGATGGGCGCACATTTACTCAATGAAGGTGTGCTTCATGCTACTGTTTTTGCTCACAACATTGAAACAACTTTCCATCTTTGACGCTTCAGCCACTCTAGTTTTCAAAACTGTCATTCTTAGCTTCCAAAGCATTCCCCAAGCTTCTAAATTTGTCAAACAAACCCCCAAACTCGTGAATTCCTTTGGAAGGCTAGTTAGGTGCATATCAAACGTATTACGTATAGAAAATGGAGTTCTTGCGAAGTTACCTAAAGGAGCTGAAAGACTCATTATCTTTGGGGAATGTTGGATGAAAAGGCTTTTGCAGGGACAAATGTTGATTAAGTAGAGGTTTTTATCAAAAAATTAAAAAAAATGTTGATGAACTAGAGGAAATGCTAGATGTGGAGGCACATTCAAAACCTAAAGCTCTTAATGAAGCCATAAGGAGTGGGAGAGTTGGCAAGGGCGCTCGGGCAAATATGGTGAGGTCCTTGGTTCCCATCTCCATACCAACAAAGGGTCACTTACCTATCAAAAAAAAAGAGGGGGGAAGCCATAAAAGCATAATGAATGATAGAGGGAAGCACCGAACTGAAGCTTTTTGGATTTGTCGTAGTTGTGACGGTAAGATTTGGCTTGGCACTAGATCTAAGTCATCTTAGTTCTTCTTGATTGTACATCATCATTTAGCGAAGAACAAAATGGTGACTGTTGATTGACAACCAACTCTGTGCTTATACCTTTCTGAAATTAATTAGAAGAATGGTGATAACATCAATGTTCCAGCATTAGGATACCTTACTGTGCATGTACTCTTTTGTTCATGATACCACATTGTTGACAATTTTTTGAATATTTGAGGGTATAGAGGGATAGATGTATATTATTTTCATGGTCGTGTTGCTCTTTTGAATTCAGAACAGAATAAGTGCAGATTATTATTATATAATGCACACTTTGGCATTCTTTTAATTTAGCCCTACTTAAGGCAGGCGATCACATCTTTCTGAGATTATCAAGGGGCAGGGTTCTTTTTATTTCTCATTTCATATTAGAGTTTGTATTACTACATTAAATATTTTTTTGCTCAAGTAATAATATAATTGCGTCAAAGCAGGTGACATTTCCCGTCTACATTAGGAGTATACTAAATCCCACAACCTACAAAATTGTAAAATTACCAACAAAATCTACTTCATACTGAACTGAACTGAGCAATGATGACTCAGATTTCATTATCCCTGAACACCAAAAATAGAGATTACGAAGCAAAGTGTTCTTTATGCATTCAACAGACCCCTTGTCGTAAAAAAATCTTCGATTACGCTCCTTCCAAATTGTCCAACAAACACCAAAGGAGCAGTTCCATATCAAATTGCTTCTCTTCTGAATGTAGTAAGACTCTACATTAAATCTGTGAATCTGAATGTTGAAGTTTACCATCAAATGTGGACAAGATTCAAATTATAATTGTATAATAGCATGGTGGTTTTTTGGTTCCAACTGACAGTACTTAATTGGTTAGTTTCTAGCCAATTGATTTGTCATTGTTAAAAGGTTTAGGAACTTGATCATTATGTGAAAAGCTACAATCGATAAAACACCGATACAGCTCATGTCCCATACCTTTTGTAGGTTAGCTCTCATAGGCCACTGCCTCAGCTCAGGTCCACCCAGGATCTTAAAAATATATAATATATAATAAGATCAAAAGTTGGTGGTTTTTTTTTTGTTTATTAATATTCATTAACTTATAATTTAGATTAGTTTTACTTGTCAAAGCTGATTTGATGAGCGTGTGTAACCATGCACATGCACAAGCTTTCTAAAATTCTTGTTCTACAAATATAAGCCTGAATTGTTTTGAGAAAAATGCAAGTCCTGTGATCTTTGGTAAGGAATATTTTGGGTTTTGTGAACAACCACTACTCAATCTCATGATTGGAAAAGATTGATCATTTTCTTGAAAGTTAGTTATTATTGCTGTAACTGTTCGTTTGCTCTCAGTTAGTTATTCTCAAACTCATTTGTCAAAAGTAACTTCCTAAGAAGTTTTTAATAGAAATGAAGACTGTAAACGTGATGCTGACCTGGATTCCTCCTAATAATGAAGAGGAGCTGATGAGGATTTTTTAATATTCCTGTTCTGGGGTGGGGATCTCACATAATTTCTTTGTAAAAAATTGGAAATAAATTTGCATGGAAGTTGAAATCTTTTGGTGACTGTTGTCAGGTAACTCTTGCTCATCTCAAGGATAAGCCAGTGCAGGCTGCAACACCAACGTCATCAAGTCTTGGTGTTGGTAGCATGAGATCAGCAGCTGCAAAGATCTTAGGTGGGGGAAATGGGAGTAGGACACTTGGATTTGTTGGAGGGAATGGTGGCAGCAAGTCTATGAGTACGACTACCAAAGTTGGATCTCTCGGAACTTCAAGTTCAAATAATTATATAACAAACTCAAATTTTGATGGAAAAGGAACTTATTTGATATTCAATGTTGGCGATGCAATATTCATCAGTGATTTGAATTCTCAAGATAAGGTAGCTTGCCAGTGTGTGTGTATGCATAAGTGAATTCTGGATAATTGTTGCGGTTTTGGAATATGAGAAGTTTTATTGTTATTGTAGGATCCTATAAAGTCTATACATTTTAGTACTTCAAATCCCATTTCCCATGCTTTTGATCCAGATGCAAAAGATGGACATGATTTGCTCATTGGGTTGAATTCTGGAGATGGTAAGTTTTATTTATTTATTGTGTTTGCAGTGACATTCTGCCAACAATATTGAATATCGCTTAAATATTTATTTGCTTTATGTGTATGTAGTTTATTCGGTGTCACTAAGGCAACAATTACAAGATGTGGGGAAGAAGCTTGTTGGAGCCCAGCATTATAACAAAGACGGTTGTGTTAATAATAGGCAAGACCTAAACTCAGTTCTCTCAGAATTCTTGTTACAATACCCTTCTCATTCATGTTGGAATGTTGCTAGCTTTTTGGTACTCTTTCCCTCAAGGGTATCTTGTCAGCTACTCATCGTCTTACCTTGTGTGCTGCCAATTGTTTTCTTTACACTGTTCTTCGGCCCTGATAAATTAAATATATCACTTTCTAGTAGCTTTATGACTAGTAAGTATCTAAACAAGCTTTCCATTTGCAGAGTTAATGGCTTGAGCTATTACCTGGTTTTGTAGTTTTGGCTTGATTAGAAACACATGTCTTATTGTATCATTTCATATATTTTTCTTTGTAACACGATGGACTTTGTAACATTACTAACCGTAGGATAATCAGTCCAGAGAGTTGCTCATGTGAAAATCATAGTCATGGGCTGGTCGTTAATTGCTCTAAGTGCAATGATCAAACTTTTTCGCAATTATCAATTCAACTTTGACTGCGCTGCATGTTGTAACTTGTAAAGCTATCTGCAGGGAAAATGTGGTGAATCCAGTGTTTGATACGTTGTAGATATTAGACGAAGAGCTGTTTCTGTTATTACTTGTATCCTATGTGGTTATTAGAGGATGGGATGGTGACAAAATAATCTGTTATGATATTTCAGAAAAGTTTATATGATTTCACATTTATCGTCATTCTTCATTCATGGAAATCAACCTATGGACAACTGGCGTTCATATTCAGTATGTTGTGCACCTTCAGCTAGCAGTTGCAATATCATATGCAACTCAGGTGGTAGCAAGAGGACAGTATCAAGCTCCAATTTATGTTGAAGCAGCAAAATATGCTGCAGGTAAAGCTGTAAAACACCTAAATAGGCTAGAGGAGAAGAAGTCCCAGCAATATGATGATTTTTTTAAATGTCAAAGTTCTCTTTCTATGTAGTACATTAAGTATTTAATATTTTCTTACTGGTCAAAGATCATTAGTTAACATTCTCGTGGTCCCAAGACGACGTAATCAAACCTCGTAGGACTAGGAACTTGGTCTCTTAACACTTTCAATACTCTTAAATGTCACAAGCTATTGCTAAAAGACCCAGAAGACGAAGATTCTAGTCTTCTAGACCATTCAAAAATTCAATATTTTTGAAGGCCAAGAGACATACAGCAAGAAACTTCTTTATCATGATTCTATAGCTCCTGCATCATATGCACAGGAAATGACTGTCATCTTGTTACGATGATTCAATTGGTTGTGGGCGCTATTGGAAACGTAGAAGTTTGGAAACATTCTTATTGATTTTACGTGAGTGTACAATGAGTGAATAGTTTGAACCAAATTGCTTAACTTTGTATGAAATGAAAGTTACTTTTGAGAACTGTGTACAAGTTGTGTGAGATTCCTAGCTGTTTATGGAAGCTCATGAGACTTATCTGTTGTCAGTTTGGTGTTAGAGCTAGACAGGAGTGTCTGTTTTTTTTCTTTCTATTTTCTTGTCTGATCAAGCTTTCTGCTTTCTTTGAACAGTCGCTGTACTAGTATTGCATGGGTGCCTAACAGCGATGGCACTTTTGTTGTTGCTCATGCAGATGGAAATATGTACGTTTATGAGAAGGCAAGTCATAGAAACATTTGTAGTGTCTGCTGTTAATTCACGTTCATTTAGACAGTGGCCAGTGGGGACTAATATATGTATAATTACTTCCACCTTTTTCTAGAACAAAGATGGTTCTGGCGATCCTTCGTTTCCTGTTATCAAGGATCAAACTCAATTTTCTGTTGTGCATGCTCGCTACAGTAAGGTACTGTTTAAATTGTATACTTGCAGGGAAAGGTTCTTTCTTTATGTGCTCCACGATATTTGTATGAATAAGCTTTAGACACTGACGGTATAAATGATAGTAAAGTAGTAAACATTGATTGATGAAGCAAACAGTTTTTCTTAACTTAAGAATTCAATATTTGCTTATGTATTGAATTGCAGCCCTAGTTATCATTTACTTCAATTATATATGTCCGCCTCCTTTATACTAGTCTTCACTATTGCAGATTTAGGTATCAAAAGCAAGTAACTGCTTCTTGATTTTGATGGTGAAACAACACATTAAATTTTTTGGTGTCTTTTGTTGGAAAATTGTCAGTGTATTGAATACAAATATTCTACAAATTACAGACGCCTGAAAATTTCTGCATAATTTTGGTTATTCATGCCATGCTTGAAATTGATTTTTCGCTTTGCACATTTGAGGAGAATTCATCTTCTAGAGAAAAGTTTATGTGCGACAGTTTTATTATCATTTGGTGCCTGCATGGCAGTATCTCCTTTAAAGTGTAACTTGTATACAGTGTCCATTGTTTCTTCCCCTAAGTGTGGTTAAATCCTTTAGAGCTCATTTATTTGCAAGTGTATGCTTGTATGCAGAGTCCTAACTGCTATCTTGCACTGGTATGTCTTTTCTAATATAATAACACTATATTTCTTGAGATAGCGTTGTGGGATAGAGTGGGATCAAATATTAATTAAATCCATAAGATGTGGGGTATTGCTATCTTGTGGTGTACTTGGCTTAAGAGGAATTCAAGAATCTTTAACGATTAGTCAATGTCCAGGCAAACGCCGTGGGATAGAGTTATCTATTTAGCTTATTTATAGGCCTTGGTGAGGGGTGGCCATCAAGGAGTTCCTATCTCTGTTATGCAGCAGGATTGGAGAGCCTTAATTTTTAGAGTTTAGCTTTTTCCCTTTTCTTATGTATTTGTCTTTGGATGGACTTCTCACCTGTCTTTCATAACTTTCTTCTCTTATCAATATAATATTCTTTTCTTACAATTTTTTATAGCACAATTCATAATCCACTCTATAGAATAAATTAATCTTCTAGGTCAACTTTCGATAATCCCTTCTAAGCTTGATTTCACTTTCCAAACTTTCATTATATAGTATCCAGAATGAGTTACATGTCT
The DNA here is from genome assembly GCA_013146195.2 of Codonopsis lanceolata. Classification (NCBI taxonomy): domain Eukaryota; kingdom Viridiplantae; phylum Streptophyta; class Magnoliopsida; order Asterales; family Campanulaceae; genus Codonopsis; species Codonopsis lanceolata. The sequence goes on along the minus strand of CM028381.1, from coordinate 111,161,966 downwards.
ACTTTGAACGTCCTAACATTTCATGGGTCTATAAATCATTTACAGCATCCGCAAATGTTGATGCATGGGCGCATCCGCGCATACCATAAGTAAATTCATTCTAAAGAGAACACTTCATGTCACATACTACACATAATCATATTTGTAATAATGGTCCTTTTTGTTTCAAGTACATCTGTAGAATCCTTTCCAAGAAATTCCATTAACTATATTGTGATCACGTCCAATTAAAAGACGTGATATTTTTCTTGGAATACATTATTTCTATTGATCGTGATCATTACATAATTTCCTCTGAAGTCCTAGCTTGTATTTTTAAAATTGCGGGTTTAAATTGGATATGATGGTAACTGTAAGCTCGAATTGGATAAGGGATTCTCTTAATGTGACATTAATAAAATTGAAAAGAGACTCTTCAAATGGGATGGAGTATTATATGGTATCTCATAGGATGTAATACTTTAGATTCAATGTTGTGGCACTAAGATAAGTGCTGTTCAATTCAACCCATTTCCACTTATCCTCCATTTACAATTGACCCTCATTTCTTTTATCCTATTTTGTAACCCTAGAAATGCAATATATATATATATATTTTATTTTATTTTTTGAATAGGCCCAAATAAGTTATGGAACATTAAAGTACAGGGTGTTACACAGGGATACACATCATTTATCATTGATGAATGTGAAAAGATGTGGTTTGAAATTGTGAGAGAAAATATTATTTTCTTAATTTGTTATGAAGGTTTTCTGTGTAGCTGACTGTTTAAAAGGTTCCATTCTTTTGATGTTCTCATAACTGGGTTTTCATTCTCATTGTTAGGGTTGGCAAAATGGGTGTTATGGATAACCATTATCCATGGATAATAGACTAACCCATGATTATCCATAACATTCATTTTACCACCCCTATTCATTACACAACTTTACTTTATTTCCTGTATATCATAGTGGCTTGAATAGTTGGAGGGAGTAATAGTGTATAGACTTCCTGAGACTCCCGCATTCTTTATGCAGAATCCTGCTGCTAGATGGCATATTTGCCAAGGCTCAATTAACAGCATTGCTTTCTCAAGTGATGGAACCTATATTGCGAGTGTGGGAAGGGATGGTACGAGTCTTAATTTATCATCTTTAATTTCTTGAGGATGTTTTTTCTTCCTTTCTATCTGTGACCATTGGGCAGCTGAGGCCAACCGCTGGTTGTAGGTTATCTACGAGTATTTGACTTCAAAAATGAACAACTTATATGTGGTGGGAAAAGCTATTATGGTGCTCTATTATGTTGTGCTTGGAGGTGAGAAGTTCATTTTTTGATTCCTCAATAAGATTTTAATGGTTTGTTCAGTCATTATGTATATTCCTCATTTTCCGTAAAATGATAATCTTCATTTTCCCTTTTCTGTTTGTGATATCTATCAACTCTTTTCCAATACAAGTGTAACTGACAACAAATGAAACAACAGCATGGATGGAAAATACATTTTGACTGGAGGTGAAGATGACCTAGTTCAAGTTTGGAGTACGGAAGAGCGGAAAATTGTAGCATGGGGCGAAGGACATAACTCGTGGGTAAGCATATATCAATAACTGGTGTAAGCTCTTAACTTTTATTTCGGGTGTCATGACTACATTACTCATTTCCTATTGGAGGGTGGCAGGTCAGTGGAGTTGCCTTTGATTCATATTGGACAGCACCAAATGCGGATGGTACCGGGGAGAGTGTCGTATATCGATTTGGTTCTGTTGGTCAGGTATGTGTCTGATACTGGTTCAGTAATCAAGTCTTCTTTCTTTTAGTTGATGCTAGTCTATCTGAATGATATTTGCGTTCTTTTCTCAGCCTCGAACTCCTAGTATGACAGTTTTGAGTGGTTGCTACAATTGGTTTCAGTTATCCTCACCTGCCTGCATGGTAGAGGTAAATAGGGCCATTGCTGGCATGTCTAATAGATATGGCTGAAGTGCCATTATTGCGGCAACCTATTGCTATGTTGGAATGTTAGAAGATATCGAGTCTTCAGTGTCTAGCATGTCTAGGTTAGTGCAATGATAGGATTAGCAGGTGAGCGAGTAGGGATATAAACCGTTCCTTAATGAGATACACTGAAACTTAAGTATTTAAGAGGACTTGGGTGTATGGTTTGGACCATGAAAACTACTTCCGATTTCTGACACACAAAGCCGCACTGCAGAGCCTTGTCTTCCAGTAAGGGGAGACCGAGGAGACCATTTGCATAGTCTTAGTTTGTGCTCCTAATGCTTTTTTGATGGACATCAATATACAACTAATTACTCTACACATATGCCTCCCTGTTTAGAATGTTACACAGGCAAAAAAGAAGATGCTATGATGAGATCACTCTTACAGTCTTACGTCTCCAAAAAAAAAAAAAAAAGTCCTGCTTTAGTTTATCACTTCCATATCCTTTTTCGGCAGGTAATATAGCTTAAAATAAGAAATGTGATTCTTCATTTGTAATAAATAAAACCAGTAGAACTCTTTTATGGAACAAAGGGACATGTATGATCTGCTATTGAGGGTTTTCTTTTTTTGAGCATATCAATTTTTATCATTTGAATTCACAATGGCAAAAGACTTCAATTTGTACAAATTCATTATGACTCATGAAGGGACCTTCTAAGCATGAAATGTTGATATGGATTAATGGATAGGAGAAGACATGTGAGTAGTGAGGTTAAGAGTTAAGACCAAATCTCGAAAGATCGTAACTTGGGCGGGCATGGATTCAGCTATGAAGAAAAAATAAATCATTTTCATTATTTCTCATTTATTTTTCAAAGCATCATTCTTAGGATTCCCTTCTTTTAGAAAATAAAATAAAATTTACGATTCCATCAATTTTCACATTCGAAAATGTGAATTGTTGCTTGCGAATCTCTTATGAAATCATCCAATATGTTACCCCAAGCCAATTTTTTTAGGGATGTGAATACTAAATCCTCGCTTTTTTACTTCCAACCCGTCTGTCATTGCTCAAATTTCTGGCGGTCGTTTCTTTGTACCTTGTCAACTGCAATATTTCATTTTGCAGGACACACAAGTGCTTTTGTGGGATCTAGAAATTGATGAGCTTGTATTCCCCATGCGCCGCGCTTCTGGTGGATCCCCCACTTTCAGTACTGGAAGTCAGTCATCTCATTGGGACAGTGCTTCCCCAGCAGGCACTTTGCAACCTGCTCCAAGCATGCGAGACGTCCCAAAGCTCTCTCCACTAGTCGCTCACCGGGTTCACACCGAACCTCTCTCTGGTTTGATATTTACTCAAGAATCTGTCCTTACCGTGTGTCGAGAAGGGCAGATAAAAATCTGGGTGAGACCAGCTTATTCTGAAATCCAATCAAGCAATCCCGATTCTCTTTCATGCACAGGTTTGAAGGAGAAGCCTTTATTACTGGGAAAAGTTGGCAGTACGAGTTACAGACAATAATGATTCCTGAAGTTGCTGTTTTTATATGGCTTGTATGGCCATTCATCAATTCTTTAGTCAAGTTGGAGTTGGCAAAGCACGGCATAGTTGCTGAGCTGTGATATTAGCCAACAATATCCACTGCACAGCTTAAGAATTGATGGGCATAGTTTAGAAGAGATAAGAGAGTGGCCCTTTTACCTTGTAAGTATGAAAGGGCTGTCAATAGGATATTAAAATGACTAACAAAAATAATTGGGAGTCTCTTCCCTCAAAATGTGTAATTTGTAGAGGCTTGTTTAGTGGTTTCCTGTATCATTTTTGCTCAATTTTTATTAAAGTTGATCATTAATCTAATTTCTGATTTACCCCTTCCCTCGGGTCCAACATCCTACGTTCATGTTTTGTTCGCTATTTTACATCCCTTGATTTATGCAAAATCTTATAGAAGCGTTGACTAGAGCCTCGAGCTTGGCTTGACCATGTTTGTTCGAGTCCGAGATTTTTGGCTTGTGCTGCCATGATTGAATGAGGTCGGTAAAGAAGAAAAATATTACACACACACAACACTACGATTTGGAGCATTCTTTTGACTTGTGTAAATACTAAATAGCTTGGGAATTATGTTTTATGATTAACGTTCTCGTAGAAATAAAACCGTGAGAAGTTTTTGGAAAGCGTTCATAGGTTGTTTTCGTGAGGATAATACCAATCATTTAAAAATGAGGAAAATATTTTTCAGAAATCATTTACTACCAAACAATCAGAGCATAACTTATAAACAATTCTGGAATAAATCGATTATAATAAATAAGAACATCATCACGCTGAATTCGACAGGAGTTACTAAGCAATTGAGACAACAGTATGTACAAGCAGGAGACAACTCTTGTTCAGATAATAACTAATCGTAATACTTTCTAACATTCCAAACAATTAATTGATAATGCACACAACTCTACAACCATAATATTATGGTCAATTATATAGTGCTAGCAAATGCATGAGAGTTGAATTCCGGGTCAGCTGTCATCGCACGATCCCCGAGCCTGTGTTATGACTTTCTTGTTGGTGGGAATCAGTTTGCGATGTAAGAGCAGTTTCCATAGACTGATGAGGCTGTGTTACATCCTGAGAACCATGCTGCTGATTTGACCAAGCTTCCCATCCACTCCTCCATTTCAAGAATTCATAGAAGATAGAAGTACCACACATTGCCCCTCCAAACCCCGCGAATGTAGCAAGAAGAACTGATAGAACTGCCTGCACACGAAGCTGCAACGCTCCCACACAATCATATGGAAACATTTTAAATCAGACAGAAACCTCAGCAAGTATATTGATGTTGAGTCACTAAACTTTTTCACATAATTGAATATTAAGCTCTAATTTGAATAACTGGCTTTAAAATGTTGCTTACCTTTGAGTAGAAAACATGAGCAAAGAGAACCACCAGTCCAAACTGAATGGCTGCATAGATCCAGGCGTAGCGTCTTGTTACTGAGCATAAATTGCAGAAGTCAGTAATATTCTAAAGCCAAGCACAGAAATGAAGGTTAGGTCACAGGAAAATATATTCAAATACCCATAGTTGTCGATGTCATTGATGCAAGAAGACCCAATATGCAGGAAAAAGGCAGAGATATGGCAATTGCACCGGAACCCATATTTTTTACCTGCACGGTTCATCAGTATTTCAAATATCAGTAGGCTAAAGAACTGCATTTCATAGCTCCTGCACTTACCAAAAGTTGCTCCAAGAAACAGAAGTAGGCGAGCATGCTAACTATGACGAGGACAGGTACATCCTGCCAAACTCTGTCAAAATTTGCACCGCGATCAGGCAAATTTTTCCCAACGGTCAAATAAGTTAACAAATTCAATGAACCAAATTAAAGCAAGACCATGACACAAGAAAGAGGTTAAAGTTTGTTTTGACTTCTAAAATAAAGTCAGAATTTCATGAGAAAGCATCAATCACTTGCCTGTACCGAGGAACATCAGCGCTCAGAGTTCCATTTCCTCGCATATTAGGATTTTGAGAATTCTGAACTCTAAGAAGGGTGACAGGTAGGTTCTTGACCTCTTCTTTGCAAACATCACATGTCTTATTACCTTTGATGCTAAACCATTTTACAGCGCATTCTTGGTGCGCCAAGGCAAGTTCCCCTTTGCAGCTACACTCCATCCTAAGGGTATCAGCACCCTCCCCTAGCTCGACGAAGCAGATCCTACATACAGCTTCTTCTTCTGCAATGTCTTCACCTCCGTCATTATCATTTTCATCTGAGAAACAAAGCTAACATAAGGTGCAGGTTGGTTACCACAGTGAAATGTACCAGTTAGAATACACATCACAAGGGGTAAAGTAGGAAAGAAATCAAGTTAATGTTTAGACATTTCAAGTAAAAACAGATGCAGATTAGGAGAAAAACTATACCAGTATCAATCAGTAGGGTTACATTTGATCTCGGAACAGTTGCTTCTGCCATTCTCGGAGTGGTTGGAATTACACGAAAGACACCACCTGAAGAATCAATCTGTCTTATGCTTCCATCTTTGTTTAAAAAAACAGGAACGGAGCGTGAACGATGCATAGGATGCTGGTTCCAAGTTTTCTGTAAAGAAGTGAACTCTATAGGTTGAAGTAAAGAGGCGGATAAACAGAACCGAGACTGCAAAATATCATATTTGATACTCCCTCCGTTCTTAAATAATCATCCTCTTTGACCTGGCACACCGTTTAAGAAAAATAATTTGACTATTATATTATAAATATTGGTTTAATGTGTGGTTTCCTTTGATGCTCTTGTGCATGTGACCATAATTAAAGTAGGTCGAAAAAGTAAGGGTAAAGTGGTAAAAGTGTTCTCTTAAAAAGTTTTGAAAATGGACAATTATTTTGGAATAGACAAAAAGGAAAGGAGGACAATTATTTAGGAACGGAGGGAGTAATTTTTGGAAACTAATTTCAATAATGTATTATAGTCAAGAATTACATGTTGATCAAAATTTTCTTCGGCAATGGTCTCTAACTACTGAATTGGTATCTAGAAATATTCTATCCGTTCACTGAGCAGGGGTCTCTGTACATTGGACCCCTTCCAGATACCCAAGGGGTGGGAACCTTGGCTATCCTACCTATTCACTAGGCAGAAAGAAAAGAGAAAAAATCTGTATCCATTTCCAAGCTATAAAAAGGTTGATACTCACAGATGTATTTGGTTCTTCAACTGTGTTTCTTCCATGCATAGACTCTGGATTCGAATGTGTAATAGGAGTTCCCGGTAATGACAATGTTCTCTTCATTATGGGTGTTAAAAGCTTCGGAAGAGACCATGTTCTTGAAATCGAAGGTTTCATTGGTATCTCTGATGGAGAACCTCCAAGAGCTAAGATTGCAGCTTTCTCAATATCTGAAGTCCGGTTCTTGAATTTGAAGCTTAGTTTAGGAATGAAACTTTTCATGGATGATTTCACTCTAGATGATGAAGGGGGGCTTGATGATCCATTGAATTTGGGATAACTAGGGCTAGGTAATGGGGAAAAATTCACTCGTTTGGGAGTTTGAGATGGTGTTGATGGCATGTTTATTCTCACAAAGTCTTCGATAGAGGTCTCAACTGTTCGTGTGGGTACATCCAGAAGTAGGTGTTGTCGCTTCAAATGTTGACTGGATAGAGCCTCTTCAATTATTTCACTGGATTCTCCAACCTAAATATTTGAAAATGAATGAGCGCATAACCAGTAAATTACTTAGCATAATAAGGCAATATCAGCAGGAATACCAAGGCTAACTATCATTAGAAGCACGTCTAATAATATTACTACAGATGCCAGGGCATATATATTTCATGGTACAAAATAAGGGCCTTGAGGAACATCAGAATTACGGACTAGCATAAAATTTTCATTAAAAAATAAATAAATCCTACTGGATGCAAAATTAATCTTGTTTTGATCGCAGTCTGAGGGAAAGAAACACACTATGAAATGAAAAATTAAAGGAAAGAAACATGTGCTTTAACATTGCAACTATAGGTCAGACTTGATCTCAATATTATACTTAGTTTGAGTTGATTGAGATTACAAATATTTAGATTCATCTTCATAAAGAGGCTTTTAACTCGTAATTTCTGAGATCCAAACAGATTGTAAAGACATGGGGGTTTTGAATTTGAAGATATGTAACTCAAATGTTCAACATTGTTAAACCTAGTGAACAGTATGAATATGTATACGTAGGGTGACACCTACAATTTACAAGGACCAGGTAACTGGATTTGCTCAGCAACTAAAGTGCCATCCATTTTTCAGCGTCACGGATCTCAAACAAGCAATTTTAGAAGGAACCCAGCAGAATTCACCAAGAAAGGTAATCTTTACAGATTAAAATCAGGAAATTTTGAATATTCTTGAATAATCTCAACTACCCATAAATCTAATTTTAAGCAAAATCAGTATAAATTCACATATATGATCACGTCCGCACACAAATGCGCAGAAAGGTTGAGAACTCAGCTGTTCAACATTTTGAAATCTAATCAGTACTATGGATATGCATATAAAAGGAGACACTATGAAATTTTTTGGGTATCATGGATCTCAAGTAACTAAATTAGAAGAAACCCAACAGATAATAAAGGTACAGTCTTAACAGATTAAAATTAAAAATTCTTGAACAATCAACTACCCATGATTTTCACATAAATGATAACAAAAGCCATAATACCCAACTCACGGACAAGTATCCTTGATTAAAATCAAGAAATTTGAATATTCTAAAATAATATCAATTACCCATAAACTTATTTTGTCCCAAAGCAGTACTAATTCACATACATGATCGCAGAAGCTAGAATACCCAAAACACACACTTTCAAAAACACACAGTACCTTCTGAGTAGGCCGGTGATCCATTGGGATGTTCTCAGAAATGCCCTCATCAGTCTCTTTAGCTAAAGATTTCTCCGCAACAGGTTCCATGATTGTGTTGATAAATTAATACATGTTTAATGTATATGGGTTTATGCATACATCATTAGGGGGACGATATATGAAAAATAAAATTTCAAAAATAAAGTTTGAATAGGAATGGCCAAACCCTGCAAAAACCTCAGGAGCTGGAAAAGACACCGAAAGGACAATTGACAAGTGCCTACCCAAAGACACACACACAGCGATATGGAGGGGATTAAGGTCAACGAAGAGTGGGCCAACTGACAATGCCATCGGCATCGCGCGATGTGGCGGATATATTTTTTTCTCCGAGTAACTCTAGAATTACAGATAATCATATAAACGGAAGTTACGGAATGTATACTGAACACCATAATAATTACCGGAGAGAATTACCCAAATCGTCCCTCTACTCTATACCTTTTTCCAATTTCATCCTTGTTAAAAAAATTAACCTAATTGGTTCTTGCACAAAAAGTTTTGACACAATTAGTCATTTCGTTTAATTTCGTTAATTTTTTTCTATTAGATCAACACACGTATATCTCACCGTAAGTAACATTAGCTTGGAGGTAAAATAGTCATTTTATTCGCACTATAAACAAATATACAGGACCAAACAAATTAATCTGATTTTGGGATTAAAGCCGGGTGGTGGGGGGGTGCAATTTGCCTTTTTTGATACCCTTCCCCAACCTTCATTTTCTTTTCTTTGATTCCCTTCCCCCACCTCTCACTCTCTGCCCAGACTACCAAGATAAATATGCTATTGTTTTTTCTCACTGAACCTCTGTACCTGAGTTATCTTCTCAAATTTTACCGAAATAGAGTTCTTGATTTTCTCCCCAACCTAAATAATGGCCGCGCCCTCCTGTCCCTCTCGTCCGCCGTCTCTCCCTCCATCTACGCCGCCACCTCTACCTCCCGAAAATTCAGACGTCGTCCCCTATCACAACTAATCCACGAGATTCAAACCAATTGTATTTTACGCCTAGCAACCCAATCAAATTTTTTAAAAAAGGCAAAAAATCCAAGAGATCAACCGATATCTGATGGGTTTGGCAGAGAGAGAGAAATGACAAAAAGAATTCCGGCAGGAACTATCGTCGGAGACGACGAGAAGTCTGGGTTTTGATTTGAACAAATCTGAGTTTTTTTTATTCCCTCCCTCCCCTAGCTTTTCTCACTCTCTTTGCCGCACTCTTCACCTCCCTCTTCCTCTCAAAATTCACATATCTGGGTTTTGATAATTTTTTTAAATTAAGCTATGGCAGTGATGGTGGCAGCCATGGTGGAAGAGAAGGGATGGGGGTGGGGAATGGATTGGAGAAGAAAGGGTTGAGGGTTTGTTAATGGAGGAGAAAGAAAAAGATGTAAAAAGAAATTCTTTCTAGACAATATTATTCTACCACTATAAAATGGAGGCTCAATAAGTGCTTCACTTCATCAAATTAAAATCAAAGAAATTGAGTTGTGGCACGAATGGCTATGGATGTTGCTGCAAATAGGCTTTCTGCAATTGCTGCCGAAACGGAGCAACTGCAAAATGAAGCTTCACTTTATTTTATCAAGCCTGCAGGAGTAGTGAAATTCTTTAATGTGGAAATGGCTGAAAAGCATGGGAACTGAGAAGAGTTTCTTTCTCAGTAGGAAATTCTTTAATTTCGTTAAAAAAGTAACGATATTGAATTGAAGGACCAACTGCAGGGATGATTTTTAGGATTTTTGGACGAATTTGAAAAAATGTGTAAAGTACAGGAACAACTTGGGTGATTCACCCCAATTACTAATACAATTATAAGGTTTAGTCCGATTAGTATTTACTCCCTCCAATGCTCCGTTGTCGGAGAGTCCCGTTTGAAAGTCAAATTTTTTTAAAAAAATAAAAATTGTAATAGTTCATTAGTAATAAAATTGATATTTTTATGACTTAATTTTTTAAAATTGACTCTTTCAATGAAATATTTTAAAATAAAATAGTGTACTTTTTATCCAAAATGAAAGAAGTATCCTTTGATTAAGTATGCATATCTACCCGAGCATCAAATAAGCAAAAACTTCTATAAGACGAATTATCCTTATTCAATTCACCGTGTGTTGATGAGTTAAACTGTAAGAGGGAGGAGATTCGTCTTACAAATTAAGATACGTAAGACGGTTTTATAAGAGAACTACTCCCTCAAATATACTGGTCGGATAGGTTACATTACTGTTACTTTCCATTTTTTGAATGCCCCCCTTAAATTCCTTCTTTTGTATGTTGAGTAGTAACCATAAGAGAGAGAAGAATTGTTTGGTTTCTTTTGCATTTCCTAACAATAAGCACGTGGCATATTAATGGCATTATTGGTTTTAAAAGTTAGGCATTCACAAAATAATGGGAAAACGAGTGTTAGATTTTGGATTTGGGAATTGGGAATTGGGTAGTGGTATTTGATTGATACTTAAAAACAATTGAAATCTTGTAATGCTACTCTAGTGTAAAGGTGAAATCATTATGGACTTTTTTCTTTCTTTATGATTGGTAACTAGTTTAATTCAAGTCATTTTCATGTAAGGTGAGATGAGAGAAAATTTTAATTTGCAGCCATCATGGCGTAGAGAAGAAGAAGATGGTGGAGGTTGATTAGAACAAAATTACAAAATTACAAAATAAAATAATATTATTGTCATTATCAAATATTCAGATCAATCCTTCTTTATCCACCCAACAAAATTGACTTCATTTGTTTTATCATTTATTTTTAATTCTTGTTTGATGTACAAAAATCCAAAAAGACACTGACTAGTTAGATGCTTTCGTTGTTATCTTTTCTTGGTGTTTATTTTTTGATGTCGCCAAATTTATAATAAAGTGAAATGAAGGAAAGGAAAATGATGGCTAGAAAGACATTTTCTTGAATGTGTTAAGTTGAGACATGAAAGCTAGAAAAAAAAAAGATCAAAAACTTCCCCGCGAGGCTAAATCCTACCAAAGCGTAACTCTTTCCCAAGAAGTTTAGTTTTGACAAGGCAACCAGGGGTGGATCCAGGATTTTGAAATCCCGTGGGCTTTTGATATTTAAAAAATATTGTAAACCGTAATAACTGTGAAAAATATTTTTTAACATCGTAAAAATCATTATTTTTTTTAGAGAACCAATGTTAAAATAGTTTTAGGAGAAAATAAACTAAATCAAAAAGAAAAACCAACATATTCCATTTACATCAAACCAAAAAAAAACATTTTGAACTATTTTAAAGATAACGGCTAAATAGATCAATGTCTTCATTTTGAAACCAAAATGTGTACAAAATACAAAGATCTAAAAATAGTTACTACTAATTTAGCATGTAAATATCACATTTTTGTCATATAATCAAAGTCTATAAATTTAATTATATAGAGAGTTCAACCACAAAAGATAACAAATACGCTACAAGAAATTTGTAGAAACGGGTGAAGTAAATGACTTATTTGAATCAATTTCAGTAGTGTTAAGTCCCGACATAACATTCCGGCTAGGCTAGTTTGATAGACAATTGCATCAATTTGATTAACAAATACTGTGCCGACTCCCGAGAGCGAGGAGAGAGTAATTAATGGAGAGAGAGAGAGAGAGAGTGTGTGTGTGTGTAATAGTATGCAGTCAGTTTACATGTGAGGTTATAGAATTAAGTGGTGTGTGAGTTTGGATAGTTGGGTGCATGAAATATAATTTTGGAATTTATAAAAATAACTAGTAACTTACCCGTGCGATACACAGATTCGATATCGGTAAAATATTATATAGTTATATAAAGTTGAATAATATACAATTAAGAACTTTATTATGAACACAATAAACAAAAATTAATAAGCACTAAAATTAAAGATATAAATCACATGCATTTGAAAAAAATATTACCCTCCGTTTTCAAATAATCGTCCGCTTTGATCCAACACATCGTTTAAGAAAACGTAATTGACTGTATTATAAATATTGGTGTAATGTGTGGTTTCCTTTAATACCCTTGAGTATAGTCATAATTAAAGTAGGTATAAAAAGTCAGGGTAAAGTGGTAAAAGTGTTTTCTAAAAATGAAAAAAAAATTAAAAGATGACAATAATTTTGGAGCGGATAAAAAAATAAAGGAGAATAATTATTTAGAATCAGAGGGGGTTTAAATTTTGAAATAACTTCTTTATATGCAACATTTTGTCGCTGAATTTGTCAAATTATTACTACTATCTCTATCACATAACGAAATTCGAGAGCCCTTAAAATTAGTAACTTTAGACAAAACGACATACAACTGACCATCACTAAAAACATGTTTTTCAAAAGGAGTCCTACATTAGATAATGACTGACCATCTTTTTTAATTTTTAGATATTACTTAAGACACCAGAATCTATCATTTTGAAATTTGAAAAAAAAATCTAGCCTTAGATGGTGTCCATGACATTCTTGGAATTAAAACAGTATCATCAAAATTGCCATTTTAAGGAACTCCGACTTCTAAAACATTGTTCATGAGCCTTGTAACAGTTAACCTCATACCATGATTTTCAACACGCGAAAAGCATTTGAAAAGTTGGTATGAGTATCAAAATTTGATACCTAAGTACATTTTTGCTTAAATTTGATCATTAGTTTGATATTTTTAGATACCTATCGAAGATTTTGATCTCTATTCAATCCCCCATTGGGATGCTCCTACACTATTTTTCTTAATGACATAAGCAGAGAGGCCTCCTATGCTTATTGGGTCGGACATTGAAACAGACTTCAAAGAGAATAAAAAAAATGTTTCATATTGAAAATTGTATCGATAACAAAAAATCTATATATATTATATATATAGCTGTCAAGCGGCCCGGCCCAAGCCCACTGGGCCTCGCTTAACGGTGGACCGGGCCAGAATAGTAGCAGGCCTCATATAACTCAAGTCCGGCTCATACGCACTTCGGGCCTATGGACCAAAAAAATAAATATTTTTATTAAAAAAAACTCATAAATTAGCTAATAGAAGTTATATAACTCATCAAAAATTTAAAATACACATACTTACTAGTTTAATTTACACAATTACAAAGCAAAAGTGCAACAAAAGCAAATGTAAACAAATGTAGTAACTTCAACAATTAAACGAAACAGAAACTAGAAAAACTATAATGTTACAGACCAAAGAAAAAATACATGTGCTACTTGAAGGATATTTTTTTTCAAAAAAGTTATAACCGAATTGAAGTTCATCATACTGTCCCTAATTTTTTAATATGTGTTTTCTAAGGATAGACAAAGTTTTTCGGGTTCTAGTTTGCAAAACCATATTAACTAGCAAATGTTCATTTTTTGATTCGTCCGACACAATCTAGCATTTAATTTTTTTATAATACTATTGAAGATTTTTATTAGCTAATATCAGATAGAGATACTCAATTAAATAGATCAGTTTCGTTAAAATTATTAACCACAACCATACTAAACTAGATTGGAACTTGGAATATCAACTCCATTTCATCTTTAAGTTTCACTTCCATTAATTTAGAATATGAGTTTCAACCAAAGAGAGAACTAGGGGTGACAATTAGTGTTATCGTGTCATTTGTCTCTGTAATCGTGTTTTATAATCGTGCCTTATTGGTTCGTGCTAACGTGCCGTGCCAGGCATTGCCACCTCTAGAGAGAACAATGATTTGGAAATAGATCATATTGTGTCATAAATTTATCTAACCAAAAGAAAAAAAAAAAAGAAAAAAAAGTCTAAATGAATGTCTAATAGTTTTTTCTTTTTAGATTTATGTTTTAGTTTTTAATTTTGTAATTAAGTTTAAGTGTTGAACTTAATGATCGGGCCGGACTGGATTTTTCAGGTCTTTTAATGCCGGGCCAAGCACAGCCCACATACCTAGTGGGCCGGGCCAAAGAGGCCCGACTTTTTCCGAGCCTTCTAAATTGTGGCTTAGGCCCTTGAAAAGTCAGGTGGGCTGGACCGGGCCTATGGGACAGGCTCAATTTTGACAGCTATATATATATATATATATATATATATATATATATATATATATATATATATTTGGATAAATCTTTAAAAACTTTTGGTTTTCTAGCAATTAGCTAATAATAATACATAATAGTAATAATCAATATGATATGAGGTATTATTATTAATATATATAACTTCTTCTATTGTCAATAGTAGAAGACTTATATTTAAAAACTTTTACAACTAACATTATTTCTAACCAATGTGGGATAAAACTCTTCAAGGTGAGATATTACTTCTAATGACTCACTTTTAACACCATACTTTAAGCCTTGATATCTTATTCATCCAAAACTTGATTTGGACAAATAAATATATCATTTCGATGTTCTTGCCGAGTAGAACACATTTGCACAATTACTTTTGTCAACAAACAAATGACACGTAAAGAATTTTGTGCCTCAAGTTGCACAATTTCTTTCACTAAAAACACTAATTTTTTAATAAGTATTATACTTTAAGTCTTGATATCTTATTCATCTAAAACTCGATTTGGACAAATAAATATATCATTTCGATGCTCTCAACGAGTAGAACACAATTGTGTAATTACCTTCGCCAACAAACAAATGACACGTAAAGAAATTCGTGCCTTAAGTTGCACAATTTCTCTTACTAAAACACTAATTTTTTTTAACAAGTATTATACTTTAAGTCTTGATATCTTATTATCCAAAACTCGATTTGGACAAATAAATATATCATTTTGATGCTTTCACCGAGTAGAACACATTTACGCAATTATCTTCGCCAACAAACAAATGACACGTAAAGATATTCGTGCCTCAAGTAGCACAATTTCTTTCACTAAAAAAACTAATTTTTCAACAATAGAAGAGATGTATCCCACATTGGTTAGAAATTGATGTCGGTTTTAAAAATACTATTATTAAGTACCAATAGAAGAAATGCATCATACATTGGTTGGAAAGTGATTTTGATTTTCAAAGTCATTTGAGTTGATAAAAGACTTTTACCATTATTACAAATAGAAGATGTATATCTCACATTGGTTAGAAAATGATGTTGAGTTTAAATTATTTTATATTATTACTAATAAAAGAGATGTATCACACATTGTTTAAAAAGAAAATGTTAGATTTTAAAGTTTTTACTAAAGACTTTCACTTTTACAAGAGATGCATCTCACATGATTACAAAATATTCTACTATTATTGCCAATAGAAGAGATGTATCACACATTGGTTAGAAATTGATGTTTGTATTAAAAATACTATTATTAATTACTAATTGAAAAGATGTATCATACATTGGTTAGAAAGTGATGTTAGTTTTCAAAGTTTTTTGATAAAAGATTTCTACCATTATTACCAATAGAAGATATATATCTCACATTGGTTAAAAAATGATGTTGATTTTTAATTATTTTAGATTATATAAAAGACTTACTATTATTAGCAATATAAGATATATATCACACATTTGTTATAAATTGATGTTGGTTTTAAATTACTATTATTACCAATAAAAGAGATAAATCTTACATTTGTTAAAAGTGATCTTAATTTTAAAAACTCTTTAAATAAAAAGATTTCTACTTTTATCATTAATAAAAGAGAAAAAAAGAGATGTATCCCATTATATAGAAAAAGATGTTGGTTTTATTTTTTTTTTAGATAAAAAACTTCTACTACTATTATCCAACTGATGAGATGTATTACACATTTGTTAGAAAGTGATGTATGTATTAAAAATCTTTTTATAAAAGACTTAATACCAATAGAAAAAATATGTATTTCACATTAGTTAGAAAAGTGATATTGGTTTAAAATATTTTTAGATAATGTACATTGTATTAGTTACAAAGAGATCCACATTATTTAGAAACATATATTGGTTAAAAAATTCATAGATAAACAATTTTTTATGTTATTATCAATACAAGAGATGTATCACATATTGTTTACAAGAAGATGTTGGTTTCAAAGCTATTTAGATAAAATACTACTACTATTATTATTTTTATGATATAACTAATAGAAGAGATGTATCCCACATTGTTTAGAAAGAGATGTTGATTTCAAAAGTTTTTATATAAAAGACTATTATTATTATGTATCTCACATTTGTTAGAAATTAATGTTGGTTTTAAAAATACTATTATTACCAATAGAAAAGATGTATATACCACATGGTTAGAAAGAGATGTTTGTTTTAAAAGTTTTTAGATAAAAGTCTTAAACTTTTATTACTAATAGAAATAGAAAAAAAGTATCTCACATTGTTATAATATGAAAAAAGGTGTATCTTACATTGTTTAGAAAAAAAGATGTTAGTTTTAAAAGTCTTATAGTAAAGACTTTTACTCTTATTACCAATAAAAGATATGTATCTCACATTATTTAAAAATACATGTTGGTTTAAAAAGTCTTTAGATTAAAGACTTTTTATTACAAATAGAATAGATGCATGTATCTCACATTGGTTACAACTATTATTATCAATATAAAAGATGTATCACACATTGGTTATAAATTAATGTTGGTTTTAAAAATACTATTATTACCAATAGAATAAATGTATCGTACATTTGATAGAGGGTAATGTTTGTTTTTAAAGTCTTTAGATATAAGACTTCTACTATTATTATCAATAGAATATGTATATCTCACATTGGTTAGAAAGTGATGTTGATTTTAATTTTAGATAAAAGACTTTTACTATTATTACTAATAGAAGAGATATCCTACATTTGTTAAAAAATGATGTTAATTTTAAAAAATAACTATATATATATATATATATATATATATATATATATATATATATATATATATATATATATATATTATACTATATTATATATAATAAAATAATAATAAATACACATTGGTCCGGTTCAGTCCGGTTCTGCGTTTTTGGTTTCTGGAACCGTGGACCGACCCAATTCTCCGGTTCTGTGAAAATTCAGATCCAGGACCAATCCAAATTATTGGTCCGGTCCATTTTTGACTGGTCCGGTCCGGTTCTGGAAAATTTCTGCACACCCCTCGGAGAGGGCATTCACCTATTACGAGAGAGGATGAGGAGATAGAAGCCGCATTAAACATGGTGGGTGACATGATGAGTGGTATGGGTGACATGGGTAGTATGGGTGGTATGGGTGGCATGGGTGACATGAATGGTATGTGTGGCGCGAGTGGTAGTTCGAGCATGTTACACGGGCGTGGGAAGGGTCCGATGAATGCTGATGTATTTACTGCACTACAAGATAGACAACGGTTAGTTGATGAAGAGGAGGATGAGGAGGAGGATTTGAGTTTTGGTCGACGATAAAGAACAGGCCGGGCATATAGTAGAGGCAGAGGTAGAGACAAAGTAGTAGGTCGTGGTGATGGTGGTGATGATGACGATGATGATTCAGACAATGAAATTGATGAGTATGATTGGATGTTGATAGAGCCACATGGAGGTGGACCTGAGAACACAAAGTTACTTATAGGATTTCGTGGTCATATTGCATCTGCAATATGGAATGGCGAGGTAATTTATTATATTGACGATGATAGTATTTACTCAAATTTATTAAATTGACTACGTAGTATTGTTTTAATATTGATGAGGGATTATTTCATTATGTTCAACAGGAGAGGCCAGTATTGAGTTGTCATAGCTCCGTGGACCGCCGAACAACATTGCTTTGGATTATAAATGATATGGAGACTATTCAGTGGATCACTAGGAGTAACCTGAGACACTTGAGGGAGTGTATGTTATAGCTTTATTTTTTTGGGCAAGTCTCTTTGACCTGAACCAGAAAATATATCCACGTCGACGCATCTCATCTAAAAAATACTTCATTTTTTATTTATTTCTCATTTTCTTCTTTCTTATACCTACCAAAGCATTCTCTACATGCTTTCTCGAACTTCTATTATCAGGATTTTCCTTTTTCAATAGATTTAATATTTGTTTCGGCTTCACATTAGCACTATAAAAGTTGATCAACCCTTTCAATCTTAGCCTTTATCAACTTCGATGCAGAAGTGCGTAATATTTCTCCCATTAAAAGTGGATGGGTGTGAGATTGTGTAATTAGTAGCCGACGAACTAGAGTGTAGTTATAAACTTGACCATTTTACCAAACATTTAAATTTGTATTCCCTTAATTCCCATACCCAAGGCACTAGTTAATTTTATTTTTGGCCATTAATAATTTTGGGTTAAAGTGTGTAACCCGTTTGACCCAATAATATTGATGGGTCGGGTCGGACCCGTTACTCATTTCGATCCGTGACTTTTTATGTTATAAATTTATGTTTTTTGGGGGATTTTTTTGGGGTTGAGATAGTTCGACCCGATTTAACCCGTTACCCGTTTCAACCAAACTCATTTAAACCCGTTTGATATTTGGGTTCTAATGGGTTTCGATATGTTTTGACCCATTACCTATTTCAACCCAACCTAACCCACCCAATTGCCATGCCTAGTTGTGAGTATTGTTAAACTCGCTAACTTTAACTCTCCAACCATCATCTTTTACTTCCTGTAAATACACTTCAAATTTATACAAAAGCTTCTTCGAACCATTTTTCTTTACATATTTCAAATCATTTTTGCCATCATACCGAGGTTTTCCAACATTCTCACAATTCAACCAAACTTTACAAGTATTATCAAATTTAGTTTTACTTCTGGACACATAAAAGTACATATCATCGGCACGTCCGGTATCTCTAACCCATTTTCTGTAGCTTCTCGATCAATGAATTTTTCATCAGTCACAAAAAAATGAGATACATCCGGAAATAAATTATTCTCGTTTTTAAACTGGTAATCCTATCAACAAATAACAATAAAACCATATTAATAATTAATAATATAAAAAACAAATTTTCAGCAAATTCAACCAAAGAGCCGCTACACAGTAGCAATTATTCTTATATATAGACGCTACTGACAAGCGGTCTTAATTAAATACATCCGCTATAAAAAAAGTGAACCTATTAAATAACATCCACTTTTAAAAAACAAATCCACCTCTAAACATCCGCTACTCTGTTGCGGAATGTTTAATAAAACATCCGTTGTTCACTCGCGGTACTTTGGCTGAACATCCGCTGTGTCCTAGCGGATGTTTTGCCCAGTTACGAATTTTTTTGCAAAATTTTAGTGAAAAAACATTCAAAAATCAACATTTACCCGAAAATAATCATCATTGTTAGCATTTTCATCTTCATTATGATTACAATCATAACACATTATGAGTTGGGTGGAGGGTTTGGAGATTTTTTTTTTTTTTTTTAAGATGAAGAGGATTGTGAGGGAAATAGATTGAGAGTAATGAGAGTGTTTTCAAATCAGTTGGGAGTAGTATTGGATTGAGAGGGTGGTGGTTGGTTGAAGGAGTAAATGAAGGGGAGTAAATTGTAGCATTTCCTAATAATTGTCCATAAGGGTATTTATGTTATTTTATGTAGTTAATGGTGTTACGTTTATGATTTTTGGTGTTGTGTATAGGGTCACTCTTTCCGAGTAGGGGGATTAAGGAGTTGAAGGGTGGAGGATTAAGGGAGATCGATGAATTTTTTGTGAAAGCATGTGCGGATTGTTGGTACTTGTTTGTGGGTTTTCAATGACATGACCTGTCAAACCAACCAAAAACGATGGACAACACACAGTATTAATATGAAATTGTGGTCTATTTAGTTCTATTACAAATGTACCCATACATAACAGAAATAATTACATTCTATTTGTCAATAAGTTTTTGGTGGAAAGTTTCTTTTTTTGAAATAATTATATATATATATATATATATATATATATATATATATATATATATATATATATATATATATATATTTATTTATTTATTTATTTATTTTATTTTATTTTTGTTTGTTCAGAAGCTAGGTTGAGCCCTACTCTAGCTCTATCTAGATCCGCCCTTGAAGGCAACTTCCATAAAAATCATTACTATTCTCTCCTCTCCTAAATAAATTTGATTTTAGCATTTCATTTTAGGGTCTTATAAAAAATTGACAAAAATTTATGTAGGATGGTCTTACACATAATTTTTGTGAGACGAATTCTCCTTACCCGATCCACTGTGTTGATGGATTGAGTTGTGAGAGAGTGGGGCTCCGTCTTATGAATTAAGATTTGTAAGATCGTCTTATAAAAAACTTACTCTAAAATATTATACTACATCCGTTTTTAAATAATTGTCCCCTTTCCTTTTTTATCCATTTTAAAATAATTGTCTTATTTCAAAATTTTGTTTTTAGAAAAACAATTTTACCATTTCATCATTTTTTTCTACTTATTTTAATTATGGCCACATGTTTAAGGACATTAAAGAAAATTATATATTATATCAATATTTATAATACAATCAATTATTTTTTGTTAGACTGTATATCGGATCAAAGTAGATAATTACTCCATCTGTCCCTAAATTATCGTCCTCCTTTCCTTTTTCGTCCGTCCTAAAATAATTGTCCACTTTAAAACTTACCTTTTTAGAACATTCATTTTACCACTTTACCCTTACTTTTTCACCCTACTTTAATTATGAGCCACATACACATGGGCTTTAAGATCATCTCCAACAGTTTGAAGTTAAAACTGCACCAAATCTTTAAACTGGTGCAATTTCTGCACCAAATTTCTTACACTATCTCCAACAGTTCTACTTCAAAGTTTACTCTAAAAGGAATATTCCAAGTATATTCTTCATTATTTCATTTAATTTGTATTCCAAGTATATGTTTTATTTTGATTTAATTTGCATTAATGTATTTTAGCAAAACAAATATATTATTGATTTAATATTAAATTAAATTAAATATTATGCATTAAAAATAATAATTAAATGCATGAATTTAATTGAGACTAAAATACAAACATATTAAAATTAATAATTAAATGCAAGACATTAATAAAGACTAAAAATAATAATTAAATGCATGAATTTTCATTTTTATTAATGTCTAATATTTATAAACTTTAGCATAAATAAATTTAATATTATATATAACTAATAACTAACAATATAAATAAAAATAATCAAATTAATTTTTTGTATTATTTAAACCAAAACATCACAAAGTGGTATTTAAACTAAACAATTAAACTAACAATAATAATGAAAATATTAAACACAAAATAATTATTTAAACAAAAAAAATAGGAGAGTGAAAATGAAGTATCAATAGTGAGCGCTGGAAATGAAGTCCAAAACCACAAACTTCAAATTTGAAGATGAGTTGAAGCAGCTGTTGGAGGAAGCAACAATGTCCAAATTCTTCAAATTTGAAGTTTTGAAGGACCCTTGGAGATGATCTAAAGGAAACTACACATTAAATCAATATTAATAATCCAGTCAAATAGATTTTTCTTAAAAGATACACCGGATCAATCAGGACAATAAATTAAGAACGGAGGGATTATTTAAAAACAGAGGACGGGAGGAGTAAGACTATTAATGATAGTAGACTCATTCCATTTTTCTTAGTCCTCGTGTTGACCGAGCCAAACGTGATTCATGCTCTCCCATCTCCGGTTCTCTAACTAACCCACTCCACCCCCAACGCCCAAATTAAAAAAAAAAAAAATGCTTTTATGATCGAATCTCTTGGACATGACTGCAACCAACATAACTGCACATTTCCCCGGCCCTCTTCGACTTCCATAAACGTTGACTTCAATTGAACCTCTTAGTCTCACATAACTTAATTATTTTAATACAGTGCTCAATGTTGTGCATTAATGACATGCCTTTAATGGGTCCGTAGAACATCCTCAATGTTAAAATTTATACCAACTTCTTATACAACTTTTTAATTGAGTCCTACTACCACTTATACATTTTTCTCTTCTTACACACTTAAAAATAAATTTTCCTATTGTATACTATTTTTACACAACTTCTTACACAAAAAAAATATTAAATTTAACACAAAATCAAATAAAATAAAATTTTCTTCCCCCTTCCCCCCCCCCCACACAAAGCCGACAACCTGCCAACTTTCCTTTCATTTTGCAGGTTCTTAGTGAAGAACACAATCTCTTTCTCTCTCCTAATACCCCTCTTCTCTTTCCTACTTGGTTCTTAGGTGGCCACTAACCCAAAAATGATGTACCCGTACGTTATATGAATTATATATGTTTATAAAATTATATATTAAATTAAAGTTGAATAATATGTAATTAATTTTTTTTAATATTAGTAAATTAAACAAAAATAATAATAAACAGTAAAATTAAATATAAAAAATCTTATAAATTTGAAAAAAATAATATAAATTTTGGAATATTTTTTAGATACAATAATTTTTGTTTAACATGTACGACTATTGCAACTATAAATATCACATAGTAATTCTAGACAAAGCTACATATAACTTATGATAAGCAAAAACATGTTTTCAAATTGAGTCTTATATTAGATAATGACTTATCATGGTTTTTATTCATAGGCATTGCGTAAGATATAATCAACAAAAAATATTGTATCTGAAATTTGAAAGAAATTATAGGATCAAATAATATCAGTGACATTCTTGGAATCAAAAGAATACCACCAGAATTGTCCTTTGAAAGAACTCAACCTTCTAAAATATGGTTTCTCAGCCTTATAACAATTAATCTCGTGTCATTGCATAACTCAAGTGAATAGATTACGTCACAAAACAACATTATTTAAGTTCTAACCTTCAAATTTAACTCATAGTTTGAGATTTCAAAATATGTAATTCAATTGAAATATTCACGATTATGTACCGTTCAAATTTAACTCACAATTTGAGATTTCAGAATATGTATTGTTCATTGATGTGATGTAATTAAAAAAATTGCATCTTAATTTTTATGACTATTTAATTGAAACCACACAAAAAAAAACATGTATCTCTTTCAACAACATAACTTATATATTACATTTCAATTTTCAATTACATAAATAATTAACGAAAAAAAGAAGAGAAAATGTACTCTAATTTGAACATGACATAAAGTTTTCGATATTCATACTTATTTGTAATAGACCATCATAAAATGTATTTTTTTATTTAGTTTATTGAGTTTTGTCTTCTTTTCAGTTGTGTAGTGTGCACCCATCTGATATTTACAAAATCACAAGCATATATCAATTCATTTACATACCGTATGCTTTATATATTGATTGAATAAGTTCCATACTGACATTGTGCCATAAGCATGGACACAAAATTTAGTGATAATTTAAACTAAGACGGACCCAAACTAAAAAATCAAACAAAGTCAGGCCCATGAGTATTTTTTATTTTAATATTATAGAACTATATTTCAAGATCTATTAAAAACAATCATAAGTATTTTTATTTACCTATTTTTTATTTATAATAATACTAAGCTATTCAATATTTTTGAATAAATACCATTTTTACGAATTATTTGTATATATTAGTTTTGTTTATAATTAGTTATATGCACATGGACTATGTCTGACTTACAGCTTGCCTAGAAATTTGATTTATACTTTATTTTTGTGTAATATTTAATAGTTATATGTTTTGGTATGTAATTAGTTATATGTCATTTATAAGTCATTTTCGAATTTAATTCTTCAAATTAAAAAAGTAAACTCAATTGGAATAATTTCTGTCAACATCATTAAATGACATTTCTCAAATTCAATTTCAAAAAAATTAAAAAAATTGACATAAACAGAACTTAAGTGATTCCATTTTTGAAAAGTGAGTTTTGGCGAGAAACTTCTAAAAATTATACACTTTTGTTTTTATATATACTACGATACAATCGGGTAATTCACGGTTCAATATTGATATAAATAAAACAATATAAATTTTTAATTATAACCATATAACCAAATAATTATATGAAAAATCACGAGTTCAATATGCATATAAAACAAATTATAGAATTTTTTTAATAAAAACAATAACTTTTTAAACTTATTTTTAAATTGATATCGAAGTGACATGTCCTTGACCAAAACAATTTACTTTGTACAATAAAAATTGAAGTTAATCATATAAAATTGTAATCAAAGCACTCGTACGATGCACGAAGCCTATATTCATATCAATACAATAGTTAAAACTTTAGTGCTAATAAAATACACAAATGATTGCAACATAAAGATTATGAGTTCGACGAGTAGAATTGAATATCATAATTTTGTAACATTAAAATTAAGATTATTTTATTTTGCTCTCATGTAGAGTTCAATTAAAAATCTAAATGTATAAGCAAATTAATAGAAATAAAAAATTAATGAAAATCAATAGTCTTTAGGTTTAAAAATATTTTACCTTTGGAGATAAAAAAAATCAATTTATAGAATAAAAATATTAAGAATTTCAGTTCAATTCAAATTATAATATTTTTTCTGGATATAAACAATAAAATTTATATTGAAGCCCACAATTCCAATTCTAAACAATGGAATTGAGGTTCACTTTCTCTCATTCTCTACTATGGAGTCCCAACAAAAATTTAAATTCACTTATGTGTTTTTCGTATTAAAAAATGATAATAAAATATATTCAAATAAATATATATAAATAAAAGTTACATTAATATAAAAAAAATTGATAACACATATAATATCAGACAAAGGGCAAATTGTTTATGATATACTAACATGTTTTGTCATAAAACCTTAAAAACTACACTTTTCAAAATTGGTAATTTTTACAAAATAATTCAAGTATTATGGTTCAATTTAAAAATCAGACATAAAGAAAAAATAATTTGTAATACCCCACAATCTCACATCAGGTAGATGTGGGACTTGTGTTTGATTTATAAGATAGCCATGCGCTACTACTGGGCACCAATATCATCCATGGACTTTTGGGTCGGCTTATGGTGGGCCTGATGACCCAAGGTGCTGCGTGCTCAGTGGGCCAGTGTGTGGGCTACACGTAGCGGACCGAGCTCTCATGCTCGGGTCGTTACAAATGGTATTAGAGCGGGTCCCGGCCGGAAATGTGGGAACAAAGTGCTACACCGCAGAAGGTGGGAGCCACCTCTTGATCCCCGTACGAGCCTCCTACATCGCCCGGATACGATTTGATCTTGACGAGGACGTCAAGGATTTGAGTGGGGGAGATTGTAATACCCCACAATCCCACATTAGGTAGATGTGAGACTTGTGTTTGATTTATAAGATAGCCATGCGCTATTACTGGGCACCAATATCATCCATGGACTTTTGGGTCGGCTTGTGGTGGGCCTGATGACCCAAGGTGTTGCGTGCTCAGTGAGCCAGTGTGTGGGCTACATGTAGCGGACCGGGCTCTCAGGCTCGGGTCGTTACATAATTAAAATAGTATATAATCAAGGAAAATAAAATGTAGGAAATGGGTCAAGGAAAATGAACCAAAAATTCAAATGATCGATGGATAGACATCGAAAAATTTGGTTTTTACCATACTATGGATAGTTTTTAGACCGCGGCCCGGTAAACATTCATATAACCACGTTAAATTTAGTTGATGTATATAAACGAAAAGAAAACACTTTTACCCTAGTTTCACCACACATTGCAAAAAAAAATTACGCATTTTTTGCAGCGATGGCGAACCTCAAGGTTACTATCTAAAGAAAGTCCGGCAATGAAAGCTATGACCACTGACTTACCAGAAACTTATTGGTATGTTCATATTTCCAAAAATATTTCAAAACTATGTTTACCTTCAAAGCTCATTTATTAATTTTAATTCGTGATTTAGTTCAATTAACAAACAAATTCGATCTAAATGTTGATTAATTTCATCATTAGCACTTTTTTTATAATTGAATTTTTAAATATGTATAAGTAACTAAAAAATCAGAAATTATTGGGTTTCAATTGTTTTTTACATGTAGCTAGCTGTCTCAAAAAATTGGTCTTATCTCGATTTATAATTTTTTTTACAATAATAACTTTGGTTATGATGAATAGAGAAAAAAATATCAGATCTTGGTATTATTATTAATTGATTATCTGTGAATTAGTTTTACTTCAAAGTGTGTGTATATAAGATTTAGTTTCAAAATCGTTGTTTTATTCCATGTTTATTTTTTCTAGCCTGGATATTGATGCAAAGATATTGACAAAAAAAACTTGGTTTTGTTATCTCTCATGTTTCTATTATGCAAATTTTTTCTTAATATACTAAATAAGAATGTGAAGAGGTTTTGGAATCATTTATCTAATCAACCATGATAATGACATTTTATATTTTCAATTTCCAATGTAAAAAGGGGCTTATATATAAATTAGAAATATTTCTAAATTTGGAAAGTCACTTTTGACGGGAACTTTCCAAATCTTACTCCTCTCCTTTTATATATGTACTAGTACTCTTGCCCGTGCCGATGGCACGACGTCAGTTTGTGAATTTCTCAATAAATAAAGCAAATAATGTGGAAATGAATTAATATTTACTTATAATTTGTCTAAGTTAATTATGATAACAGTTAAAAAAACACAAATATTTCAAATTACAAAACTTACGATTTTTTTAAAATTTATTTGTATACGAAATTGCAGGTCAGAAAAAAATTAAATTGGGATTCAGTTTCAAAAAATAAAATTGATTAAGTTAATTACGATAACAATTAAAAAGAAAAAAACAAATATTTTAAATTACAAAACTTACGATTTTTTTTGCATAAAATTGATTAATTAATTAAAATATCGAAAAGAAAAGGGACGTGTGTTTAGTGGAGGAAGGATTAAAGGCCACCAACCGTTAATAGTGGGGGGAGTTGGAGAGAGAGAGAGAGAGGGTAGTTGCTCAACCGCCGTTCACACATATGAACTCGGGGAGTTATAATGGCCGTAGGATCTCAGTAAAGGAATCAATTGCACATGTGCGACTTTGAGCTATATTGTATTATAGATAGATTTTAACCTAAGTAAAAAAATTAAAATTAATAAAAAAGAGTAATAATGAAATTTTCCCCAAAAATTACTTCCCACAGGTAATAGACCTAGGTGATGAGGGGTGATGCATCTTCTTCTTAGGCGACGCGGTGTCGGAGATGTCACCCACACCGACAGACACAAATAACTAGTAAATGCTCTACCAAGCTTAGAAGTAAAAATGTGCATGTGACGACGCATCATAAGTCCTTAGCAGTGAGATGGATAGATGTCCAACTCAAACCCCCCAAAAATGAATCGATAAGAAGAAGAAGAACGTGAAGAAGCTACCGTAAATGTTATTACGGGGCATTTATGGCTCTTTTAATCGAGATGAGTGATGTGTACAGTTTTGGAATTGTTCTTATCGAGTTGTTTACTGAGAAGAAGTTTAATGCATCGCGATGGAAACATAATTTAAAATAGTGCATCCGGATGCATCAATTTGTTCATCGGGATGCATCAACTTTGATTTTTCTTTCACTATGTTTCTTTACATTTATCTCCCAAGTTAGACAACCTTGACTCCCGGTATATGATCATCGGAGAAATTTTAGGAAAAAAAGAAGATTAAGTACATCTACAAAAATCAATTTTGTTCAATATAAGCTATTGGAATGGAAACAAAGATTCAACAGAGAAATTTTAGGGAGAAGTTATCGAAAAGATTCACCGGAGAAATTTTAGGAAGAAGAAGCTAGGGACTAACAACTCGCACGAGTCATGATTTCACATGATTTCTCTTTTCCCGTTTTTTATGATAGAGTGGGAGACGAAAAGGGAGACAGAGTGGGCAGAGTCGGAGATCTCAAGAAGATGATGATAAAGATTGAGCATATTGGAACAAATTTATGAAAGTAGACTTATGCAATTGAAAAAAATAGATGGATTTCATAAATCTTATAAAGTGGGTCGGCATGCAATTTATCCTAGTATCAAACACAAAACAAGGACGTGGTCCAACCATTTTTTTTCTTTTTCTTCGGTTTATGACCTTTTTGCAATTCAAAAAAAAATTACTTTTAAAAAGTACATATTTTTTATCTATAAATAGACTTGGTTTGTCTTATTTAGACACCAAACGAATTTTTCCTAAATTTTAAAGTTATTAGAAATAAAGATTGAGGGGTATGTAAAATTATAAGAGTTTGTGCCAAGCTGTTCGAAGAGGTTTTTATTTGGGTAGCTTATAAGTATCAAATGAATTTTTTTATTCATTTTTAATTGGTTGAGCATCAAATGAGGGGCAAATGAAATATTCTTTTGAACTTGGTCTAAAATCATGTAGTTGTTACGTCATTTGGTGCACGACTTTGAGTATTATTAGAGTGTTCTTAGCATTATTCAATTTAATGTGAAAACAATTGTGTTTTTTTCAAATTTGCAATATATATATATATATATAAAATAGACCCCCCCCCCATATCTCTCCATTATAAATATATGCATAATGCATCCAATATGGGGAACCGACTAATAGGGATTGGAGCATACTTAATTGGTTATCATCTCTTTTGAACACTACGTTTGAAAATAAAATAAAATGAGAGTGCCAAACCTTACCTTTAAGCCATTGGACTTTAAATATCCCACCACGGAAATATGTCCCATATAAGGTTCAATATCAGAATAATCACGGGTCGATCCTTTTTTCTGATATTGTAACCGCTGCATTACCTTATTTTTTTTAAACCGTAAGTCTATTTTCAATATTTTTTTTCCTAAAATGTCCATCACAATAAGCACCGTCCTCTCTCTCTCTCTCTCTCTCTCTCTCTACAAACTCTTTACTTCTCCCCTCCCCTACCTTATTATACAACTTGAATTAATTCCTCATGGAGTTTTTCTATCGGCGATACAATGGAATCTTTGTTTTTAGATCTCTTCCAATGCTTATCAAATATAAAAGATCTGGTTCGTCCAGCTTTGGACAGTTGGAATGGATCCGCATACTTGCTTTCAAACACTTTGCCTTTCATCTCACTTCATCTTCTTCAAAATAACTTATCTCTCATTATCTACCTTTGAGAACTTGCCCGAACAAGATAATCCAGCGAGCTATCTTCTCCTTCTTTAGTCTAAGCTCTGCCTTTTTCCCCTCGCTAATTTGTTCACCGAGAGCTGTTTTATCACATCTCTACTTAGTCTAAGTTGTTTTATAATGTTTTTTTATACTGGAATTTGTGAGGAGCGATGGAAGGAATGGCTGCCATGTAATCAATGCATCGATTTGTTGCCTCAGAAGCATTGAGATGCTCAAATTTTGTATTACGATGCCCAAATTTGGACATATTTTAATTGTCCATTATGATGCCCAATTTTTGCTTTACGATGCCCAATTTTTGTGGGACTTCAATCCAGAATGATGCCCAATTTTTACAATGCGATGCCCAATTTTAGACAGATTTCAATCGTCCATTGTGATGCCCAATTTTTGTATTGCGATACCCAATTTTTGTTTTGTGATGCTCAATTTTGGACAGGGGCTTTGTCAACGCGTTTTTTCTTCATTAAGGGTATCTTTGACAACTTTACCCTAAAAAGTGTACTTTAGTGGTTGAATAAAAAAAAAGTAAACTTGAGAGGTTATGATCTCCACAGGGGACCGGCCCGAATTTCTCCCTTCTATATATTGCATATGGATGGTCAAGTAGAGCTGTCAAAGTGGGTTGGCGGGACGGGCCAACCCATGAAATATGGTGGGCCGAAAAATTTCTAACCCAATCCAAGTCATCTTGGGTTGTGGGTTAGGTGGGCCAACCCACCAACTTTTATTTCAATTAATCAAAATAATAAAAATAATCATAAATAACACAAAAAATGTTACAATTCATTAAAAAAATTATATTTTCTACTATTATATTTTTAATAGTGTTTTCTAACAACTTTCTCTAATATTTATAGTATAAAAAGAGAAAAAAAATAGAAGTAAGAAACCATTTTATCATTACTCTTTTTGTATGTTCTTATAATAATTTTTCTGTAAATATTATGGTTAATATATCTTATTCTGACATCTTTAGTTGCTATAAGTGTCACTTTTTGAACGAATTCCAAATTATTTACTAATATTTCAGATATAAAAAATAATCTTACATTTTGAGCGAAAATGATTTAAACTAATTGTTTCAAACTTATGACTTGTTTATTTGAAAATAGTATACGACGGGTCAACCTGCCCCGATATGCCCAACCCACCGCAGACTCAACCCATTTGACACACCTCCTAATAAGTTCATATTTTCTCAATCCAACCCATATTTTTTAAGTGGCGGGGCAGACCAGCCCAACGGGCTAACTTATTTTGACAGCTCTACTATCAAACAGTTGGAGCTTTAGTCCAAGGGACTATACGCTAACAAAAAAACTGTATATATATTTAGTTGAAATAATAGGGCAAAATACACATTTTCCAAGAGACTAATCGCTAAAATACACATTTTTTAACCTGAAAAAGTCACTTTTGGATGCAAAAAGAATGTGATACATTTAATGAGTAATAGGCACGCTACGTCAAGTTTATATATCGCGGTACAAAGTTTCTTTCATCAGTTAATTTTACATATTTTTGCATCGTGATTCAAAGATTCATTTTTAAATATTTTTTATAGCAAGTTTATATGTCGCGGTGCAAAGTTTATAAAGTGCAAATTTATTTATCGCAATGCAAAGTTTCCTTAATCAATTAATTTTACATATTTTTGCACCGCGATTCAAAGATTTTGAAAGATATACCGCAATGCAATATGTTGTTAACTAGTGTTCATAACAATTAATATTTATTAGTTTTTATATTATTTAAGTTTTAATAGAAAAATTGAAGTAAATAGATATTTGTATCGCGGTACAGTTTTTTATATATCGCGGTTCATAGTTTTTATATATAGGTTTTGCACCGTGATATATAAAAACTATACACCGCGATACAAAAATAATAATTCACTCAGTATTTGAATAGAGAAATATAAGTAAACAAGAATTTATATCGCGTTCCAATATTATTATATATAGTGATAAAAATTAAATTTGAAGTATATGTTTTGCACCGCGATATATACAACTATGAACCGTGATTCAGATGCTAGTCATTTGTTACACGTATCTCGTGCTCACTAAGGATAACGTAGTATTTTTCTGTCCAAAAGTTATTTTTTTACGATTGAAAATAAAAATATAATAACTTAGCAAATAAAAATTTAAAAAATGAGATTGGCCCGTAATTTTTTCGAAATAATAACTTTTTGTTTCTAGATCTGACACATTCTTCTTAGAGCATGGTGGAGGCTTTTTTTATGAACTTTTTTTGTGGCTCATACGTATCGCATCATCTTCACCTCAAAACCCAAAAACCTCATTTTTTTTTTGGCTCACACGTGTCGCATCATCTTCCCCTGTGACTTCATTTTTGCAATGCCATGAATGATTCCAGCTCTCGCCTACATAAACAACTCGGGACACTTATGCAAAAGGTTAGACTCTCTTTCTTCTACACAGCACACACCATCTTCTACTGAATAGTTCTTCTCCTTTGAATATGTCTTTTTTTTTTCTTTTTCTTTTTTTCAAATGGGTTAAAGTTACTGATCAATTTCCAAGTACCCAAAATTTGGCACTTGCAATCAAAATGCTCACTTCAATTTTATAGACGTTGATCTCTTTCACTGCTGTTGTTTTATTTTTATTTTATTTGTTTTTGCTTAAGAACAAATTAAAAAGAGAGAAAGAAAACACATCCACACAAAGTGTGCACGTTTTCAATCTTTTTTTTTTCTCAAATAATTTTCTCATTATTTATCTATTTGTAATTAGGCAATGGGCAATTATTCTTCTTTGTCCACTTATTTCCCTTCAATTTCGAATTGGTATATTGATCAACTTTACTCAATTCAGAAAAGTTTTAATTAATCATTTTTTACAAAATTATTTTTCTGAAGTAAGTTCTCTTTCCTATGCTCTTAACATGGCTGGAAATCCAATTTCTGAAATTGAGCTAATTGACTTTCTTGTTGATGGACTTGATCCATTATTTAACAAATTTGTCAAGTATTATTATTTTCGAAAACCACAATTCTCCTTGAATTTTCTTCTCGATTATCTTATTGACGAGGAAAAACGGTGTAGGAACTCATCTTTTTCATCTCCTACGGTGTTGCATACAAGTGACCATGTTATCTCTAGTCTAGACAAGTCATTCCACAAATGCCAAAACTAGTATTCTTGGGGTCAATGATCAAATTAAAACTTCGTCATGTTCTCCTTTACCTTCTTTTAACCATAAACCTCATTTTTCCTATGTTTGATGGACTTTGTCTTACGATTCCTTCTCATCTCCATATTCCATATTCCATTACAAAGACTGAGCTCCTAAATCATTGCTTCTCTTCTTCCGTCTCTGACATTGTTCCCAATTCCTACTTGTTTTTTTTCCTCCTAATTAAGAGGAGCGTGGGAAGGAATCGAACCTAAGACACCATACATTGTGAAACCTCATCTCTATCACTGGGCCACCTCTTTAGGGGCATTCTTACTTGATTAGTTCCCAATCAACGACTCAAATTTCTACTCTGATTACTCCTTTTAAACATTATCCACAAGGCTCATTAAATGGTGCTCGTGACTTTGTTACAAGTCCATTTGTTTCTTGCCCAATGGTTTGGCATCAATCATTTATTGCAAATGTTACTTTTCAATCTCAATCAATTGATGTGCCTATTTCACATGCTTTGCGGATTTATCATCATCTCACTGATTACAGTTAAGAGGGCACTCCAACAAGTTCAATCTCAAGCTCCACTTCATTCTGATTCGCTTGAAGGGGAGTGTTAGACAATTAAATAGTAAAATATATTTGTTTAGCTTATGTCTCTACAAAGGATCAATTAGCTGATGTCTTCACCAAAGCTATTGCTCAACCTCAACTGTCCTTGCTCTCTTCCAAACTGTAGCTCCATCAGCTTTTACTTGGTTTGCGGGAGGGTGTTAGCACCTGATTTCTTTACATGCACTTTGTAAATTAGTTTCAGCATTATATTTATATATACTTTATCTCTTAGTTTTTTGAGTTTATCAACAATGGTAGGCTAGGACTTCTCATCTCCTTCTGTTCAGATGTACTTTTTGCTCTTTGCATGTATAAAAGCATATGAACACCAACCAAAACAATCAAGTTGGTTTCTCCATTCAATCTTGTATCTTGAGTCAGCTTCTTTCTCTTCCTGTGTTCTCTCGTTCTTTCCTTAAATTCTTTTAAGTCTTACACTTCTCTCATTTTTCCCTATGATATACCAGCACTGGTGGCCTAATGGCCTTATCAATTCATAAGCTAGGAACCACCTTTTAAGACAGAATACCTACTCTCATGACGTAGGGTTTTGAGTTGGGCTCACCCACAATCTCGCTCGATGGTGTTTACACCATTGATTACAGGATAAAAGTTGTTCCACCATTGGTTCCTAAGGCAACACATCTCCCTCCATTGAGAAAGCCATGCCAGATATCCTACACGTCAACTCCACCTCAACACCGGTCTGCTCACGTGGAACATCGACGTGGTCACTCATTTTTATGGCATGAAAAGTTGGTTCTATTGCTGGGAAGTATTTTTCTTCATCTTCGATCCCCTATTGTGATCAACATACCCAACAACTACGGAAAAATTGACTCAGCCTGCTGGGCAACCCGCTATACCATCCTCGGTCCCACTAATGCGTATTGGTTGGACTGAGGATGGCACAACGGGTGATGCAAACCTCCACGAGTTTGACAGCCCTAACTTGGGACTGAAGAAGAAACGAAAACGGGTCACAAAGATTGCTCGAGGTCCGAAAGAGGACATATACTTTATTGATATTTTCCCATGAATGACAGAGAGACTAATGAAGAGGAAGTGAGAATGCGACCACCCCTGGGGTGGGAAGAATGACCGAGCAACAACAAGACTTGGAGGATTGGGAACGCCAAAGAATGTTTCCAAAGTTATTTTGGAAGAATGTTATCGAGACCACTTCAAAATTGTACTCTACGATGCAAGATACTCTCATTGGTTGGACATTTTGTGGGTCCCAAGACTCCAAATAAAACAGTCATATTTTAAGAAATGAGAGTGGCTAAAGCATTACCCTTTTTTAAATCTTCATATGGGTTTGAGTTTCAATCTTCAAATTTGAAATTTCAAAAAAATTAATTTTGATTTGTAAATAGTGAAATTTAAGGTTGTGGTGGTGATGGGTCTATAAATAACGAGTTTTGCATATAGGCTAATTTGAACGAAGGAGTAAAGAATTAGACAAAAAATAAAATAAAATCAAAAATTAATTTTTGGGTTAATGGTGTTATTTGAAATGGTAATAGTGGTGAGTCTATCAATGATGAGGTTGATGGAAGAAAGCGAATGATAAAAAATAAATTAAATTAATTCTAAATTTCATTTTTTAGAGTAATGCAATTTTTTAATTTTTAATTTAAATATTAGAAAAATAATAGTAACAACGTTGCTAGCTTTACAACTAATTTTATAACTTTCCTTACAACTAAGCCTTGAAAAAGAACAAAAATGTCTTTATCCAAAACAGCTTTGCAGTTCTTCAAAACTTAGTTGTAAGGAAAGTAATATAATTAATTGTAAGGAAAGTGATATAATTAGTTGTAAGGATAGCATTTTTCTTATAATTATGCCAAATTACGATTCCCCCCAAAAGTATCCACCAAATCACATTGTGCACCCCAACCCTAAGGTTTGTCCCCTAATAGTATCTGACGTTTTTTTTTTCTTTCTATTTTTCACCCTAACCACAGCTGTTAGAAAAGTCACGTTAATTTGATATTTCCTTGTGGGTGTTAACTCGAGGGAAATATTAAGAATTTGGTGTAAACTTTGGGGGTGCTAAATGTATTTTAGCCTAATAAAAATTAAGAAATAAAATATAATTTTCTAAAAATATTATATAAATGTGAGTGTAAAGTTCAAATGTTTAAAAAAATGGAGTGGGGGTCCACCATTCCTTTTTTTCTTGCTGAAAGAAAATCTAGAGAAAAGACTCATCATGTTTTCCGATCTTCAGTCGTCCCTAAAACAAAAATTAAATCAGAATCTGATCTAGGTTTTGTCCATTCCCTCCAAATTTCTCTCTTAAATTTCTCTCTCTTAACCCGGAAGATAGATACGCGTTTGATTTCATTATCAATTTTTTTTATCTTGATGATGAAAACAAAGTACGCAAACAAAAGATATGAAAACTTTTACCCATAGATACCCATCTCATCTCCGATTTCTTGTATGAAATTGGATCCACTCACCTTCTCCGATGAAACCCAACCACCACTGAAATCAATCAATTTCTCACCCCCCTTCCATCCTCTTACATAACTTAACTTTATTTTTTCTCTCACAATTCTTTAAATAATCTAACCCGACCACCATGACAGCTGCTCTAAGGTCAAAATCATCAAGAACCATAGCTTATTCAACATCCTCTCAATTTCGATACTTTGTTTTAAGCCATATGCAAGCCGGTCGTATGCCCAATTTTTCTCCAGCAAAATTGAAGAATATTTCAATAAAACCCCTTACCATTTCTCGTAATTCATGCTTGTCTCTCTTTCTGATGAATTTGTCGATATGGGTTGTTGGTTTTCTGTTAATCCCATGTTTTTATAAGAGTTTTTAATAAGTATACTCTATAGCCTCTGATTGCTACTTCAGGCGTGACTGATTGTTACTTCAGGCTATAGCCTCTATAGCCTCTGATTGCTACTTCAGGCGCGACTTTTGCAGGGGACATAATGAGGGAGATCGAAGATGGAATTTGGCTAAAATCGAAAGAGGTAGGCACCTGAGCTGTGATAAGAGTGACTGGAGTGGGAAGGGTTTAGGCTGGAGATGGCGGCTTCTATATATGGTGGGCTGGAGATGGATGCTATTACGGTGGAGCCGAAGATGGGATTACACCAGGAGATGAGAGAATGCTTGGATGTGAGATTAGGGTTTTTCCTTTTAATACATTTACTCTTTAACCAGATAAGGAAAATGTCATTTTTGCCCCACACATGGAAGATCACGTGCTATTTAAAGTGAATTTTCTAACGTCCATCAAGGGAAGGGTGGAAAATGGAAAAAAAATGTAGCATCACATACCATTATGGGACAAACCTTAGGTTATGGTGCACTATGCGATTTGGTGGATACTTTGCGGGGGGAATTGTAAATTTGTCATATAATTATTTTTGGATTATTGAAACAATTATTTATTATTTTTATTTAAAAATATATTTTAAATAATGAATGGATAACTGAATAATGAAGTTATAACCAAATCTCATTTTGCACCCTAATAATCTTCATGTGACATGCACATACCATTTTCCGTTATTATTTTCAACACACATAGACGGAAGGGGACAAAGTGGGACAAATAGAAAAATAAGGTATGAAAGTGAGACACTTCGTAGGTTGAGGGTGCAATGTGAGATTTATTATGTAATTTTGGGAGCTAATCATATTTTGGCCCCATCGAAAGTAGTCCAAAATACAAATTTCCCCCTAAGTATCCACCAAATCCACTTTGGCCCTCAACGTAATTTTGTAGCATTTCCATAATCCATGTCAAATTTGGTAATGATGATGTCGTGTCTGATAATCGTAGTGATAGACACGGTGGCGAATAAAGTTTAAGATCAATATTGGTCCAATCAAACCATAAACAATATCAATGATGTCAATGATAAATTTATTAGAGTTGAAGCTAAGGACGATGAAAACGGACTGAACCATGGTGTGCCTCATCTTTGTCGTATACATTTGTGATGGGTTCAAATATGGGTTTTGAAATTCGTGATGTATGCTTGTGTATTATGTTGTACGAGAGAGAAAGGGAGAAATGTCAAGGGCTGTGACAGCTTTAATTTTTTGTGGGTTCTTATTCGTGGCGGCCTTAACACCTGATTGTGATTATCTGATTTTCAATTATATCTCTCTGATATTTAATATGATTCCGCTCTATTTTTATTTATTTTTCAATATAAAATTTTGAATAAAAGATTCATACACTCTTGAGTTTTATCTCAACTAAAATTTACATAAGAGGTCATTGATGGAGAAGAAACAAAGAAAGAGCTGTTGGAGAAGAAGAAAAAATAGTTTCTCTTTGGGTAATAAAAGCAGAGAAAGCGTTGCCAGAAAATGACCAAAATGCCCTACACGTGAAATATCATGTGCACCTTAATGTCAAATTGATAACATTCGTTGTAGCTAGGGGGTAAACTAGAAAAAAGTTATAAAATGATATGAAAATGACACAAAACTTAGGTTGGGTGTGGCAAAGTGGGACTTCATAGATACTTTGGTGGAATTTTGTATTTTTTTTAGTGTAACTATATACTTTGGGGTTGAGAGTTTGATTCTCCAACACAATAGTTTTTTTAAAAAAAGAGTCATAAATTCCAAAAACGACATAAGCAAAGTCTCCAACAACAATGTGTTTATCTAAGATATTAAATTTGAATTGTTTTCAATTTACGTACTGATAAAAATGATTGAATTCATGTTTGGTATTAAAAAAAGAGATTTAAAAATAATCAACAAAAAAAACAAATGTGTAGGATAAGCTGATATACAATGACTAAAAGCATACATTATAAATGACCGAAAAACAAAGTATCAGAAATGCTAAACACACAACAACATAATTTATAAGTCTCAAAAACTGTAAAGATTAAAACACACAAAAATCTAATAATTAAAAGTCAACAAAAAAATGAAGGAACTAACAAATCACTTTTAAAAAATCATTAACACCACGAACAACGCACGTGAACCTTACTAGTATATTAAAAAGGGTGGTTGACTAGTTGATATATTAAATTGTAAAGTATTTAAGGTGATAACAAAAAGTTTTCTATTAATAGTATGAGAAAAAAAAGTAAGTTTATTTTATAAAATAAAGAAACAAGGAAAGAGAAAACTTCGTTTAAGTGACACGTGTAAAGTTGATCTTGAATTCAAAACTTAAGTCACTTTTTCCCACTTTTACTTTAAAATAAAAGTTCTGACATATGTTTCTTCAATTTGCTACAGTAACTTCCGTCAGTAGCTACAGTAACATCAGCTCCTGCAGCTTTCAGCTTGCAAAGCTATTGAACAATTTAAATAAAGTTGTCTTCTAGTGTGTAGCACGTAGTCTACTAACAAATAAGTTTATAGATAATCTACTAAGACTTAAGTAATTGGTACAAGTAAATCCAATATAAAAAAACGAATATACATAAAATGGTTTAAAATAATTAATTATGTTTAATATTTCAACAACAATAAAGGTCGACCACCTAATGAGACAGGCGACCATGAGCAAACAGTCCGAAGATCATCCATGCTCGGCAGACCAGTCTAGGACCACACATGCCCAACCATGCCGCCGAGGAACATTCAAGCTCGGCCAACAGATTTCTCGACATCGATTCTCAAACGTCAACATTGTACCAAACTAGCCACGTGTTGTTATCACATTGGAAGGACGTGTGTGTGTGTGTTATGTGCCAACCGCAATTCGTTTCCACAAACCCACCTCCTAATATGCAAAGTATAACAACAGAGTACGGAGCCAATGGGAGACCACCATGAGAACTATAAATAGAACCCCTCACCACCTTCAACAGGTTATACTCTATCTCACACCAACAAGCACACACTTACTCTCAATATTCAAGTTATCACCAGAAGCTTGAGAGAACACCTAAGCTCTGTCACCTACAATTCTTATTACTGACTCTCACACCGAAGGGCTTTAGATGGGAAAACCTCTCAGTTCCTTGACGAAATAAAGTAAAAGGGAACAAAGGATTTTTCGTGGTTTAATTCACTCCAAGTTAAGCAACAACTTTACTATAAACGATGGGGAATTACAATAGAGAGTTTTCAACGTACTCACCCTACCTAGGCAAAGGATTACAAGGATTGACACTATCCCACAGAATACCACACCTCTCACAGCTCAAAATAGTCACGCACTATTTTGTCTAACACCGTCAAGACCATGAAACCCTCAACCACCAACTGTGTCGTTGTCGTTCATCCTTCTCTCGTGTCACAAACTCAACAGGATTGCTCTTCAACATTGACGCACACCCCATTTTTATACATGGGTCATGTTCATCAAGATTAGTCCTAAGCTAATTAGGATTAAGATTCCTAATCCAAATGAAATAAGAAATCATATTCCTATTATGATTTGAGACATAAAAATAACAAATCTCCACTTTGGCTCAAATTTCATCAATCGTCTATCCTAATTGTTGCTTGCCCATCTTTTTTTTTTTTTTTTTTGCAAAAGGTTGGAGGGGACATAGACCGTACCCCAACCCTTAATTTTTTTTATTATATTTAATGCCTTGAAAGGCTACAATTATATATATATATGATGCCTTTGGTATGGCTCGAACAATTGGTGCATCTGGGGAGGCTTTTGAACACCCGACCTCTCGGTTGAGAGTAGTTAAGTCCCAGGGTGCCTCTGGTAGGGCTTGAATACTCAACCTCTCCGTTAAGATAGGTGAGTAGCTAAATGGGGCCTTTGGATAAGGCTTTAACAACAACGATGCCTCTGAAGAGGCTTGAACACCCGACCTCTCTACTGAGAGTTGTAAAGTCCAGGGTGTCTCTAGTGAGACTCGAACACCCAACCTCTCCGTTAGGAGAAGTGAGCAGTACCAGTTGAGCTAGAGCTCGTTGGTTGCTTGCCCATCATTCACCCCACCATGGGTGCCTAGAATTGATCTTGAACACACGAGTCCAAACGGCCATTGAACTCGCTCCATGAAATACTACAAAATTGGATACTTCCAAATTCTTCATATTTGGCATCTTCACTTTGAAACATAACATGAGCCCCACCTTGAATGATATTCCCTTATAGTAAATACAAGTTGCCCCTTTTGTTTCTACCCATGAGAAAACAACTACCACGAAAGATTTTCATATTTCCATCACGAATATTGCAATTTCACCCTTTCGAATCCAAGTAACCTAAAGAAATTAAATTCCTCCTCAAGTTAGGAACATGACGAACTTCTGTTAGTGCTTTTACTCCACCTTGAGTCTTGAATTTTATTGTTCCAACACCTTCAATCTTGCAAGAAGAACCATCCGCTAAAAATTCATCGTCACTTGCACTTTTGTAAGTAGAAAACATATATTTATTGGAACACATGTGAAAAGAATAATCGGAATCAAGAATTCATTCACTCCGTAGATTATCACCCACGCCCACGGTCACATTGAGTACATTACCACTATCCACGTCATTGCTAACTCATCAAAGGTGACAATATTAGCATTAGAATTCAATTCTTTCTTCACTTCATCCTTAAGCTTTTGACAATTACGAATAAGGTGACACATCTCATTACAATGCCAACATTTTTGCTTAGAAGTCTTCTTATTCTTCTTACCACCACTTGACCTTGATCGGACGAATCACCAACATATTTAACTTTGCTTCTCACATACAACGCATCACTATTATTATTATTCTTAGAACGCTTGTTCATAGAATCATCCGTTAATAATGAAGTTTGTACCTCACCCAAAGTAAGCACGTTTTTTCCATTCATAATAGTAGTAACTAAATACTTGTAAGATGGTGGCAAAGACTTCAACAAAATTAAACCTTGATCCTCATCCTCAATTTTAACACTAATATTCGTCAGCTCGTAAAATATCTTGTTAAAAGCATTCAAGTGGTCATGAATATTCATACATTCGTCCATCGTAAAATTGAACAACTCCTTCTTTAGGTACAACTGGTTTGACATTGATTACCCCATGTAGAGACTCTCCAACTTTTCACATAATGCCTTCGCGGATTTTTCGGAGATAACGTTGTAGAGAACATTATTCGTACAACATCGTCGGATAGTGCTAGCCGCCTTTTGATTAATTCTCTTCCATACCTCATCTTTCATATCATCGGCTTTTGCTTCCTTTCCTTTCAAATCAATCTTTTGATCTACTTGGACCAACACATCCTAACTTTAACTTGCCACAAGCTAAAGTTATTACTTCCATTAAATTTCTCCAATTGGAATTGCGTAGAATTTCAATGTAGATCATCTTCAAAAAATTCCAATCTTTTGATCTCAAAATTTTCACTAGCCCAAGGCTCTAGCTCTGTTTGTTATAAAAACGGGGATATTTTCTTATTAAGAATTTCATGTTTCTATCTTCAATCGGAAACAAATCGGTCGAAAATAATAACACCAAGTATTTGGACGAATAATGGTAAGATAATAGAAAATATAACGGAATAAAACAAAATGGAACAAATGATTTTGCATGATTTAATCTACTCTAAGGCAAGCAACAACTTCGCTATAAACGATAAGGAATTATAATGAGAGTTTTCAATGTACTCACTCTACCTAGACTAAAGTTACAAGGATTGACACGATCCCACAGAGTACCACACATCTTACAGCCAAAAATAGTCATGCGCTATTTTGTCTAACACCGCCAAGACCTCGAGACACTCGACCACCAATTGTTTCGTCATCCGTCTCTCCTTTCAAGTCACACGTCTTGGTCGGGTTTTTCAAAACTACCAAGTGGCACACCTATGTATATATATATATATATATATATATATATATATATATATAGTCATGTTCATCAAGATTAGTCCTAAGCTAATTATGATTAAGCTTCCTAATCCAAGTAAAATAAGAAATTATATTCCTATTATGATTTGAGACATAAAAATAACAGTTTTCTTTTTTATTATGCCTATATCAAATGTTTTCTTCTTTATTATGCCTTATATCAAATCCTCATATTTAAGGTCATATCTTGCACATGGTGTAGCCAATTGAAGCACCAACTTTGCCAGAGTCCAAGAGTTTATGAGCTCTAACATGATTGTTTCTGGATATACATGTCAACACATTCTTCTTTATGATGATTTTTAGTGCTTCAAATCAAAGACTTGAAGAGGTACATTCTCAACATATTCCCCACTCATATATCATATCAACATTAATAGTACAAGATAATCATTCATGTCTCCATCTTGTTCATCCAATCATGTGCTTCCCAACATAAAATGTGTGTGTATGTGAAAGAGGGAGAGAGAGGTGGTGGTGGTGGTGGTGGTGGGGTAGTAAAAGACTAGTATCTATGAGATTGTACAATAATTAAAC
Source organism: Codonopsis lanceolata (assembly GCA_013146195.2). NCBI lineage: Eukaryota > Viridiplantae > Streptophyta > Magnoliopsida > Asterales > Campanulaceae > Codonopsis > Codonopsis lanceolata. Next base: position 111,119,495 of record CM028381.1, on the reverse strand, counting down.
ACCCAAGGGGGTAATGACATTGGAACCTGAAGCTAGTTGGTGGTCGATCAAATTATTGTTAAGAGGGAAACGGCCTACATTTTGTAGTGTCTTTTCCTTTGGTTGAGATACTTTTAGTCAAGATCTTAATAAACTATGGAAGCTTTAGTTCACACCATATCGCTTTCGCTGCCGACAGCTTTCATTATTCCACCTTTATCCTCCTCCCAATTACCCAAACCTGTCAAAATATCATATTAATTCAGGTTAGATCAAAATAACTAATAAGCCCATAGTCCCGCACTTAAATATCATGTTTTGAGGTTTGATAGTTCTGAGGGTTAATGAATTTTATTTGGTCATGAAAACATGGATGCGTTGAATTTCAGTTGAGAAATGTGCAGCTAATGAGTTCTCCATTTGATGAGTTTAAGAGAGGCATCAGTATGCTCTAAGAGAGTACGAGAATTGCAAGACATGTGCTGGTGGAAATAAGGATATACCACCAATATCACTAAAAACTTCCCACCAACACAACTCCAAACCAAACCAAAAGAAGCTGTGAACTCCCTCGTTCTTTTTGTAAAACCTAGGACAGTGGGGGTGGGTAGTTCGATTCTCCCTGGAATCAACCCATAGTTTTTGTCAAAGCTCTTGTGCAGGTAACATATTCAAAAGATAGATGAGTCACTGCATGTTGCTGACATTACCAAGACTTGGAAAACCACCAGTAAATCTTCATACCAGTGCAGCATCCGATAAGAGCAAAAGCAAGAAAGCCAGTGAATCCTACCAAGAATTCTAAGATTCAAGAATTTTGGACATTGTAGAATGGTTTGGTAGTCTATCCAGAGAGTTATATTCTACAGTTACTGAATCTGAATACTAACAACTAGGAGCAAAAGGAAATTTAAAGGAAATCATGATCCAGATTTGTGATTCAGAAGCAAGTAAATTATATACTATATATGTATATATTCTGTCGACAAAATATTTGGGATGTGCCACTAAGCACCAAACAAATCATTACAAAAGGTGTATTGGGTTTCAACACCTCCAGTGAACTGGTAACTTTAGTAAAAGTCGTGTCGTATTTTAAGCAAACAACATACTATTGAGGGTTTTCACTCGGATTATTGAAACTTATGACATGTCTTGGGTGGTTGATCAAGTGTCTCTAGAACCTCGACAAATCCTTCTATGAATCTTCAGCTGCGTTGTTGACCTTGATTTCTAGAAGCCTCTCAACTGGTTGCCTGCATATCGGGCACCGGTTCGTTTGGAACCTCAAAACTTTAGCACACCCACTGCACATGCACTGCCACAAAGAAAAACAACCAAAAAGGAATGTCAAAGAGCAATTTTATTTAACTTCATGCTCCAATTAAGCGCATTCCCAAGATCATATTCCATCCGTTACGTTCAAAAAGTCCACTCTGAAAGTCGATCGATGTATAACTTATTTTGAAGAGTTATAATAGTTTTTAGCTATAAGCATGATATAAAATAGGTAAATTTAGAAATGTAAAGATTTATTGGCATATCTCAAACAAGACAATTAAAGTAACAACACTTAACAGAAAGTAGGACTGGTTGAGCGGAACAGAGGGTATTTCATTAATAATGATATAGGGCTGCTCGTAAAATATTCCCTTGGTTCCGCTCAAAGAGCTTGCTCTCTATTTTGGGACATTCCACTCAAAGAGTTCTGCTTAAAAAACTAACAAAACGAGATTTTATGAATTTTGAAAATAAAATAGGGCGGTTCATAAGATATTCCATTTGTTCCGCTCAAAGGGCATTGCTCTGTATTTTGGGACATTACACTAAAACAGTCCTGCTTAAAAAACTAACAATACTTTTATGAATTCTAATATTACCCTTATCACATTACAAATAAAGTTATTCAAAATTCTATTTTAATCCTTAGAAGTAACTTAAAAGGTTGCTTTCAGTCGTGGTTGCACGACTGTGAGGGAAATGAAGGGAGTAAATAAAACAAGACTGAGGGATGTAGAGATTACCATGTGTCTGCAAGGAAGGACGGTTGTGTCACGAGGTTCTGATAGACAGATAACACATTCTTTTCCAGGATCATTTCCATCAAAATCACCATCAACCGAATTCCCTATCCCAAAAATTTCCTGCAGCTCATACCTCATTTCATTCACCCACAAGATCTGCTTCACCACTCTAACTCGATACTCACCCTTGTCTTTTTCGAATATTGCCTGGGTTATCTGGGAGTTAATGGCTCCAGGCTCAGTGTTACTATCTTCTGATACACTTGGGGGGGTTGCCTCGGCCTTCACAACTAGAGGATACACGTCCATATCGCCCATTTTAAGTAATTCTGCCTCCTCAAAGGCTGAGAACTCGATCCCAGTTCCCGAGGGTTGTCTAAACTTCTGGCCCAAACCTTGTTGAAAATGTACTGTCACAGGTGGCAGCAAACTCTCCTTTGTTGGAGTCAAGTGGCAATCTTCCCCCTCTTTTGCAAAGAAAAAGATGGTAATGCTGAATGAGCAACAAGAAAAATGGAATTTAGAATTTAGCATCATGCAATGAATGGAAATGCTATCGCTGTACGGAGAGCAAAGGTGATTTACGCAAAAACAAATAAAGATAAGTAAGACATATGGCATTAAGCATACTGCAGAAGTCACACAAACAACTCAACTCAGCTTAGTCCCAATTACTTGGGGTAGTAACAGAGATTACTTTGCAGCCAAATTAAATGATGTAATACAAAGTACATGATATATATATATATATATATACAAGGAGACAAACATGAAGAGAAATTAAGCACCTCTTATTGACATAACAGCTATATTGGTTTTCTGAAGGTGATTATTGCTACAACACCAAACGCACCTCCCAATTTCACACAACCCGATTTTTTATTTTTTATTTTTTTGGGGGGGGGGAGTGGTCGCAATGTTGTTCAAGAGAAGTTTGAAATAGTTAAGTTTGTCCTAATATGGAGTGGAAGTGTGGATAATCTAACCTCCACGACCAATGTTTCCGTTCGACTAGCTAAATTATAGACTTGATTGAGGTATTGCAGGGAACTATAATGCAGCAAATCCTACACCAGAGGGGGTAAATCTACAATTAAGTCTTTTCTGCACCATGGAGACTACTTCAACGACATTAACAGTTTAACACAGTAAGTCAAACTTCTATAAGAAAAGACTTTACTGTAAAATACATATCAAAACTCGCAAAACCCATTAATTTGACAGAAACAAACAAGCACATTGGTCAATTTTTCCTCCGATAAAACCCTCAAATCACCTTGATGACAACAAAACTGACCACAACACCTCATATAGGAAGTAAATACTCCAGTATGGAAAATCTCATACTATAAAAGAATCAACCGAATTAGCTATAATCCATTAGGTACCAAACAGCATGATCAATCAACTCATATCTTATGTTCGCTCTAACCAGTAACCACCTCCATCCCAACCCTCTGAAGAAAAATCTGAACTCTTTGTACAAGAGCAAGACACATATAGACTACTAAGAGGTCTAATGCATAAGTTTGACAAAATTGAAAACGAAACCAAATTAGAAATTATACCTGCCAGCAACAGTGGCATCAAATACAAAAGAAACAAGGAATTTTCCAGGATTCTCCTCATCAGGCTCAATCTTCAAACTCTCCTTCTTGAGATTAACATCATTTCTTATAGTCACAGCCTTTTGATGCTCTACATAGGGCGCAGGGGGTGGCATCACGGGCCCACAAGGGTACCTCCCACCGACCCAGTTCCCGGCAGGGTCCATATGTGGCGGCGGTGGTGGCATGCGGTGATGATGATCGTACGGCGCCGGCAAAGGCACCTGCATAGCCGGCGGCGGCGGTGGTGGATAGTAACCCGGGTATTGATAATAGGGAGGTGGGTTAGGGTTAGGGTACTGAGACGGATATGGGGTGGCAGCTGCGAAAACATAACGGTTGGCGGTTATCTCCGGTTGGGGTTGTTGCGGTGGTGGCGTAGGTGGGTGGTTCCGGCGGTGTCGCCGCCTTCCATTCGCACCGCTACTACTTCCGGCATTACCCATATTGATTAACGCCCTATTCTAAAAAACAAAAAACAAAAAAAACTTTAACAAAATCAAAAACTCACAAACACCCAAAGAAAGATCATGTGTTGATCAAAATTTAGTATTTCTTTTCGTAGTTCCTTGAAAATATGGTTCAAAATTGAGGGAAACGAAATTCGGAGGTTTTTTCAAACTCAGAAACGTGGAGAAAAAAAAGGATCAAATTGGGAAAGATTAAGGGAGAATTGTTAGGAGCTTAAAGGGTTTAATTTCAAGAAAACTCCCCTGTTATTCAAGAAAATTTGTCGTTCATAAATTAATTTTCTTATGGCAACAAGATGAGAAACAAAGGGAAACACAGTAAAGTAAGGAAGGAATAAGGATCAAATCGGGGGAGATTTATGATAAATTTTAGGGTTTCATTTGAAGAATGAGAGGAATTGGGGAGATGGGTATGTGAAATGAATTGAAATGATTAAAGATGTGTAGGTACTAGAAGAAAAAGGTGTACAATGAGAAAAGGTGGGATGGATGGATGGATGGATGGATGGATGGGGTGGGTGGGGGAGGAGTGGAACAGAGGAATCTTATGAGGTTTGGGTTTGGGGAAAAATGCTAATGGGGTAGCGTAAAGTTGCACGGGAAACAATTACGGCTGTGGCTAATTACGTTTCCGCACCACATTATACTCCAAATCTTAGGCCTTGTTTGGCAGTTCGGATCCTCTATTCCAAAAATGTATTTTATTTTTTATTTTAATATTAGATTCACCGTTAATTTATCAATTAGTAAATTAATAAAATTAATTATTTAAATAAAATCAATTACTAATTAACAAGTTATCGGTGGATCTGATATTGAAATAGAGATGGAATACACTTTTGGAATAGAGGATTCGGACTCCTCGTTTGGTACAATGTTTTCAAAACGTAATTTTTTTAAAATGCAGCGTTTTTAAAACGTAGTTTTATTTTTATAAACACGTTTGAAAAATTATTTCACAACGCTATTTTTCATAAACAAAATAATTGTAAACGTAACAAATTTTTAAAACGCTATAAATTGGAACATTTTAAAACGTTCCATATTTTTAAAACGCTGCGTTTTAAAATGCAGTATTGAAACATTTTTAAAGAGAAAAAACATTGTATTTTTTACCGCGTTTTGACTAAAACGCTCCACCAAACAAGCATTTAATAGCGAGCTTCCCACATGGTATGAAAACCCTTGGATGCACACGCTAAAGTGTGTGTGGTAACTCTCGGTCGCACACCTCTTTCTTTGTGCAATTAATCAACATCATAATTACCCTTTTCTGTGTGATTAATTATGACCGATTGGCCGCACAATCGTCTCTCCCTATTTCAGCACCTCGACTTCGTTGCAACAATGAAAATAAACTTCATCGCAGAAGGATAGAGAGGAGATGAAGAGGTAGGGGATAATGGGGATGAAAGAATGTGAGAAAAATTCCCCTTACTTGACAGTAGACTTCATTGTCATTTTTTTCTTCAGAGGAGGCGCATTTTTTGTTCTTCCACCATGCACAGAGACAGAGACAAAGGAGACCGAGATTTTGTAGGTTAGTAAGGGAAAGGTAGAATAGGTAAAGGAGGTGGTGTGTTGTGAGTAATGTGAGAAATTTAATAAAAGCTTAATTCTCAATTTGATCATTCTACTATTGCGAAAAATTCGTTAAACTCAATCTACTACAATTTTTCACAATTCGGTAACTCTACTTTATAGAAAGTATCACGTTAGTCACTTCGTCTGTTTTTTTAAATAAACCGTCTAAAATATTTCTGAAAACCCGCAATCACTCTTACTATTTGCAAGTGCTACTCACGCTATTTTCTAACATCCAGTCCCCACCTCAGACAAAACACACACTAAACAATAAAGAGGGAGCTAGTTTGCATGTTCTTGACATATCCCTCTATCATCCCTTACTGACATTGCAAGAAACCACATACCTCACTGACATTTTATAAAATGAAACCCTATAAAATCAAGAAATTCTGAATATGTTCTTGCATACCCATGACAACATCCCACACTTGACATACCCACCAAACACCTGGCGAGTAAACTAAACTTGTTCGCATCTTACAGGAGGAAGTTTCTAGCATTGTTCACAAGCTTGGATGGAGAGAGAGAGAGAGAGATGTTTCAAGGCTCATTTGACACAACACCTCCGGCGACGGCGGTGGGCGTGGTGACGCCGGGAACCGAGCTTTAAAAAAAGAAGGGTGGCCAAGGAAATATGAAGGTCAGGGGCATGCAGCACTGTCCCTGATGTCGATTTCGGTGTTTGAGTCGATTACCACTCCAATCAAGGAAGTGGAAAAGGTCCCGGAGGTAGATCCCATCCTTATTTTCAAATCAAAGTTATCGATTTTTGTTTTTTTATTGTCCTATTTGATATTTGTGATTTCTAAGTATAATTTAGATATGGGTATTCAATTTTGACACTTCAATTATTAACATTTCCTAGTAAAATCCATTAATATTAGTGAGGGCATTTCAATCTTTTCGAAGACTTCCATCCAACAAAACTAACAGCATCCACTTTTAGACCAAATTGATACTTTTGATAAAGTACAATTATTAAACTGTGAAAAATGGTAATAGAGTGAACTTAGCTGATATTTCAAAATAGTATGGTGATCAAATTGAGAATTAAGGGCTTGTTTGGTAGTCGAATAAGGGAGATAATTGCAAAAAAAACCCTGACCTATTTTGTGTTTTGCAAAATTAACCTCGTGTTTTGATTTTCGCCAAATTGAACCTCCACCTATTTTTTTTTTTTGCAATTCAAACCTTCCGTTAAAGTGGAGTTAATTTTGTTAACGTGATGATGAGTTGGTGCGCCTAGTTGGCACTTTAACCGAGATTTCCGCTTTTTTCATTGCAAATTAAACCCCGTTTGTTTGTATTTGTTTGTAAAACAACCTTGGTCAAACCGTAGTTTATTTCCTCGCCATTTCGATTTTGAAATAAACCCGATTTGCAAGATGAACATTTGTTTGTTTTTGCAATGTTGCAAACCGTCCGCCATAAAAATTTTTTTTTTTGCAAGATGAACCTTGGTCAAACCGTAGTTTATTTCCCCGCCATTTCGATTGCAAAATAAACCCCGTACATTTGTTTGTTTTTGCAAGATGAACCTTGACGAATAATTATTTGTTAATTCCTTATCAAGTAATGATCATTATGAGACAAGTCTAATATCCTTAATTTTCTCAAACTCGCCTCTAATGTGGTAAGCAACCCATTTTCTCTTTCGACCACATCACAATTTATCAAAGCCAATTCTTCAAGATTATAACTCAAAGCAACCCCAAGAGTCTTGAGAGCCTCACCGTGACAAGACAACAACTTTGTAACCTAAGACTTGATAATCCTCGAAAATTTGGAGCTATCGCAAACAAATGATTGTTATCTAGATCAAGAGGCAATCAAATCGAAGTTTTCGCAAAGAACAACAAATTGATTTGGATAAATTGAGTAACCCTTCCTTACCGCCACCATCATAAACCAATAATGAAGTCAAAGAATTGCAATTTTCGCCTAAATTCAACAAAATCAAGTCAACTATGGGCCTGGGTCCTTAATCAACTTCTTGAATTCGATGAGTTATCTTCTTGAATTCGCCTACGACCGAACGTTTCTTTAGGGGTTTGCAATTCCTCCACCAATAGGCCGTAATCACCGTCTTTAATCTTTGGGGAGTCACTTCCGCCGAGGTGGGCACCGCGAATCGGGTGACAAAATGAGGGCAAGGTGTTTTAGAGAGAAAAATGGAGGAGCCAATGGAGAGAGAAGGCTGCTTAGAGATGAGGACGCCTTCAAGAATTGGATATAGAAAGGAGGAGGGCAAAGGTATTTGGATTGGTCGGAGGGAGAGGGAGGTTAAGTAATTCGACCAAGGTTCATCTTGCAAAACAAACAAATGTAATATTTTGTTTTAAAAAACAAACAAATGTACAAAAACAAACAAATGTTTATTTTGCAATTTTGCAAAAATGAAATAAACTCGGTTTGAAAGGTTCATAAAAACAAACAAATGGTTTATTTTGCAATCGAAATGGCGGAAATATTTCCAAACAAATGTACATGCCAAATACTTGTTTCCACGTTTTTTTTTCAAAAAATTTAATTGCAAAATAGGTTGAAAATCAAAACACGAGGTTTTTTGCAAAACACAAAATAGGTCGGGTTTTTTTGCAATATAAGGATAATAATTAATCGTGGAGCATAATTAAGAAGAGTTATAAGAGGATAATGACTTTATCCTGATAACTCGCTTAACTAAAAAACATCGACAAATCGACTTATTAATCATATCTAGTCTTAATCCTGACTACCAAACGACACCTAAGTCTTTAATTAGTTTCTTCACAAAATTGTGTTATGCTTAAGATGAACGCCTTCCAATATTTTTTTCATTTTTATGTTAATATTTTGTATTAATACAGTCAAAAAAGAAATTCAAAATAAAGGTCCTTATTTCACCATGCCATACTTGTTTCCATTCTCTTTTTTTTTTTTCAAATTTACATTTGAAATGTTTGTGAATATAAGTTAATCGTGGAGCATAAAAGAAGAGTTATAAGCCACTTTAACTAAAAATTTGACTTTCATAAGAATTCATTCCCAACCAAGGAGATTTTTTATCGATATTTTAAAAAGATCAACATGAAATAGTCAACAAGTCAATAAAAACCGATGGTTATATCGCTTACATCGCTCCATAATTAGTTTGGTTTTAAAGGGAATATATTCTCTTTAAAACTTTGTTAGGCTAACCCTTCAAATTTGGTCATTCGTGACCAGAGTTTGCTATTTTAATGTTATTGAGTTTTTTTGATTCTCTTCAATTCTGATTTCTGAATAGTTTTTTACTTTTTGTTGATAACTTGGTAATTGTATTCCCTTCATCCCAAAAAAATATTGATTCAAAATAAAAAATAAATAATTATTTTGATGTACTTTTCATTAATTTTAAAAAAATAATAATTTCGATGTTGATATTTTGTGTGACAACGTGACATTTAAATATGTGGGTTTGTCATTATATGTTGGGGTTTTGTTTTGATTGCTTTGGAAATAAGTAATTTGGTAGCATTTGTAATTTATATTTATATTTTATCAATTTAGGATATAATTTATAATTTGAGATATGACCCTCAAAATGCCAGAACCGGCCGTGGTGGAAGGGTCTTTATTCACTTAAGCAAGAGTTCTTAAATTCAAACATTTGTTCATGCAAAAAACTTCATTAGGAACTCGAGACCTTGTGTCTACAAAACTTCATTAAGAACTTGAGAAGTGTGTGCAGCAACTTCATTAATCATTAGTAGATGTCCTCGTTATTAGACCCAACGGTACTTTCAAAATATCAACACGTCAATTAAAATAAAGCATCAAAAAATATCCCAAACAATATAGAAATTGAACTTGGTTATAACTTTCAGAAATTTAGCCTCCTATAAATAGCTAAGCTTGCGAAAGCTCATTATAATGTGCTCGGCCTAAACCCGATCACTAACAGGATAAATGCACTATCACGTGCCGATCATGAGAGCAGAGAACATGTACCCAGCATGGGCACCTACTTCACCGAACAAAATAAAGCCTAACCAGGAATTCAGACCAAAGGTCAAAGCTTGATTTCCCTTTATTACATTATGAAGGGAAAGTCACTATTGGGAACTATTGTCCACAAGAATTCCAAATACTCAACTAAGTGCTCTACTAAGTTAATTCTCTTATCAAACTTGCAAGTCGGGCAACGGCAAGGCCAAGCCTACATGACCAAGAGGCCATGCCCGGAGACAAACAATGAACCAACAGGTAAACCAACTTGGTCGAGGCAAGGCCAAGCCTACCCGACCAGGGGAATGCAATCATTAAGTGTTTGGTAATCATTTCGTTTCTAATATTTTTGTTTATATTTCTAAATTTTTAATTTTTTGTGAAAAATAGAAATAGAAATACATTTGACAATCATTTCTATTTCTGATAAACTAGAAACGTTTCTCATTTTTCTCCAAAATTTAGAAATGAAAAAAAATTGTTTCTTTTTTAGGAGAAATGATTATTTTTCGAAACTTGGAAGAGTCAAGGTTGGTCAACTTAAATGACGTCGAGCCTTCGAACTTTGACATGAAAAATTTCAACCCTAATTATATATATATATATATATATGTGTGTGTGTATTAGATATGACAATTACAACCCTAAACTCGTTAACCCACCCGACCCAACATGAAAAATCACATGACTCAATCGAACTCATTAATATTTTTGGGTTGCACATGTAACCCGTTTTGACCCAAAAATTTTAACGGATTGGGATAAAGCGGGTCGCATCCATTACCCATTTTGACCCGATAGCTTGTACTCTATAAAATTTTGAATTTTTGGGAAAAAATCTGGATTAAGACGAGCCGTCCCGTTTTAACATATCACTCGTTTAACCCGATCGATCTCAACCCGTTTTATATTCGGGTTCTAATGAGTTTTGACCCGTCACCCGTTCCATCTTGACCCAACGGATGAGGAGCTACTTATCCACATTTTTTTAATAATAGATGAAATCATGTGAAATATTACTCTACCCGTTTCAATTGGATATAATATACTATTATGGAAGTTGTAATACGTTAATTAATTTTTTTGAAAAAAAATATAACTTTGTGAAAGGAAATAAAATTGTTTGTCAAAAATGATTAACTTTTGTTTCTTTTTCATAATAGAAATAGAAATGACTATCAAATGTGTTTTTTGTTTATTGTCCAAAATAAAAAAAGAAATAGAAACAAAGTGAAACTGAAACATGTGAAACAAAAAAAAGAAAAAAAAATGTTACCAAACACTACCTAAGTAACTATTCCTATAAACTAGGAATAAAACAGGTGTCACCTCTTGCATAATTGGACGTGTATGAGATTCTAGCCTCAATCATGGTGTTTGCCCATGATCAAGCCAAGACTTATCATCTCCTACAATTCATAAATGCCAATCAACGCGAGATCACCTCCATCAGGGGTTGTATATACCTCCCTCCTAAACACTAAAAGGTACACTCACGTATATTCACTGAAATTTTATCATTTTGCTTTCATCTTAAAATATTTTTGACTTATTCTTACAATGTTTACTAAAATTACTTGATGTTTGTTAAATTTATTTTCATAATTAATATTATGTTTTTTTGTGCTTAGTATGGCTCTTCTCCTACGAATGATGCATTTTGTTCATAATGACATATTCATCAATATTCACCATTAAGTAAATATTCAAGCATACTTTGTAAATCTTAAATCTTAATTATGATGGAGACATTGATATTGTTCATAAATATTATAGTTTTTTTATATAACTAGATCCCGATTTGTCGGGATCTCGATATACAAAAGATATCCTATCGGGACAATGAAGGGTATCTATTCCACCCCTAATTTTGCTTTCATCTTAAAACATCTTTGACTTACTTTCACGACGGAGTAGTTTCACAAGACCAAACCTATTCTACTAAGGTGTTCTTATTACTTGACATGGTTTAATAAAGATCATACATATACAAAAGATATCCTACAAGCTATTTCGGACGGCCCAAGACTTCATATGATTAATGTTTCAATTTTTTTTTGTGTGATTTCAAACCACTAAAAGCATGCAGAAATATATATATTGTTAAACTCAACATCCAAAAATAGATAACTTTTCTTCAAGAGAAATTTCAATTGATGCTATCAATTTATATATATATATATATATATATATATATATATATATATATATATATATATATATATATATATATATGCAAATAAAAGTAGCATCATAGTCCAACCACTTTATCTTTTTACTCCTTTTCGGGGATATAAAACTATGATAAAAAAAAAAAAAAAATCTCGTAAACATTCTTTTCTTTAACTACAAAAGTAAAGGAGCAAAATCAACACCAACGAAAAGGAAAGGTAACTTGTGGATGTCTTTACAAATAATTTTCTCAGATTATTCTTATCTTTCTTCGGTTCTTCTTTATATTGATTCTTAATTATGGGATATATCATATATGTGTTATTTTTCAATTTATTTATTTTTATTTCACATCAATCAAACTCAAAATGTAAGCTCGTAAATTTGGAAAAGAAGTATAAAGCCAAATGGTCTCAAGAAGTTTTAATAGATTAATTAGCAATGGGTCCAATTAACATATTCCTTTGGGCAAGCGCGATTGTGCACCGTTAAAGTTGCTCAAGTGTTCTTCAGCTTTCATCTCATAAACTAAGAATAACAAATGAAAAGTAGCTTCCACTTGCAAATATAGATTTTCGCCCCTTGAATTAAGAGTTCATGTATCTTACCACGATGGATCATGTTAGATTAGATGCCGCGTTCCATCATGGGCTAAAAAGACACAACCTACTCGATTTGGCCACACACACGCAAGGGCTTTGGGTGCGACCACGCTACGTTGAGCACGTGAGCGCATGCCCGACCATTTCTTGCTCTTTTCGGTTTCCTTATCTTGATGTATTTAAGGTTTGGTATTATATCGTATCCCCCCGTTTTCAAATTATTATATTTCTTTCATTTTTCGTTTGTTCTTAATTTTTTTAAAACCAAATCGAATAAGACATAGAACCGCTCGGTTTGGTTTGTTTTGATCGGTTTTGTGGTTTATATATTTTTTAATTAACTTAACTAATATTAAGAATAATAATAAAAATAAGATTCCGAACGGTCTTCGACCAAAACCGACTTATTTACTTTGGTTTTGTGGTCGGGTGATTCCGATTTACACCCATTAGTAGCTATCAGAAACTCTCTCTAACATCAATAGTCTTAACTAAATTGCTTGGTACTACATGTATTATACCCTCCCTCCATACCAAAAAGATGCGTTGCTTTGTTACATTGTGCAAATTAAGACCATAGTTGAAATTCATTATCTCTCTAAAATATCCATTCATATCATGACGACCACTTATTTTTAATTTATTTGATTTGAGTTGATAATTTATTTTCATAAACTATTATAGTAAGATATCAAATTCATATGTTAAAAAATAGTAAAATACTTTCTCAGATATCTATTTCCCAATTCGAAGAAGAGAAAAAATCAATTTGTGAGACTTGCTCATGTGAGGAAAAATTATTTGGTGATATTTGCTCATGTGGTGTGTTGCACTACTCGTGTCTGAACACATGAAGGAGTCCTCTGATCAAAACAAAAGAATTGCTACTAAAAAATTGTTTTTACGTGATTATTAGTTACGATGACTTTTGAAACCATTACATAATCTTCTTTTTCGTGATTGTTTTTTTTACATAGTTTTCGCAATCGCTTTATGTATATGTGATTGTTTAACAATCGCTAGTGTCATCATCATCTTTGAATATTTGAGGGGAATTAGCCAAAGAAAATAGCCCCCCATAAAATAGAAAGATAATGTGATGGTTTTCATAAATATGCGATTGCATTTGTAGTCGCAAAATTTGACTAATGTCGAGCGATGGCTTTGTCATCGCATTCATAAATAATAAAATAAAAAATAGACAAATAGTTTTCATGATTATTGGTTGTGATGACTTTTGAAGCCATCACTTAATCTTATTTTTTGCGATCATTTTTTCCATTTTTCTTCAATCGCCTTATGCTTTCTTTACAGTCAGTCGCTAGTGTCATCGTCTTTGAATTGGTTGTGATGACTTTTGAAACCATCGCTTAATCTTCTTTTTAGCGATTGTTTTTTTATCACTTTTTCCGCAATCGCATTATGTTTATGTGATTGTTTTACAATCGCTAGTGTCATCACCTGTGGCTATAAAGAATTCAACATTAAAATATATTTTTACTATAATCTTTTAAAACATAAACAATCGCAAATGCACCTAATGGACATGTAGTGGTTGATGCGAAATTACTAATTATTTACTACAAAATTAATTACTTCCATAGGTCCTAAAAGAGTGTCATGTTTACCCCGATCAAGAAAAAAATAATTAGAAAACATATACTTCATCAGTTTTCAAATTATCGTCATCTTTGACCCTTCACATCGTTTATGAAAAATTAATTGACTGTATTATAAATATTTGTGAAATGTGTGCTTTTCTTTAATATATTTGAGCATGTGGTTATAATTAAATTAGGTAGAAAAAGTAAATGATAAAGTAGTAAAAGTGTTTTCTTAAAAGAAAAAGTTTTGAAAAAAAACAATTATTTTAGAACAGACGAAAAAGAAAAGGAGGACGATAATTTGAAAACAGAGGGAGTATTGTAATTGATCAACTCAATTATACCCCTTCGTTTTCAAAAGGGAGTTGAAAGAGTGTTCATTCTTTGCTATTGAGAACCCACAGGACATCATCCAGTCTGTCAGGCCTTTATGGTCAGAAGGTTGTTCTTAAGTTTGCCCAGTATACTGGAGCTCACGCTATTGCTGGTCGTTCGTCACACCCCTGATACTTTTACTAACCATCTTCGGCATCGTTCAGTGAGCCTCATCTTCTTATCCTGGTTGATCCAAAGACTGGCCATCACCCCATAAAGGAAGCCGTACTTGGAAACATCTCTACAATTGTTTTTTTGTGAATTGTGACACAGATTCTCCTATGAGATATGTTGATATTGGTATCCCAGCCAATAACAAAGGGAAGAACGACATAGGATGTCTTGTCTGGTTATTGGCCAAGATGGTTCTTCAGATGAGAGGGCGTTGAATCTTGCACTTAATTAAGATTTGCTTAAAATCATTCCACTTGATTGTCAGCCAAGAAATTGAAATTATATTTGGTCAGCCGCATATCATTTTTGTCAGCCGCTTATTTTAGCTGACCCCTACGTGCTTAAGTGTCAGTTTACCTTTCCTTATTTGATTGATCATACAATTGTACTGACACTTTCCTACTTTGTGTTTTTGGTAGATATACTGCTAGATTATATCTCCCAGGATCTTTTGAGATCTTGCCTATGCCAAACACATTTTCAAATTCAAATGTGTTCCTAACGGATTGCTTTTGAAGACTATCTATAAATACCCACTGGAAGCATTATTGAAGATTACAATTTTACAGAAGTCAAGAATCCATATATTTTCAATTTCTCTGTGACGTTGTCTTCCAAGAAAACTTTAGCTAGATATTTCTCTTTGAATATTTCCCTCTAGTTATTGTTTAGGCAAACACTGAGTGATACATTTCAAAATATTTAGAAATCAGTCAGTTGTCTCACGAGTTTGATTGTTTCTCAATCATTCTCCCAAAACACCGGTCTTTTGTTGTACACTGATCCATTAGAAGAGATCAAATAGATTTTTAATAAAATTAGTGCACTTCAAAAATCCAAGTCTGACCAACTTGGTAGTGGACGTAGCAGTTTATCTGTGAACCACTTCAAGTTCAACTGATTTGTCAGCCATCTCTTATATTCTTGCGAACTGACTCAACACTTAAGAAGTTTTTCAACTAATTAAGTGTCAGTCAGTTAACAACAATTGCTTACTTAAATTGTTCAGTTAGTTTGTATTTCAATTTCTTCTCTATATACAGTGATCAAACATTAAAAGCAAACTTCTTTTGAAAATAGTTGTGTCAGTCAGCTGACCAACTTTTATCAGCTTAAGGATTTTCAAAGTGTCAGCCAGCTGACCAATTCTTCAGTTGACTGACAAATTTAAGTTTTCCGCTGCCAATCTTTTAAGCTTTACAAATCAAACCCCTAAGTTTTTTTTAAAGGCTATTCACCCCCCTCTAGCCTTAACTGTTGTCATCTGGACTTACAATTGGTATCCGAGCTCTGCTTTTTGAAAAACTATTTTCCAAGCCTAACTGCTTGAAAGCTCGATCATGGCAACTCTAAAAGCTTTTCAATCAAACAATGTCACTCAAGTACCCATTTTTTATGAAGATCACTTTGATATTTGGAAGGAAAGAATTACAAGATATATGAACAATATAGATAAACGATTGATGGAATGTGTAAGAGGTGGTCCTATGCAACCTATGAAAATCAATACTAAAGTTGGTAAATCTTCTGCTGCAGATGATGATACTGTAAACCCTCTTGCTCCTGTAGAAGAAGAATATGTCCTCAAACCTCAATCAGAATGGACCGAGGAAGACAAAATCACTGATGTACTGGACGCCAGAGCAGTACATATTTTGTCAAGTGATGTACCTGATGAAAACTACAAGCAGATATATGATTGTGTAATTGCCAAGGAAATTTGGGATGCTCTTGTGGAGTATGTAGAAGGAGATCAAAACACCAAGGACAACAAACTTTATGATTGCATACAAGGGTTTGATGCATTCAAGAAGGATCCAAAAGAATCTTTAAAGAATGCCTACGACAGATTTCTCGAGGTAAGCAATAAATGTTCTTCTCTTGGTAAAGTTTATAGTATGAAAGATTTAAATATGCGCTTTCTTAGTAGTTTGGGAAGTAGATGGCATGTCAAAGTCACTGCCATTAAGGAAGCTAGAGACTTTAACAAAACTCATATACGTAGTCTTGTTGCAAATCTAAAAATTTATGAAAAAGAAGTTCTCAAAACTCAAGAAATCGAGAAAAATTTTAAAGGAATATCTCTTCAAGCTGAAGAAGAAACTTCAAAAACTTCTACAACACTGTCAGATGATGACTTTGATGAAGATGAATTTGCTGCTTTTGCCAGACAATTTAGAAAGTTTAAATCTTTTAAAAGAAACTTTCAAAAACCTTCAGCAAACTTCCAAAAGTCTTCAACAAATCCTCAAAAACCTTCTTCAAGCTTCCAAAAACTATCTACTTCAAACTTTCAAAAGCCTTACTTCAAAACTAATGAAGACAAGGTTGAGAAAGAAAATCTGTTGTGCTTTAACTGCAGAAAGCCTGGTCACTTTGCTTCAAATTGTCCTTTTACAAAAAATGAGTATTACAAAAGAGCTCCCAGAAATTTTGAAAAACAAAAAGGTTTAGTTGCTGAAGATCAGAATCTTGCAACTTGGATTGAAACAGATTCTGAAGATGAATCTGCTGATTTTGAGCAAGAAGCAAATCTTTGTCTTGTTGCAGAATCGGCAATATATGATACAGAAAATGAGTTTCCAAGTCCAAAATATTCAAAGATGCCTGAAAATGAGCTGACAAGCTCACCTATTACAAACTCCAAACTGACCAAGGTCATCAAACCTGATCAGTTTGTGGTTAAGAAAATAGGAAATGGATTTTATGGACAAGGAATCATAAGTCAGCCAGAAAACAAAGTCAAGTCAACTTCTCCAAGGACTGATAAAGTAAGTCATGATTCAAAAAGGTAGGAGGAGAAGATGACTGACTCAAGTGTTGATGATTTACTGGAACAAATGCAAGAAATGTATTCCAAGTTTGAAACACTTAAAAGAATCCATGTTTCTTTATCTGGTGACTTTAAAAGAATTTCTGAAGAAAATTGTGAGCTTCAAAAGATCAATGAGCTTTACAAAGTTCAGCAAAAAGAATTGCTGCAACTTAAAAGTCTCAATGAAAAATATGAGATTCAAGCAAAAATCTCGGATGCCCGATTGCGACCTTGTGGAAAGAAATCTTCGACCGACCATGTTGTTGTTGATACTTATTCAAAGTCAAAAGTCGTAGAAACCATCATCGATCAACAAAAAATCATGAAGACCAACATGGTCTTGGATACTCAAAGGATGATGAAGACGTGAGATCGCATCAAAAGGTGAACCTAAGATTCGAAAAGGACAAGGGATCGGTCCTATAATCTTTGTGCCGTGCCATTCACTTATCCCGAAATATGAATCAAGACAAGAGGAACATTAACAAAAGGATAGGTTGAACAATGATAGTTGTCGGTCTTACAGTCACAAGCCTCTAAATCGGGCTAACTCAACAATCGACAAATGTCAAGCCGACAAATGTCGCTAGGCGACAAAAGGAGGATTAAGAAGAAAGGCAACTGACAAGCTCAAGCCAATAAATTTTGTTGCTGCTAAGGCCTCTAAGCTAAATCATAAGGAATCAAAGAATTCACCTCAAATGACTGATAAACCTGGTTATCACAAGTGTAATATTTGCTCTACTTTTGGTCATCAGTCACATGAATGCTTATATAGATTTAAACCTCTTGACGAACTAAAAGCCAAATTTCGAGCAAGTTTGGATACCTAAGAAAACTAACCCTTTGGACCCAAAAGTATAAAGGGTACCATGATTTAAATATTCATATTTCAGATATGCTTAATGGCAGATGATCATTCAACTGACATATGGATACTTCAGTGGATGCTCCAGACACATGACTGGATCAGCTGAACTCCTTACTAACATTATTGCAGCAAAAGGACCTTCTGTAATTTTTGGAGACAACTCAAAAGGAAAAACTATTGGCTATGGATCAATTATCAGAGGATCTATAATAATTGAAAATGTCTCTTTGGTACAAGGTCTGAAACACAATCTTTTAAGTATCTCACAATTATGTGATAAAGGTATGAGCTGCTCATTCTCCTCCACACACTGTTTTATCAAAAATAGCATCACAAATGAAGTTTTGCTCACAGGTTCAAGAAAAAGAAATGTTTTTGCTATAGATTTACTTTCTTTAGATAACATTACTCAAATTTGTTTGATAGCAAATAATATTTCCAAAAATTCATGGCTTTGGCACAAAAGACTTTCACATTTGAGCTTTAAGTATCTTTCAAAACTTTCAAAAGGAGATTTGGTAAAAGGTCTGCCATCCATAACTTTTCCAACTGACAAAAAATGTGATGCTTGTATTTTGGGAAAAATAACAAAAACCTCTTTCAAACCAAAACCATGTCTTTCAACCAAAAGAATTCTTGAACTTCTTCATATGGATTTATTTGGTCCTGTAACAACTGCAAGCTTAGGAGGAAACATGTATACTTTAGTTGTTGTGGATGACTACTCCAGAAACACATGGGTTGAAATGATGCAATCCAAGGATGAAACTTATAGCATTCTCACTTTTCTATTCAGAAATCTTCAAACTCAAAAGGAATGTTAGATTATAAGTGTTAGATCTGACAATGGTACAGAATTCAAAAATCTTGGGATGGACACATACTGTGATGATCATGGAATTGATCATAACTTTTCAACAGTTAGAACACCTCAGCAAAATGGTATCGCTGAAAGGAAGAACAGGACTCTGATTGAAGCAGGTAAAACAATGATAGCTGAAGCAAAATTGCCAAAATATTTTTGGGCGTAAGGCCAACACAAAGATGCTTTACTCAGAATAGATCTCTCATAAACAAGTTTCATGGTAAGACCCCTTATGAAATATGGAGAGGTAGAACCCCTAACATTGCTTTCTTTAAGATCTTTGGGTGCAAATGCTTCATTCACTACAATGGTGGTGATTACAGAGGTAAATTTGATGAAAAAGCTGATGAAGGTATTTTTGTTGGTTATGCTAAGCATAGCAAAGCTTATAGAGTCTATAATAGAAAAACTCAAATAATTGTTGAATCTATGCATATTACTTTTGATGAATCAAGTTTATTTGAGTCTAGTAAGACTCCTGATGTTACTAACAATTTTGAAGTATTTGAGACAGGAAACAGTACAGGATCAATTCAAAACAATCCTTCATCTTCAACTCCTCCTGCAGAAACTATAGATATTCAGAATGAACCTCAGCAGGCTGACAACCTTCAGCCAGCTGACAATCCTAATCCTGTAACAATAGATCAGTCAGCTGACACACTTAGTTCTGAAGCTATTCAGCCAACTGACATTCACCCATCTCCATCCTTACAAACTGAACCTCTTGCAGATCTTCCTAAAGAAATTAGGGAAGCTAGACATCATCCAGTTTCAAACATCATTGGAGATCCCTTTGCTGGCTTAAGAACCAGAAGTAGCTCCATAAATGAAACTCTTGATTCACATGTCTTTGTCTCTTCCATTGAACCCAAAAAGATTGATGAAGCTTTGGAAGACCCTCAGTGGATTGAGGCTATGCAAGAAGAACTGAATCAGTTTGAAAGATGTAAAGTTTGGGAACTTGTGCCTAGACCCACAAATCAACAAGTCATTGGAACAAAATGGGTGTTCAGAAACAAGTTGGATGAAAATGGAAATGTTACAAGAAATAAAGCAAGGTTAGTAGCCCAAGGATATAGACAGGAGGAGGGCATTGACTATGATCAAACTTTTGCTCCTGTGGCAAGACTTGAAGCCATCAGATTATTTCTTGCCTATGCAACCTTCAAAGACTTCAAAGTATATCAAATGGATGTAAAAAGTGTATTCTTGAATGGGGACCTACAAGAACAAGTATTTGTTGATCAACCTCCTGGTTTCATTGACCTTAAAAAGAAGGACCATGTTTACAAACTAAGAAAGGCTCTTTATGGTCTTAAGCAAGCCCCAAGAGCATGGTATGAAACCCTATCCAAATTCCTTATGGAAAAAGGATTTCAAATAGGTAAAATCGATACTACTCTTTTCTCTTTGAAGCACAAAGGTAATATTTTACTAGTTCAAATTTATGTTGATTATATTATTTTTGGATCTTCTAACGAATTTTTGTGCAAGGGATTTGAGCATCTTATGAAAGGAAAGTTTGAGATGAGTATGATGGGAGAACTAACTTACTTCTTAGGTTTGCAAATCAAGCAAGCCGAGGAAGTTTTTATCCATCAATCTAAATACACTAGAGAGGCGATCAAGAAATACAATATTCAAGAAGCCAATTCAAAGAAACACTCCAATGGGAGTTGAATGTCATCTAGTCACCGATGAAAAGGGTAAGCCGGTTAATACAAGAGAGGTATAGTTGGATCCCTTCTTTATTTAACTGCTAGTAGACCAGATATCATGTTTGCAGTATGTATATGTGCTCGTTTTCAAGCCAATCCTAAGGAATCTCATATGATTGCAGCAAAAAGAATCATTAGATATTTGATTGATACTGAAAAATTTGGCATTTGGTATCCCAGAGACTCTTCTTTTAATTTAACAGGATATTCAGATGCTGACCTTGCGGCTTGCGAGTTAATAGAAAAAGCACCGGTGGAACATGTCGGTTTCTTGAAGCAGGCGATATCTTGGGCATGCAAAAAGCAAGCCTCGGTTTCCACTTCAACTGAATATATTGTCTTTGGAAGTTGTTGCTCTCAGATTCTCTGGATGAAACATCAACTATTGGATTATGAGATGCCTATGGGAACTTGTCCTATTTATTGTGATAATACTTCTGCTATATCAGTTTCTAAAAATCCTGTCATGCATTCTAAAACCAAACACATAGATATCAGATATCATTTTTTGAAAGATCATGTTGAAAAAGGCAATGTTCAATTAGAGTATGTTCCTACTGAATTTCAATTAGTTGACATCTTTACTAAAGCCTTGAAAGCTGACAGATTTGAATTCTTAAAAGGAGAATTAGGAATGCTTATTATGTCATAGAAAGATGTATTTGGCATGTCTAACCTGTGCAGGGTATACTTCAGCTTTATGTATCAAGCTGACAATCTATATCAGCAAGTAAGTATATGGTCAGCCGATAGCACAGCAAAATAGTTGTCAGCCAATAGCTGACACATAAAGATCTTGAGCAACAAAGCTTCTCAGCTGACAACCTTCAGCTGACAAAACCTTTCTTCATTCCTTGTTGAATTATTCTTTGAAATAAATGTCAGCCAGTAGCTGACAAACATTTACAGCTGACACTTATTAGCTGACAATTGTCCAACTGACATATCTCAGCTGATAACACAATCACTGTCCAGGTAGTCTCTGAGCCATAAGTCAAAGCTGATCGTATCTCAGCCAAGACTTAATCTCTAATTTATTGAAAATTCTTCATTTATTTCCCGTCATTTATTCTCCTTGGAACTCGCGAAACTTTCTTGAAAAGCCAAAATGACCTTTCCACTATCCCACCAACTCTGGCAGTTGAAATGACGTGTTTTCACAAAAACAGCTCATCATTGTGATAATGACTCTCTGTCATAAATTGCAATTTTTATCACAAAAACCAAAATTATGTGTACTTTATCACTACACTCCATATCTTCACTTTTAAAACCCACTAACTTTTATAAGCATCCGTACCTATCTGTTTTTCTATTTAAAACACACTCACTCTCACTTCTCTCTTACTTATCTCTCTCCAAAAATTTTCTCTCTCAAATAACCTCGTCTTCATCAAAAGCTCTTTATACTCTCAAAACCCTAACCCTAAATTCACTGGTATTTTCCATTTCTACTTCTTCTTTCTCTCCCTTTCTCATCTGTTTTCTTAACTTATCTGTTGTTATTTCAGGAAATGGCCTTGAACACAGCAGTTGGATGCCTTCTCGACGTCGTTTCTCTGAATGAGGAACCACTAGGGCTTGAACTGATTCATCTACTTACTGCAAATGGGTTAATGCCTCTGCTCTCCTTCAACATACGAACCTTCAGTTGCCAGTTATCCGAAGAATTTTTCATGGGTATGGAGGAAAACCCAGCCGACCCATTTTCTCTTATAGGTAATATCAGAGGAGTTCCCATAGTCTTTGACTCGGAAACCATCATTGCTGCTTTTCCCAACCTCTATGACGACGGTTCTACCACCTACACCATTCCTGCCGACACTCAACGAGCTGGGTGGATTACCATGAGAGGTGAAGTTCCAGTTGAGCTTGCCTTCGACCGGCACAAGCATCGTTTTGCTCCACTCCACTATGCTCTAGCAACTGTATTGGATAAGTGCCTCATAATCAAGTCTGGGGGCCATGACAAGATTACTGAAGCCCAAATGTTTCTAATGGAAGGAATTGTGGAGAACTGTGAGATGAACTGGGGAGCAATTTTGGTTGAGTGCATTAAAGTCAACATTGCCAAGTATAAGGAGAACATGGCAACTGGAAATCCTAGGCTCACTCATCACCTGATCATCAATCAGTTCCTTCGGTCCATTCCTACTATTCAGCATCTACTCATCAACGTTGGTGATCTTGAACCAGTCAAGATCAAGAAGTATGTTGCTGCTGACATCAGACGAGCTAGCATTTCAAGCAGATTTGGTCAGGAAGCACCACCAGTTCAGCCAAGTAGGAGACCAAGAAGGACAAGGACTCAAGCTCTTACGGCCATGTCATCCAGTCAGCCAGCTGATGATGGTCAGCAAGCTGAAGTTGCTCAGCCAAGTGTTCAGCCAACAAGAATTCAACCATCCAGGGGTCAGTCAAGAGCTCAGTCAGCCAGAGGTCAGCCAGCTACAACTGGTCAGCCAGCTGATATGCAAGAGGCTGAAGTTCATGAAAGGAGGCAACCTAGGAGGAGGAGACTGACATTGGCAGCTGATACTGCTGCAAAAAGACAGAAAAGGAATCCTGAACTCAATCCAGGTACCTTTGTTCCTTTCTCCCCTACTGCTGCAAATGATCCTGCTCCCAACTCTCCCCCTTCAAATCCTAATTCCCCAAACACTGCTCCTATAAAGTTTTTCCCTCCAATTAGGAATCCTACCTTTCATCCTAGACATTCCTACTGCCAGGCAAATCCAGTGCCTATTCCTCCTAACTGGGTCTTTCCTATAGACCATTTGCCTTACTTTGTTCAGTTTCTTCTCTCTTTCCATGAGGAGAAGAAAACTGACAAGCCCCCTGTCAACCCAGTCAAGTATATTGACCACAACCTCAAAAGGAGACCCTATGTGTTATACCCTGCCACTCCAAACCTCAGTCAAGAAGACTTAGTAGCCAATTATGGCAAGTACTTTGACCCTCTCCCTCTGCTCTGGAACAGATTCTATCTCTCTAATGATAGATTTGTTCAAGATGAGCTGGTCTACTTAGTCTGGACAATGTATAGCAAGGTTCATGAACTCCCATCTCTTCCCTCAAATGACCCCTTCCTGGTTGGCAGACTTGCACTGCCTGAAGATGATGAACTTAACCAGGACTGGGAACAACCTTCAGTAGACCCAGCCAAGTTAGCCCGTATCCAGAGAGCAGCCAATAAATATGTCCAGGATGCAGTTAACACTGCAAACCAAGCCTATATCGAACTCCACAGACGGATGGCCTCCATGCCAGGAGGAGCTTCCATGAGCACTGCCTTTCTAGATGCAATGACAAGTCAACCAGCACCTTTGATCACAGAATCCATTCCCACTATTCCTTATGTCATCCCTTCTTCTGTTCCTTTTGTTGTCTCAGCCACAACCATACCTGTTTCAGTTCCATCTCAGCCAACTACCATTTCAACATCCACTTTGCAACCTATCTCTCTACCCTCTTTCAATCCATCCATTGATGCCTCTTCTTCCATTCCTCCTACTACTGTTCCTCTCCCTACTCTACCAATTTCAGCTCCAGTCACTCAACCATCCATTCATATGCCAGTCAGTTTACCATCTGTTCCACCTGTGTCAGACACTCCCTCTTCTGTTCCAGAAATGTCAGCCATTCCTCTACCAGTCCCACTTGTGTCTGTCACTCCATCCCTTCCCATTCCTCCCTTAACTGATACCATTCCTACTCCTATCCCCATTGTGTCAGTTGCACCTGCTCCTCCAGCTGTTGTCCCAGCTGCTATTCTATTCTCTTCAGCTGACACTGCAGCTGCCTCTCTTCCTCTTCCCACAGCTGACATACCCTCTCACCCAAACCAGGCCTCCCCTTTGTTTGTTCTACTTGACCTCTCAATTCACACATCCCTCACCCTTTCAGTCAGTCCCTTGTCTACCTTCAAACCTACCCAACCTGAACTTTCTATAGAAGAAGCTTCTGAAAAATCTGTGGATCAATCCCCCCTAGACTCATCATCTGACTCCTCTAAGTCCACTTCTGAGGATGAGTCTCTTCTCAGCCCCTCTCAGTTAGCCTGTAGGAAAGCCAGAAAACAAAGGAAGATTGTCTCCAAGGCTTTGCTTCATCCTACTGGCACAAAAATTGTCTTTCCTGAAGACATGCCTACCCCTTCACCTGAGCCAAAAGCCCAAGCTCCTGCCTATCCCATGGATGTCTTCTTCCCACCTGACCCTGAGGATGCTAACATTCACACTTATCAGTTATTCTCCAATGAACCTGAACCCTCTCAGCCACCTGCTCCAGAATCTGCAACCCCCCTGGTTCTCTCTCTATGTCAGCCAAGCTAGACCTTCTGTATACCCATCATTTGCATATGAAGTCAGCCTTCATACACTATACCAACCAGCTTGCTACACTGCAACAGCAAGTAGCTTCTCTGCTTCCGAACCTTACCCAGATCATCACCATCCGAGGTACAAGCTGTCATTGCTGCTGGTGCTCCTCGTGAGGCCCATATGGATGACTAGCGGACCATATTACTTTACCAGCAAGAATGGTCCAACCGTGCCTTCAATGCTGAAGCAGCACTGCTTCAAACCATTCAGGAGGAGAAGAAGCAGAAAGCACGAGCTGATGCTTACATGGCAGAAAACAAGATTCTCGGCGGCATCGCTCGATGCTGATCGGCCGTGACACCGACATTGCAGAAGATATTGAAAAAGAACCGATGAAGCAGTAAGCACGCGAAGGCAATGTAGAACCAAGATGGCAAGTAGGCAACCAAGGCGAAGGAGAACAAGTGCGAGAAGCGAAGGCTGCGGCAAGCGAAAATGAAGCTGAAGTTGGTCCATCAGTTGAAGCAGTCAAAAACAACTGAAGGATCCACATCAGCCAAATGGACATTTCATCTCTCTAAACTCTGAACATCTTTGATAACTCATGTTTTATTTGTAGCTTACATTTGGAATTTTTCTTAAGTTTTCAGTCACTCCTCATATATTATCTGCTTGTTGTACTAACATCACTTTTGCAGGAACTTTAAATTTTTTGGCTTTCTGCTTTCAAAGTGAATGGTTTTAAGCAAATAGGAGGAGATTGTTGAATCTTGCACTTAATTAAGATTTGCTTAAAATCATTCCACTTGATTCTCAGCCAAGAAATTGAAATTATATTTGGTCAGCCGCATATCATTTTTGTCAGCCGCTTATTTCAGCTGACCCCTACGTGCTTAAGTGTCAGTTTACCTTTCCTTATTTGATTGATCATACAATTGTACTGACACTTTCCTACTTTGTGTTTTTGGTAGATATACTGCTAGATTATATCTCTCAGGATCTTTTGAGATCTTGCCTATGCCAAACACATTTTCAAATTCAAATGTGTTCCTAACGGGTTGCTTTTGAAGACTATCTATAAATACCCACTGGAAGCATTATTGAAGATTACAATTTTACAGAAGTCAAGAATCCATATATTTTCAATTTCTCTGTGACGTTGTCTTCCAAGAAAACTTTAGCTAGATATTTCTCTTTGAATATTTCCCTCTAGTTATTGTTTAGGCAAACACTGAGTGATACATTGCAAAATATTTAGAAATCAGTCAGTTGTCTCACGAGTTTGATTGTTTCTCAATCATTCTCCCAAAACACCGGTCTTTTGTTGTACACTGATCCATTAGAAGAGATCAAATAGATTTTTAATAAAATTAGTGCACTTCAAAAATCCAAGTCTGACCAACTTGGTAGTGGACGTAGCAGTTTATCTGTGAACCACTTCAAGTTCAACTGATTTGTCAGCCATCTCTTATATTCTTGCGAACTGACTCAACACTTAAGAAGTTTTTCAACTAATTAAGTGTCAGTCAGTTAACAACAATTGCTTACTTAAATTGTTCAGTTAGTTTGTATTTCAATTTCTTCTCTATATACAGTGATCAAACATTAAAAGCAAACTTCTTTTGAAAATAGTTGTGTCAGTCAGCTGACCAACTTTTATCATCTTAAGGATTTTCAAAGTGTCAGCCAGCTGACCAATTCTTCAGTTGACTGACAAATTTAAGTTTTCCGCTGCTAATCTTTTAAGCTTTACAAATCAAACCCCTAAGTTTTTTTTAAAGGCTATTCACCCCCCCCTCTAGCCTTAACGGTTGCCATCTGGACTTACAGAGGGGTTATAAACCAATGCCATAAATGGGATGTCATGGTTAATCTATTTTTCTATAAGGAGTCTAAGGAGTTTAAGGAACAACAAGAAGAGGACCTAGCGGTTGCCCCAGAATACCCAATAGACTATGGTGCTGAAGCACTTGGTCTTGATGCCCAGTGGTCTGGTCAAATCCTTGATCCACAGTGGAATGTTGATATCGGTGCCCCTGTCATCCCAGTTGTTCCTGCTGCTGTTGGGTGGACTCCTGATGTCGCACCAATTGCTTGTGGAGATGGATGGGATGTTGTTGTCGCATCAGCAATGGCTCCTCCTGCAACTGGCTGGGAGTGAAAATGGGTTCATAGAACGTGTTTTTTTGTTAGTACATTAGAAATGCAATCCTGTAATGGAGTATGGTTGAAATTGGCATAGGTTTAAAACGTTTTGGTGTTTATGTTGGTATTGAACAAATGCTATGTTTTTGTTTTGGTACCCCCCCCACTAAGTTTATTTGATTAGATTGAGGCTGCTTTTGTTTTACGTAATGGTTATACTATGTTCTCTTTAAATACCCGAGTCAATCTAAATTATTAATTTCTTTATTTTTTTTTTGGCTAGGATCCATACTACGGGGTCTGGTTATTGAGGGTGTTATAACGCAACTGTTCATTCTTGTTAAATGATGTTCATAATCTGGGACTTGATATTTTTTTAAAAAAAATGCATCTTCCCTGTCATTCGTTACCATACTAGGACTTGTATCTTTTTGCTTGTTTTCTTATGCTTTGTGGACGATTTGGAGTTTCTTGACCCTGCCTCTTGTGTTCACATTGTTTATGGCCTGCACTTCAGCCACAATCAGCCATGCTCCGTACAAATTGAAATTCATTGTCCATTGTGACTTAGTCAAAAATAACGCAACTAGAATTGAATCATGTGAATCATGTACGTTATAAGTTGTGATTGGTAAGGAATTGGAAAGTCATTTGGAAGAGATAGAGAAGCCAAACTCATAAGTTTTAAATCATGCGAAGTTCCTGTTTTAGGCTATTTTCTGAAATATTTTGTAGTGAATCCGTCCAAGGGAATGTTGTGATTTTTTGATATGTTGTATACTACTAGAAAAGACGTATTCAACGACGGAATTTTCAGCGACATAAATATTTCGTCTGCACATAGCGACGGAAATTGATCATCAGCACAGAAGTGATGTGATAATGTCTTCAGCAACGGAATTTCCGTTGCTAAAGGTGACCTTCAGCGACAGATTACTCCGTCGTTAAAGGTTTTCAGAATTTAATTAAAATTTAATTTCAGCGACAAAGTATTCTGTCGCTAAAGGTCACCTTTAGCGTCGGAAATTCGTTGTTGAAAATAAATTTTAATTAAATTCTGAAAACCTTAAACGACAGAGCATTTTGTCGCTGAAGGTCATCTTTAGCGACGAAAATTTCGTCACTGAAATTAAATTTTAATTAAATCCTGAAAATATTTAGCGACGGAGTATTCCGTCGCTGAAGATCACCTTTAGCGACGGGAATTCCGTCACTAAAATTAAATTTTAATTAAATCTGGAAAACCTTCCTCAACGGAGAATTCCGTCGCTGAAAGTCACCTTTAGCGACTGAAATTAATTTTAATTTAATCTTGAAAATCTTTAACAACGAACCATTCCGTCGCTGAAGGTCACCTTTAGCGACAGAAATTCCGTTGCTGAAATTAAATTTAAATTAAATTCTTGTATTTATAAAATAAATGTTTTTTTTGGTAAAATCCCTTTGCGTGTGTATGTGTGTATATATATATATGAAATATTATAATCATTTTAATGAATGATATTTTATTATTTAATTAATATTTCAAATATTAATTAAATAATAAAATATCATTCATTAAAATGATTAACATTAATATAATTACAAAAATAAAAATATTCACATTAATTTATACATTTAAGAAAATAATAACAAAATTATATAAATAGAATAAATTTGAATTTGCATGTGGTCATACTGTGCTGTATGTCTCTAGTACATTTCTTGATATGAATCATATATTGATTTTTTTACTCAATTTTTTATAAATATAAGTGATTTTTCTAGCTTTACAATATATCCTCTCATAGAGTTTTTCGAGCTGAGTTGAATCAAACCGGATAAAATCGTATTAATTGAACCGAATTACGCATATTGTATTTATATTGAGTGTTCATTGGTAGAATCTTTAACCGTTTCTAAACGTTTCAATGCATAGCACGTTTGAAACGCTGGAGTCTCATTTATAAATTTAGATGATATTCCCCCCGTTCCAAAATTACTGTCATGTTTACATAACACACGGATGAAGGAAAAACAATGAGACATCCCCTTGCATAAGTTTTTAATCAATTGAGTCTCTTATATTTTTTAACTGAAAAAAACACTTTGGGGGGGGGGCAGGGATAGATGACTATGGCATTATAATTAGAGGGACTCGCATTAAGGAACAATTTGTGCATTGCGATGCATCAATTTGTCCATGACAATGCATCAATTTGAATCATGATTCACAATATGGATTTGCGATGCAGCAAATCCCGATGCAGAAATTATATTCCTGCCACACAAATTGGATTCTCGATGCATAATTGGACTATCAATGTACAAATTGGATTCCCAATGTAGAAAATCCCAATGCACAATCGTGAAACTGAACTGTGAACCTATACAAATCGAATTATCGTGGTTTTGTTCAATTTAGTTTAAACTCAATCTAGATATGCGCGGTTGAGATCGATTTGATATTTTACGAACATAGGGTGGACAAACAGATTCTGGTTACATTTGTATCTCGACCTGATCCGATCAACTACAACCCAATTGGATCACATATTTTTTCAAAATTTCGTTTAGCGAGTTACTCTAACTCAAACCCCAATTAATTTGTTCATTAAGGTATCATAGTCTTTTTGCCTAAAAAGTGTATTTTTCTAGTTACAAAAGCATGGTGACCTGAAGCGGTTAATAACTTTTTAAAAGGGACTGATCCGAAATTTACCGAAAAAACAATTGACTTGATTATTAATATTAGTTTGATATGTAGTTTTTTTTTATAAAAAAAACTCATGTGTGTGTGGTTCACGTGACGATATAGGAGACGCGAAATAACGACGACGAAGAGGTTTTTGTTATATATTAATTTAAATTAAATATTTCAACCCGTTTGATATAATTTGAATTTTGATGGGTTTCGACCCGTTACCCATTCTAACTCAACTCACCAAATTTTCAGGTCTAGGTAAAAGGGATTACTTTTATTGTTGTAGTTAGAATCCCATAAAAATATTCACATTATAACTTAATTTATATATTTAAGAAAATAATAACAAAATTATATAAATAGAGTCAATTTGAATTTGCACGCAATCATACTGTGTTGTCTCTCGCACATTCATTGATATGAATCATTGAATTATTATTTTAACTCATTTTTTTTTATAGAATTAAGTAATTTTTCTATCTTTATAATATATTATCTCATCGAGTTGCGAGTTAAGGCGGGTTGGGCTGGGTTAGATGCCCGTTTAACCCACAACTGGAGCTGTCGAGCGGACTGGACCGACTCGCAAAATGACCATCGGGCTTAGCTTAACGTCGGGCCAAACAAATGTCGGGTCTCATAAAACTCAAGCCCAATCCATATCAACCTCGAGCATCTGGGATTGACCGAAGCAATGCCTGTTGATTCAATATCGCTCACACAAATAACATTAACAAGAAATATTAGTGTTTAGAGATCTACCTGCCAGTTAAATAGTGGGTTACGGGTTAGCCCGCCCTGCCCCGCCAACCCACAACAATGCTCACTGGACCAAACATAAAAGTCGGTAGAGCCAACAAAAAAGGCCCAATTGAACGGGTCGACAGCCCATCCAATATTTTGACGGGCCGAGCTTCACATATTGACGATCCACAAAATAGCAAGCTAACCCATTGCCAGCTCTAAAAGTCAAGTAGAACCGAAATTACACATGACCCATGGGACCTAAATCCCAGCTCGGCATAATATCGGGTGGGCTAGGCTGGCCCATTGGGACGGGCCAATTTTTGATAGTTTTGATATAAAAAAGCTGAAATATTTGAAACCAGTTTCCATCGCGAACCTTAAATTGGTTACTTGACTTAATGCATCGCAATGCATAAATTAAATTATGTAATTTAAATTTATGCATCACGATGCATAAATTAGATTTGGTAATTTAATAATATTAGAGGGATAAGTGTACCATTAGTCCTTGAACTTTGGCAAAGCACATCATTAGTCCCCAAACTTTCAAAAGTTTTACCACTGACCTAAGTAGGTCTTTTTTGCTCATCGGAGGTCCCTAGCCCTAACGCCGTTTGTTTATTTCCGTTAAGTGAACATGTGTCACTCACATGCACAAAATAAGGGAGTTATGTGTAACATCATCAAAATAGGGGGGGGGGTAATGTGAAGATTTTAAATCCAAAAGAAATTTTTAAAAATAAAACCCAAAACCCAGCCATCATAATCACCGACACCATCTACAAACCCAGTAACATACCAAGCCCCACCATAGCCCCTAGCGACCTTCTGCTTGTTCCAGCTTCGACATTCTGTTATCGCCTAGGTCCAGTGTAGACATATGTGAAACCTCATAAAGCCCTTTCACATTCGAAGTCGTCTCAATTTGATGTAACAATTTTAAGTCGGCAAAATTGTAAACAAATATCTTCTGCTCCAAAACAACAACAATTCTTTCCCGCCGGAGCTGGACACCGCGGACCTCCGATCGGAATGAGAGCTTGCC
Organism: Codonopsis lanceolata; assembly: GCA_013146195.2. Lineage (NCBI taxonomy): Eukaryota > Viridiplantae > Streptophyta > Magnoliopsida > Asterales > Campanulaceae > Codonopsis > Codonopsis lanceolata. The sequence goes on along the minus strand of CM028381.1, from coordinate 111,087,718 downwards.
GATGCACCGGCTCTGGTGATCGTCCCAAATCATGACCTTATTGAGAGGGTACTGAGGGTCGGGCCCACCACCAACTAAAGCAAGTATATTGCATCTAAACAAAGATCTCAACAACACCAATTCCGCCTTTTGAAGTCCCTGAAAATCTCACGGAAGGGGTCACAATTGTAAATTTGAAAACCGTGGTCAATCCCGCTGGCAAAACAGCCGTGGTCCTGGTTGAACGACATGTGGAAGAGCGATGGAAGAGACGGCGATTGGGATGTCCTGATTGCAAGAGGTTTAACGGCATCGCCAACTAATTAGATGTGGCCATTCTGTCCGAAGGCCGCTTTTATCGGGGGAAGCATGGAGGGGAAATCGTCGGCAAATTGAGAATTGCTGTTGACTGGATCGTGGTTGAGGAGGTCGGAATTAGGGTTGGGGTTCGGCCAGGGAGGGGAGAAGGCGGAGAGGGTGGCCATGGACGGATGAAACAACAATGAATCTGGAACCTCATGTTTATGGAATATAATTTGGGTTTTATTTTTAAAAATTTCTTTTGGATTTAAAATTTTCACATTACCCCCTTATTTTGATGATGTTACACATAACTCCCTTATTTTGTGCATGTGAGTGGCACATGTTCACTTAACGGAAATAAACAAACGACGTTAGGGCTAGGGACTTCCGATGAGCAAAAAAGGCCTACTTAGGTCAGTGGTGAAACTTTTGAAAGTTTGGGGACTAATGATGTGCTTGGCCAAAGTTCAGGGACTAATGGTACACTTATCCCAATATTATATTATAAAATTTAATAATATTTAATTAACTAAATTAAATTGGATTTGGTAATTTAATAATATTATATTATGCATCACGCACACACACACTTTAATTTATTAAATTAAATTAAATTAAAGATATAAACTATAAATTAAAAGTATAAATTAAGAAAAAAAATCAAATAAAACGGTTTTTTCTATTTAGTAAACTAAATTCAAGATAAACAAAGACAATTTAAATTGTGTTATATTTATAAGTTGATAACTAAAAAAACATAAAAAAAGCCCTAGGTATAAATATCAATTTAAAGACAGTATAAATTGAATTATTATTAACTTGTTTCAAAAACAATATAAATTAAATTACAATCAAAATGCAAATATAAATGAAAAAGCATAACACTAAACTTAGGTATAAATACAGCTTATCTGTAGATTCTGTACCTAATCTCAGACCCTCCCTCTTTCTAAACGGCGCTCACTCCCTGTCCTCTCTCGTCGCACGGCGTTCGCCCCTTCGCTGTCCTCCATCGCCGACCTCAATCTTGCCATCTCCAACCAGACAGTTCTCAACCCCTCTCTCAGATCCAACTGCCGCCGCTCTTTATCCAGCAGATATCCCGCGTGCGTGCTCCGGCTCTCTTCGCAGTATTCCCCCGGTTCGCGATCGCTCCTCAAGGCCAACGGTCAGGTACGTTTTATCTCCACATTCCACTCCTTTATATGCTTCTTCGACAGCTTGTGCTAAGAATTTGTTATCTCTATCATGTGCAACTGCTTGACAATCACCAGAAACAAACCATTTTCAGTGCGGAAAATAAGGTAGCTAGGTTACTTTCGAATATGATTAGTTCAATGAAGAACAGATCTTTTCGCTCAAGAGGATTGTCAAGAACAGATCTTTTAACACACACACATAAATGAGCCAAACCATCAGATCAATGGCAAGCCACTAAAGAATAATTCCGAAGATGGTCAAGCCATTAGAGCAGATTCAATGATCTTTAGAGCAGATTGCTCAAATTGCTGAACTTGATAAAGCCCAAATTGGAAGAAGAAAGATGTAGACAAATGGGAGATTGAAAAATGCTGCTAAGCTAGAGAAATTATTAAAAGAAAAGAAAAGAAAATAGCAGTTTACAGAAAACTCGGAGATTGATATATGTGTAATATTAATTACTTACCATTGGCATCCAGCATGATCGGGATTCAGGGAATAGACGAGAGAAGAAATCAATGAAATCAAAGTTATGGTAATGTTGCTTGGGAAAAGATGGTCAAAATGGAAATCTATGCGTCTAATATCAGGTATGACCAACATGTCGATTTAATTAATTTAACTGTTCAATCAAAATTAAGACTTAATCAAGTCAATTATCTCAATTTGAAAAGGATCTATAAATTAAAATTATATGAGAGAAATTAAAAAAAGGAGGGGAACCTACATATATGGAGAAGTCATGACTTGCCAGACTATATTAAAATGTGGTCCGCCTAATAGCTCAAACAGCTACAATTGGAACATTATTTAATTCAACTCAGATAATCTATATGAATCTCTTCAGACACTATACACTCCCATTATCAGCAACAGTAAGTTATGCTTTGGAATTCACAATGTGAATCTTTACCAGGAACATTAATTCAATAGGATAAAATTGCATGCACACAAACAACCTGTCAGTTCCAAAAGGAATTCATCAGGTGCGTGCTTGTGCTGACTTTGTCATGAAGAACTAGTCAGCTAAGAGCCACCGACACCTTAACACAAAATTTCCAACAAAAATTTCGATATCGACATACTTGGGGGGCACGTATATATAAGTATATCTATAATTTTTATTATGAGTACTTATATGACAATAATAACATAAATGGATTATGTTTTTTTTTTTTACAAGTAAGAAGTGTTGTAAACAAAGTGTGACAAATCAGGTACACCTACGTGAGCGCCTACTCAAGTGGATGACAATTGTGGCCTTAGATTGTGGCAAATATCAAAGTATAATTGTGTACATCTAAAAATATATGTTGAGATCTAAAAAAAAAACAGATCTGGTCGGAATTCGAACTTGTTAGCCTTAGCCAGCCTTTACTCGCATCTCGCCCCTTGAAAAAGCGAGAAAAGCGACTGCCCTAGGTCACAAAAGCTAAAATGTCTTGACTGACCTCTCGCGAGGCGCCGACCCCTCGCCTTGCCTCAGGCAGTCGAGGCGCTCACCTTTAATAACCATGACTGGGAGTCTACTCAAAAGATTATAAAATAACAATCCACAAACTCTACAAACTCTACAAAAGAATTAACCAAAAACCCAATTGGATCTGTGCACCAAAAAACAACAATTGAAGAATAGCATTATTCAAAACAGACGGCCTTTCCTCATTGTCAAATGCACTTCTATTTATCACCCTCCAAATAAGAACAAGGGAATATTCTCTAAATCAAGTCCCTTCTCCCGCTTTTATACAAAGACCAACATCAAAATAATTCCTTGATGAGGCATCACCCACGAAAGATTGAATAGACTAAATATCAAGTTCCGCAACTCCCTCACCACCTTGCAATGAAGCACGAGATGGTGAACACTCTCTCCATTCCCTCTACACATAAAACACCGATTCACATACACTTCGCTACGCCTCCACAAATTATCCCCGTGAGAATTGCTTCATTTATTGCCTCCTACACAAAAAAGAAATCTTGTCGAAGCCTTAGACTTCCAAATAGCTTTCCGAGGGAAAGAACCCTTTTCAAAATACACTATGCCTAAAAAGTATGATTTAACTGTGAATTTTTTTTCTTAGATCTCCCCCAAATGACCCTATCTTCGATATCCCTTTCGATATGATGCAAATAAATTATCTCAAAAAAATGGGTAAAAAACTTCATTCCCAATTATGAAAGTTATTCTACGTGACCCTGCCATTCTCAAAATAAAGATATGAACTACGTTTGCTTCTTTATCAATTGCAATATTAAATAGAGTAGGAAAATCTCTCCACAATTCTAAATCGCATATCCCGGCACCACTCATCTTTCTAGACATTGGATCCTCTTCCTATTTCAAAAGAGATATTCCGAGCAAACGAGTCCCAACCTTTCCTTATCCCTTTCCAAACTCCCACCCCATAAGTCAAGAAAATCTCATTAGGAAACCAAAAATGATTCCCTTCCCTAAATTTGCTAACCACCACTCTCCATCAAAAGAGGATTTCTATCGATCATAACCACTTGATAGTAAATGGTTATGATCGATAGAAATCCTCTTTTGACTGAGAGTGGTGGTTAGCAAAGATGAGTGGTGCCGAGATTTGGGATTTGGAATTGTGGAGAGATTTTCCTACTCTGTTTAATATTGCAATTGATAAAGAAGCAAAGGTCGTTCATATCTTTATTTTGAGAATGGCAGGGTCATGTGGAATCCATTATTTAGAAAGAACTTTCACAATTGGGAAATGAAGTTTTTGACCCAATTTTTTGAGATAATTTATTCGCATCATATTGAAAGGGATATCGAAGATAGGGTCATTTTGGGGAGGTCTAAGAAAAAAAATTCACTGTTAAATCGTACTTTTTAGGCATACGGTATTTTGAAAAGTCTTCTTTCCCTCGGAAAGCTATTTGGAAGTCTAAGGCTTCGACAAGAGTTCTTTTTTGTGTAGGAGGCAATAAACGAGCAATTCTCACGGGGATAATTTGTGGAGGCGTAGCGAAGTGTATGTGAATCGGTGATTCATGTGTAGAGGGAATGGAGAGAGTGTTCACCATCTCGTGCTTCATTGCAAGGTGGTGAGGGAGTTGCGGAACTTGATATTTAGTCTCTTCAATCTTTCGTGGGTGATGCCTCATCAAGGAATTATTTTGATGTTGGTCTTTTGTATAAAAGCGGGAGAAGGGACTCGATTTAGAAAATATTCCCTTGGGAGTGTTCTTATTTGGAGGGTGAGAAATAGAAGTGCTCTTGACAATGAGGAAATGCCTTTGTCTGTTTTGAATAATGCTATTCTTCAATTGCTGTTTTTTGGTGCACAGACCCAATTGGGTTTTTGGTTATTTCTTTTGTAGAGTTTGTGAATTGTTTGAGTATTTTATAATCTTTTGAGTAGACTCCCAGTCATGGTTATTAAAGGTGAGCGCCTCGACCGCGTGAGGCAAGGCGAGCGGTCGCTTTTGTGACCTAGGGCAGTCGTTTTTTCAAGGGGCGAGATGTGAGAAAAGGCTGGCTAAGGCTAACAAGTTCGAATTTCGACCAGATCTGTGTTTTTTTTTGCGATCTCAACATATATTCTTAGATGTACACAATTATACTTTGATATTTGCCACAATCTAAGGCCACAATTGTCATCCACTTAAGTAGGCGCTCACGTAGGTGTACCTGATTTGTCACACTTTGTTTACAACACTTCTTACTTGTAAAAAAAAAACATAATCCATTTATGTTATTATTGTCATATAAGTACTCATAATAAAAATTATAGATATACTTATATATACGTGCCCCCCAAGAGTGTCGATATCGGAACTTTTTGTTGGAAATTTTGTGTTAAGGTGTCGGTGGTTCTTAGCTGACTAGAACTTATATACACGCACCTGATGAATTCCTAAATGTTCCTGGTAAAGATTCGCATTGTGAATTCCAAAGCATGACTTACTGTTGCTGATAATGGGAGTGTATCGTGTCTGAATAGATTCATATAGATTATCTGAGTTGAATTAAATAATGTTCCAATTGTAGCTGTTTGAGCTATTAGGCGGACCACATTTTAATATAGTCTGGCAAGTCATGACTTCTCCATACATGTAGGAAGCAACGACACCTCCCCCAAGGAAGAGAGTCATGTTTCGACACACCTGGAACACGCCACCAAAAGTGTCACTTTTCGACACTCATGGACACTTTCCGAAACTTCAGGGGCCAAAGTAATAATTTATAAGGGTTCAAAAATGTAAATTTTCATTAAAATGCAACTAATATATTTTTTCTCCTACAATGGTTAAAAACATTCCTTAGAAAGGACATGCGATAGTCTAGCTTTTTATTGTGAAAGTAGTGTATATCTATTAGCTCTCTAGTCTCTAGTAGTTATGGTGCTGTTGAAATTATCTCACTTACTGATTACTGACAGAAATTCCTCATGATGAACAGGGCCGGCCCTGAGTTTCGAGAGGCTCATGGCAAAAAAAAGGGTGGGCCCTTTATAAAAATGAAATCATTTAAAGTATTGGGAAAAAAAAAGTAAAAAGTTAATAGCAAGAATTGAACCCAAAATCTCTCATAATCTACCAAGTATGTTAACCATTGAGTCATCTATTCTATACTAAATTAATCAACACGTTATAACTTATATACAGTTCACAGACTACTAAATTAATCAACACGTTATAAGTTATATATAGTTCACAGACTTAAAAAAATAACAAACTAAAGTAAGTGATAACCTAGGATCCGAACCTGTGACCTCTACTTTGAATCATGCGCATCTTAACCACCGGGTGAAACCAATCAATTGTAAACCTTTTTGACACTATAATATATATACTAAATATAAGGTAATACCCAAACATTTGGGGCCCTAAAAATTGGGGGCCCATGGCGATAGCCCCTCTTGCCACCCCCCAGGACCGGCCCTGATGATGAATTATGCTTTCCTGAAAGTTCTTTTATGCTATGTTTTTCTGTTGCTGTCATTTAGTTGACATATTCATGCCTACTAAAATATTGGATGCTAGTTTTATTTTGGTATCTTTTAGTGTTTTTGTTAATGGACAGATGCATACATAGGTTTGGTTTTAGAATTATGTTTATGCTGTGTTAACGCCAACTTGGAAATGTTAAAATTTGGATACAAGTTCTTGTAAACAATTTCGGCCTTGGGTTTTATTCTTAACATGAATCTTCCTTGGGTTTTATTCTTATTTTTTTGGCACAAGATAGTTTTGATTTAACATTAACTAATATATTTCTTCATTCTCACATTGAATCATTTTTTTTTTAACTTTTCCAATTGTTTTGCCACTGTAGATATGTGTACAAAATATCCTTATATGTGATTTATGTAAAAGAGAAACATAAATGTGCTTATGAATATGAGAACTGTCTTAACATTAATGCTATTTTACCTCTTCTAATTTTCAGGTAGTGATGGCCATGTTGTTCAAGGTAATTTTGGGCTCTCCTATTCTGTGTTCTCTAAGACTATTAATTTTATTTGTTTGCTCATAGGCACCTATACGTGAAATCATTGTTAGTATTGTAGAAACTAGATTGTATAAGTTCTTATATACAAGTTGTCAAGAATTCAACTGAATAAAAACACCAGAATGAAGTACAGTCTTAGCTTAGGTTGACCCAACCGTTTGCAAAAGCATTCCTGTATACTTTTCATTTTTGGCAACTCTTGTCCGTGGGTTCTTATTAGGGGTGGTCACATGATAGAGGGGATCATAGCAGAAAAATTGTTAGAGTAACTTCTTTCTTTGGTTGGTTAATCCATGCTGGTTTTATAAATTTTGGAATAATTTTTTTTATAGGTAAGTGTGATCTCTTGTTGGTGTGGGAATTGGAACCCAAGGACGTCAAGGTCGTTACCTGAGTGCCCTTGTGTCATAAATTTTGAAATAAATTGACTAAATTTATTAGCTTATTTATTCAGGTTATACCTGCCAATTACTTATCAACATAAATATTTATTCAGGTTATGCCTGCAAATTTGTGTGTTCTGTGAAGTCATCTTTCCTTCCTCTTAAAACCAAAAAAAGGAAAAGAAAAAGAAAAGACTGTAATGTGCATTTTACAGGTAGATTATTTGGTATTTATGGCAGAATAAATTTACCAAGCCTGAAGAAACTCTTGGAGTAGGTTCAAGCATTAAACCAGCCAAGTATTCAAATTTTTTGTACCATTGGCATTGTTAATTATTTTTGTTGAAATTCTTGTTACTTGCCTTTCGAACTATGATCCACTCAAGGGCATGTTCCCTGTCCGTGATTGTTAGTTTATATGGTTGTAATGTTATTGGTTTTTTATGGTGCTTTATGCCTTTTTCATTGTTAGGATCCAGAGAAGATTTCAGCCTATCGCGATAGAAGGTTTCCTGGGTCGCAAGAAGAATTTGAGCATGCACTCCAGACTTCAATCACTATTTATGTTGGCAACATGTCCTTTTATACTACAGAAGAGCAAGTTTATGAGTTGTTCTCTCGAGCTGGAGAAATAAAAAAGATTGTTATGGGTTTGGACAAGAACACAAAAACTCCTTGTGGCTTCTGCTTTATTATGTAAGTTTAAATATTTTTGGTATTGACCATTGTTTTGTAAATAGTTCAGAAAATTTCCATTTTCACTTCAAACTCTTACAATTCTAAGCCTTTCATCATCGCATCGCTGTTAAGGTAGCCTTGTTTGCCTTCGCCTTTGCATTGTATGATGACATTTTGCCTTATGTTGAGATTAGAAATACCATTTTGACCTTTTAGAGGTTGCTACATGCTCTGAATACTGAACAATGATATAATTGCAGATCAGCTGTTAATAATCTCAAGTCTGCTGGTTCCATCCTAGCTCATTGTTACCGACTCTGTCACTATAAAATTCTTGAATTCTCACATCCCCTTTTGTCTATCATGACATATTTTCCAGATTATAGTTTTTTATAATTTTATGTAGTGTGTCATATATTCTCAATAAGGATGTTATGTGCCAAGTCTTTGAAGGACTAAGGGAGCAAAGCAATGAGTTATGTAATGTGTGCTTGTAGATAATTAGATAACAAAAATTGTTGGTGAGTGAGTCCCCTGCAAAAAAACATGCTGCAACAAAGATCCATGATTACAACCAAGTGAAGTAAGAGGACAGTCACCAACCGTGTTCCCAGATCATAGCCTAACAATCTACCTTAAAGCCAATGGTGTGAGAATGAATATTTCTATGTACTTCAGCTCATTGGGTAATCTCAATTGTGTTGAATTTAAATTTTGGTAATAATAGACGTGCCTTATTGGAAAAATGCTTTACCCGACCTTCATAGATATGATAGCACCGCTGGGACCATCTAGTTTCTTGTGGAAAATATTCTTTAAAAAAGAGAAATAAATATGCAGATTTATTAAAATTTGAATTTTGTTCTTGTCAGGTACTACTCCAGGGAAGATGCTGAAGATTCAGTGAAATATATAAGTGGGACAATTCTTGATGATCGTCCTATTCGTGTGGATTTTGATTGGGGATTCCAAGAAGGAAGACAATGGGGACGTGGTCGAAGTGGTGGACAGGTGATGTTCCTGTCATTGACTTATTAAATTTTTGCCCTCTATTTTGTCTGATTCATGCTTTCTTTGAAGTGGTGAACAGATGATGTTCCTTTCAGTAACTTTCTAATGTTAGTCCTCGTTATCTGATTCATGCCTTCTTCTTCAGGTGAGGGATGAATATCGCACCGATTACGATCCTGATATCCTTTTAATATAGTTGTGTTGCTGTCAGTTTGGTATTTGAATGTTAAAAATAAATTTTAGTTCTGTTGCTTAACCGCTAACCTGCCCTGCTGAAATCCGCATTTCATCTTTATATGATCTAATGCTGGTTTTAGTTGTGTATTGCTTATGTCCTGTTTAATAGTTTTTGAAGCTGCATTGCCTCCAGGGTTGTGAGCTTGCATTCAAAACTTATTTAGGCAAGGTTTTGTTTCCTTACCTATTATAGGATTTGTGCCTCATGTTGTCATGTTTCTAAGAACAAAGTGATAGCTTAACCGTAGGAAAAAATTTACATGGTTGAGTTTATGGTCAGGTTCATACTGCCATTGTGTTGTGTTAGGTTAATACCATCTCTTGGTTAAATTACCATACTGATCTAATTATCCTCTCTCCAGGTGGCTGCTTGTTTGTCAACTCTTGGCATGTTAAATGGGTTATAGTGAAAGATCCTTTTTTTTTTCAAATAACAAAAACTTTGTGGAGAACAAATCTCAAACCTTTGGTCTCTGGAAAACACATGGCTACCCCTCAAGTTTCTAATTTATAATTGGAAAAAGATAAGTTTTGATTGCTTCAGCTTTCCTTGACGGTTCATACGTAGAGGTGGTTATGGAAAGCTGGTTCAGAAAGAGTTGGAAGCACAAAGACAATTAGTAGATTATGGTGTTGGATCATTGGGCTCTTTCCCACCTGCTGTGCAGCCTCAGCCTCATTGTAAGCTCGCAATCCATGTCATTTGTGTCTTCCTTTTTTGGGTATTGTGAATAATTATTCAACTCAATAACATCGCTTTTGGTATAAAGTTACTCTATTCACCTTTAGTATCTAACGCGTCCCAATGTGCATTTGCAATCATATAGTGTGATTATTAAGGGTATTCATGTACGTGTATTACCAAAATGGCCTAAATGTCAACTTTCTAAATTCTAAAAAACTAAAATGGGACACTCAGTAACGGATGGCGAGAGTATTTTTCACAAACTTGATGGAAGTGTATGGACATGCTTGATACACTCACTCTCGCCCAAAACAAGAGGCACACTTTGAGGTATTTCACAACTAGATGAAGTGGTTGAAAAGCTACAAGTCCCTAAAATACTCGTAGCATGTGTGTGGCTACATGTACAACTTGCTTTGGTTGATTTGACTTGGTAATCCTCATGCACAAGGATATTTAACTTACTGCGCTAAAGGTAACTTTCCCCAAGGAAACATACATCTCTTTTTGGGACAAACTAAAGAGGAAAGCATAGTTTCAATACTTTCTATACTTTAAGAGTACACATTATCGTTTTGATTTGTTTGCATTGTGGTTGGAGTACATCCTGTGTAAAATGAAATTTTTGCAAAGAATACTACTAAATGTTTCTGCTATCTGTTCTTATCCAGCCTTGAGAAACTGGGTTATAAGTTATCGATTGCATGTAAATTGATATGAACCACAAGTTGCATGTGGCTACATAATTAGAAAGTGGAGACGCGAAAGCAAAAATAGGATTTTTTTTGAAGATTAAGCCTTTGATTTGATTCGGGGAATTTGTTGTGAGATTTCGTGTATTAATACTATATCATTTGCATAGTTTGAGCTTTACCAATTTGTTGTGAGATTTCGTGTATTAATACTATAAATTGATACTTACTTTTTTCAACTGCCATATGTGGTTAAATGTGTATTTCACAGGATGATGATTGTTAATGTGGTAGATGACACTAGTTTATAACCTGTTGATCACCAGTGTTGGAAAGTAAAAAAGCCGTAGGCCCTCAGTCACTTATTTGTGTGAACATACAACATATTATTACTCCCTCCGTTCCAAAATAATTGTCATGCTTTTCTTTTTTGTCCTTTCCAAAATACGCCATCCGTTCTTGGTAAAGAATCCCCATTTGAAAGCCAAACTGACACTTTTAGTAGCTCATTAGTGATAAATTGACACTTTTATACCTTAATTTTTGAAAGTGGACTCTTTAAGTGAAACATCCCAAAATGAAATAGTGGACTCTTTGCCCAGAAGAGAGGGAGTAATTGTCTTGTTTCTACACTTTTTTTTTAGGAAAACACTCTTACCACTTTACCCTTACTTTTTCTTCATATTTTAATTATACCAATATTTATAGTAAAGTCAATTAACTTTTCTTAAACGGTGTGCTGGATCAAATAAGACGATTATTTAAGAATGGAGGGAGTATTTCATATCCTAACGTGGTGTGGGAAGGAATCAAGCATGACATCTCACTTTGTGGGGCTCTTCCACCACTGGGACACCCCTAAGTTTTTTTTTTTGGGACCAATATTGGGATAATTTTTTGCGCTACTTTCATAAACTCTGCTACTTGTTATGCTTTGTGTAATTGCTTTGTTCACTGTAGTTGTTGCCTTTCATATCCTGCAGATGGAAGACACGGAGGAAATCATCATGGTCATGGGGGCTTTCAGCGACAGGGTAGAGGTATTACAGGCGCTATGAAGAACGACTTTTCATACTCAACTCTTTCATCTGTTTTTACTCTATAGTATGATAACTTTGAGCACTTATGCAAACTTAGATTTCCATCGGAAGCGATATAGGGATGATGATCGCCATGATCGTCACGGGCCAGAGATTTCAAAGAGGAGCTCAGACCATGAATCTCATAGAAACTCGGATCACGACTCCAGGCCGGTAATGTTTTAAACTTTGCATTTCCTTCGTAAATGTTTTTCTTTAAAATATTGGTTGCTTAGTCGAACTGAAAAGGGACATGTTATAAATGCATGCTTACGTTCCAATGTGAATGACACCTTTTGATCAATGGTATGGGCATCCATGATCACAATTGCTGATAGATGATTTTCAATCTTTTGTGCCCACATGCTACACTTTTTCTCTTCTTTTGGATGGGTATGTTTATGCATGGGAAACAGACTCCTTGCTCCTAAAATGCACAGCAGAAAAAAGCTGATGTATTCCAAAGGAGTGGAGTGAAATTTGGAAGGACAAAGTGTGGATCCCAAAACAATTATGAGTCAACCATGTGGATTGGTGAGAGGCTAGAACACTTATTGTTGGGCCGGGTTCACCGACTTCCCTATCACACATGTAACACGAGTCAAAATTGAGACATTTTTGTTGGGATCCTTTCAGTGGCAGCTTTCTTTGTTTATACCGGCAATTCTCATCTAACCAGTACTCCTTTTAATTTAACAGGAAAAGAATCCACGTTTCCGTGAGCGCGGTGACTCTGATGACGAGGAAGATGACCGGAAGCGACGGCCTTAGCCAGAAGTCTTCCCACAGTTAAGGGTGAAATTGAATCCTGTAACTGTAAGCCGTATAGTTTTGTTGGGAGCCTTGTTCAGTCATAGTTGCTGCGCACAAGTAACTTAGCTACATTCTTAACTGAGATTTGTCGTATTGGTGGCTTAGATTTGCTAGTTAGATGCTGTATACTAGTAGTTGCTAGTTAGAAGCTCGTATGGGTCCTTTGAAGAAAGTAATCCTGGTTGTGGGACAATGATCTTGGAAAAAATGGAAATATTTATCCATGTACTTGAACAGTTGTATGGTTGGTCTTGAATTTTTTTTGTTTTGGCAGAGAATAGCAAAAGGCACTATAATCATTCAAAGAATCAACATGACCCCTTCCAACCACAACCTAAAACCAACTAGTTTTTGTTTTGCTAACTCGAACTGAAAAAACTAAACTGATATTTTTTTTTTGTAAGAGCCATTAAAGTGACATGTATAGTCCACCCCCATGGTAACTATGCAATTCATCAGCTTCAAGCATTGTTCAACCGGAAAATGTCATTGAACACGTACAAACTTGATTGCAGTGTTGGCATCAGATCGATGAAACATCTGGTTGAACTTAATGAGCTAGGTGACGATCTTCTGGCCTTCGAAAGTCAGCATCGATGATTGCTGGAATAGGCTTGCCAAATTCGCACGATCCATCGAAAGTTGAATAGTAGTGCTCGACGAACATCTATCGTTGCCTGGAATTTGGTCGACGGTGCTGTTTGAATTGCTTTGGTTACTTGACGGATGATAATGGAAAGAGTGATAATTTGCTGATATAATTGAGTTGCCACGTGGAGCATCAAAATTGTACCCTTCAGTTGTGTATGGTACAGTGACATTGTGGGGGAACAGAGATGCGGCGACGTATAGCTGTTTGTGTAGGTAAAATATGTTCGTCTCTGCTGCTTCTGTTACTCTTGTTTGTTTAGTGTTTATGTGCGTAAGCTCCTATTCAGTTGTGACATTTGATCTGACTCTGAGCAACTGCTTTACCCTTTGCCTGCTAATCACTTTATTTACTTATTTACCCATCTCATCCTTTTTATCATTTTTCATTCTTGGTTGGAAGTGGATGCCATGGACGACTGGAGAGTAGGATCGAAAATTTCCAGCAATCTTCAAATAGGCCAGCAGTAATTGCTTGGGGGCGACAATGCATAATTGAGTAGCTATTTTGTTGAACAATTCAATACTCCATCTATCCTTAAATTATTGTCTTATTTGATTTTTTTGTCGAACTGAATATTTTTCAATTACAAATTTGATGTGTAGTAATTTTTTATTCTTGGCTTAAATAGAAATTTAATCACTATACTTTCACACTTTTTTCGTTGAGCTCACCGTACTTTTTTATCTTTTTAATTTGGTGACTATATTTGACCAATCACACCCTAGGGTCACCGAATGTCATTTCTGTTAGTTAGATGGACATAAATATTTGAAAAGACAAAAATGCCCCCTAACCTTTGGAAGGGTACGATGCAAGTTCATCACTCCATTCAATTGGTAACTATTGACCCGATGCACGGATTAAGAAAAATAATTGACTTGATTATTTATATTGATTTAATTTAATGTGTAGTTTTCTTTAAAGCCCATGTGTATGTGACACATAATTAAAGTAGAGTGAAAAAGTAGGGATAAAGTGATAAAAGTGATGTTATAAAAAAGTAAGTTTTAGCTGGACAATTATTTTGGGGCGAACGAAAAAGGAAAGGATGACGATAATTTAGAGATGGAGGGAATATATTTTTAAATTTTAATTTTTCTTAAATAAATTACAACTAATTAAAATAAAAATTGATACCCATTTGATATTTTAGATATTTTAAAATTATAATTGTCTAAAAAAATTAAAACACATTAAATTATTCATGAATTTTATTAAACACTTGTAGATCATCTTTTTTAAACTCACTTTCAATATAGATTTGTTTATTCAATCACCCAAAAATTGATTTCAAACAAATACATGACAAGTAAAATTACTCGAGCACAATCTTTGAATCATAGAATACCAAGTTGAATTTCAAGAAGAAGAATAAGCACCAGAGTTCATATTTACTTTAAATAACCCCACATTGATTAAATAAAAGCTGACCATATAATCTATAAAATTGATCAATTAAAGTAGTAGCTTAAACTTTAACTTTAACACTTCTAATTACAAAACAAATTACTAAATTCGAGATTATAAAAAGCACAAAATTGGGAAATAAAGTAATGATAGAACCTAACCGATCTCTTGGAGGGAAGCCCCACTAGCAACAACATCATCGACAATAAACTTGACATTGGATTTGTCCGAGGCACGACCCTTTGCCTTCCTGCCAAGGAGTGATTTCCTATCCTTGTCTAGCTTGAGCTTGGTCACGACCACCTTGGAAGGGTTGATCCCAATGTTGACAGTTGAGCCATTGACCTTCTCCATGGTGATCCTTTCGACATGGATGACCCATGTTCGGCGGTACACCTGAACTATCTTGCCCTCGCGTCCCTTGTATGTCCCACAGACGACGACCTGGACCTCGTCATCTTTTCGGACCGGAATAGAGCGGACGTTGTATTTGGTTCAGAGATCGGTGGAGAGGGGCACACTCATTAGCACGCGATGCACGCTAGACGAGGTGGTGAAGTGAGTCTTACGGCTCTTGTGGCGGGAGCTCGATACCATAGGGTTGTACTTCATTTTTTCATCGCCAGAGTTCTCTCACTGCCGCTGCGCCCCCTTTGTTGATTCAAACTGTTAACCATGAAGGTAAAACCAAGAAGAAACTGAATACCATCAAGACTGAATTACACAAGGGGATTCAGATCAAGGCAAAGTTTGGAGAAGCAAGTTCAAAGTGGAAGAAGTTCAAGGAAGCAACTAATTTAGAAAGCTTCAGCACCTGGATGTGATTCTCAAAAGCAGAAGGGTGTCGAGTGAAAATATTCGGTTATGACAGTTAGTTGCAGATCAGTTAGTTATTATATTGGTTTGTTAATCCTTTTCCTTCTTTAATTCTATTAGCAGCTTTAGGAATATAAATATAGGCAACATGTATCACAATTAATCAATGAAGAAGCAATAAACAATTGAGTTCCAATTACACATATTTTACATCTCTTTTCATGGTATCAGAGCCAAGAATCCCTTGGCACCCGAACCCTTTCAATCATCTATCCAGTTCCTCACTTTTCTTCTAGGATGTCCAACATGACAGAAATACAAAAGGCCTCCAATGATTCTACCAGTTCAAAGAATAAAGCAACAATGGAAATAGGGATCGACTCCAACATGCATCCCTTGTATCTTCACAATAATGATCATCCAGGACTGATCTTGATTGCCACCAAACTAACTGGAAGTGAGAACTACAATTCTTGGAAAAGATCCTTTGAGATAGCACTATCAGCCAAGAACAAGCTTTCAATCATAGATGGCACCTTTCCTGTTCCTGAAAAGAATGATCCACTGTATTCACTATGGGCAAGATCCAATGACATGGTGATTTCTTGGACCTTCAATGTAGTTACTGAAGAAATAAGCAACAACCTAAGGTATGTGGTTAATGCTCATTCAGTCTGGAAAGAATTGGCAGAAAGATTTGCTAATATTGATGGCCATAGAATTTTTCAATTGGAAAAAGACTTGCACAGAATTGAGCAAGGTAGCAGCTCTGTTGAATTTTACTATCACAAGATGAAAGGAATTTGGGATGAAATTGCAGCCATGGATCCAACAACAGCCTGTAAATGTCCATGCAATTGTGGAGAAATCAAGAACCAAGATTCCAAAGAACAAAGGAGACAGTTAATGCAGTTCTTGATGGGACTCCATGAGAGTTTCATGAACATCAGAGGTCAAATCCTTAGAATGAAACCTCTCCCTTCCATTGGAGAGGCCTATTACATGATCAGGCAAGAAGAGACTCAGAGACAAGGTTATATTCCTGAAACATGATTCATTGCTACCAACACTGCACAACCATCTCAAGCCAATTCTGTCAAACCCTTTTCTGTTCCTTCCCAGACCAAGACTATCAATAACAAAACCCCATTCAAGAAAGGGATCTTTTGCAACTATTGCACTAGGGAAGGACATACCAAAGATGAATGTTACAGGCTTAAAGGATTCCCTATTAATCATCCAGGCAATCCTAATCATCCTGCCCACAGGTCCAGGCAGTCTAACAAAGACCAACAAGGGAATGAAAGCAAGAATCAAACCAGCTATGGCAATCAACCACATTCTGGAAATCCAAAAATCATGCAGGTTCAGAACAATCAAATTAATGCAGAAAACAAAGGCACAACTTCCAGCCAGCCTACATTGGAAAATCTGCAAGCACAACTGAATCATGTTCTGAATCTTCTCAAAATCAAAGACAGTCCAGAAGATCACATCAGCAATCAAACTGGACAAGGATTTGTTGGGATGACAAATATGGCAGGTACTACAATCACTGAAAATCACAGAAACACTACTTCCACACATAATTGGATTATTGATTCTGGAGCTACAGATCACATATGCATATCACTCACTGTCATGCATGATGTCAAGAAACTTAATCACCCTATCACTCTATCCCTTCCTAATGGAACCAGTGTTATTGTTAACCATGTTGGAAAAGTATTCCTAAACTCTCAACTCACCCTTAATCATGTCTTTTATATACCTAATTTCAGATACAACCTTCTCTCTATACCCAAACTCATTTCACAAACCAACTGCCACACTCAGATTAACAACACTCAGTGTATTTTCCAGGACCCTCAGAAGACCAAGACTTTAGCCATTGGTAACCTCAGTGAAGGCCTCTACATATTCAAGGCAGATCCTTCCCACAACCAATCCCACTTTTGCATGAATTCCTCAAGAGATAAAGATATCAATTCTTGGCACAAAAGGCTTGGACATAGCTCCTTTACCACACTTAAAAGGATTGTACATCTTCTTCCTTCTTGTAAAGATGACAGAGATTCTATTAAAGATGTTACTTTGTGTGATATATGCCCCTTGGCCAAGCAGCACAAACTCCCTTTTAATGTTAGTTGTATCAGATCTAATACTTGTTTTGAGCTTATACATTGTGACCTATGGGGACCATACAGGAAAACCACTATGAAAGGCTGCAGTATTTCCTTACCATTGTGGATGATTATTCAAGAGGTGTATGGACTTTTCTCATGCCTAGCAAAACTCATGTCTTCAGCCTTTTGAAACAGTTCAATGCCTATGTCACAAACCACTTCAATACCAAAGATTAAATGCGCAGATCGACCATGGAACATAATTTTATAATTCTGAAGTCATCCCTTTCCTTAGTAATCTGGGAATAAAACATGAGAGTTCCTGTGTTGATACCCCTCAACAAAATGGAGTTGTTGAGAGAAAACACCAACACCTCCTTGATATGGCCAGAACAATAAGGTTTCAATCTGGTCTTCCAATACACTTTTGGGGATATTGCCTCCTAGCTGCCACTCACATAATAAATAGACTTCCTACTGCTGCCACCAATTTCAAGACACCACATGAACTCCTTTTTAAAACCACACCTTCATATGAACATTTGAGAATCATAGGATGCCTTTGTTTTGCATCTACTCATCCCTCGACAAGTTTGAACCTAGAGCTATTAAAAGCATCTTGCTTGGCTATCCTCGAGACCAAAAGGCTACATACTTTACAACATGGAAACTAAAGGCATATTTGTAGCGAGGCATGTTGTTTTCCATGAAAGCTGTCTTCCACTTTCATCAAACTGAACAATCTAAAAGCGAGATACATTATTGATGTAAATTTGTCACATGATGACACAAAGCCAAGAGAACCAACTCTAATCCCATCAACCAAAGACAAGAAGCTACGAAACCTCGATAACCCTCGTGCAAATCGAACATTAGAACATCCACCGAGGATTAAGCGACTTCCGACCAAGTTTAAAGACTATGTTACGTCTAATGTCTCTTGCAAACCATGTGCTAATTCTATTGCACACATACAAGAACCACAAACTTATAACCAAGCCATTCGAGCCACGGATGGATTGAAGCCATGAACAAAGAAATCATTGCCCTTGAAGTCAATGACACGGATATTACAAGTTTGCCTCAAGGAAAAGAGCTATTGGTTGCAAGTGGATCTCTGAGGCCAAATACAATTCGATGGTAGTTTGGAAAGGCTTAAAGCCGGACTTGTGGCAAAGGGATATAACCGGGCGAAGGAGTTGATTATTCAGAGACATATGCACCTGTGGCAAAAATGGTCCTTTGTAAGAACCATTCTTCTTTGCCCAGCATCTCAAAATGGAATGTGCACCAATTGGATGTAAACAATGCATTTACGCATGGTGATTTGGAAGAAGAAGTCTATATGAATTTACCACCGGGGATATAAAGAACAGGCAGGCCAGAATAAAGTCTGCAGATTAAAGAAGTCTATATATGGCCTAAAACAGGCCTCAAGACAATGGTTCTCAAAGCTTACAGAGGTCTAATCAACCTAGGATACAAGCAATCTATGGCGGACTATTCCTCTTCACTTTAAAACAAGGATCAATGTTCACTGCAGGTTTTGGTCTATGTGGATGATGTCCCAGTAGCTGGAAATGATATTGATCACATCAACTCCCTAAAACAATTGCTACATCAAAGATTCAACATTAAGGATTTAGGATCCATTAAATACTATCTAGGGATTGAAGTCATGAGGTCTATTGAAGGCTTCCACCTAAGCCAAAGAAATATGCTATGGACCTTGTCAAGGCCAGTCTCAGCGACGGCAAACCTCTCACCATACCACTATGACCCCAATGGAAAGCTTCGGGGCCAGGAAGGAACCCTCCTTGAAAATCCTTACGAATACGACAACTTGTGGGAAAACTCATATACCTGACCATTACCAGGCCAGATTTGGCTTTTGTAACCCAATGCCTGAGCCAGTTTGTTCAAGAACCAAGAGACACTCATCTAAGAGCATTGCACAGAGTTATCAGATATGTGAAGGCTTCGGAACAAGGAATCCTTTTATCAACCAACGGTCCATTCAATCTCCAAGCTTTACGTGACGGTGATTGGGCGGGCAATCTAATGATAGAAAGTCTATAGCGGTTTTACGCGTCTTTGGGAAATTCATTGATATCATGGCAATCTAAAAGCGATCTATTGTCTCAAGATCCTCACCGAATCGAATACGGGCATTAGGCCACACCGGTTGTGAAATAACACGGATGCATAACCTCTAGAGACTTGCAAGTCAACCTTGATAGTCCTACCCCATTTATTGTGACGACTCATACGCCATTGCGGTGGCCAATAATCCTGTATACCATGGCAGAACTAAACATATAGAAATAGACTGCCACTTCATTCGTGAGAAAATCAGGAGTGAACTTATCTCCCTTCATCACATATCTACTAAGAATCAAATGGCAGATATATTCACCAAGTTTCTAGGAAAAGGGCTTCACTGGAAATTCATATCCAAGTTGAGGGTTGTTAGTTTAATCACACCCTCAACTTGTGGGAGTGTTAACCATGAAGGTAAAACCAAGAAGAAAGCGAATACCATCAAGGCGAATTACACAAGGGGATTCGGATCAAGGCAAAGTTTGGAGAAGCAAGTTCAAAGTGGAAGAAGTTCAAGGAAGCAACTAATTTAGAAAGCTTCACACACGGATGTGATTCTCGCGAAGGGTGTCAGTGAAAATATTCGGTTATAATGATTAGTTGCTTGAATCGATTAGTTATTATATTTGTTTGTTAATCCTTTTCCTTCTTTAATTCTGTTAGCAGCTTTAGGAATATAAATATAGGCAACATGTATCACAATTAATCAATGAAGAAGCAATAAACAATTGTGTTCCAATTACACATATTTTACATCTCTTTTCACAAACCCCTCTCCACGCAACGAAGTTATTTTCTTCTTTAATTCCAAAAAAGTAGGCCTATAGTCAAATTGATGAGTAAGCCTGCTTTCACAGGGTTAAAGAAAAGGGATGCTAAGTTAGTTTCAAGGATGAGGATGAAGTTTGAGGTGAGAGTAAGGCTAGATTGTTTCACGGAAAATCAAAATGATTTCTGGAAAATGATTTTTGGAAAATCAAAAGATTTCATTTTCAGGTATTTGATAAATCTTTTGAAAATATGTCATAAAATATTTACGGGTGTTTGACAAACACACAGAAAATGTCACGGAAAGCAATATATGAATAAATACAAAAATATAAATATAAAATAAACAATGTTTAGGATGTCCATAGAAAATCAATAAGGACCATTTTTTTTAATAAGGTCCATCTTTTTTTAATCTCATAATTACAAATATTTTTTTTTTGATAATTGATATGAAAAAAACATTTTAAAATAGAAAATAGACAATGTTTAGAATGTCCCTAGAAAATGTTACAGAAAACTATATATGAATAAATACAAAAAAATATATTCTAATATTAATGCACGTATTGAATATAAAATAGTGTTGAACTTTAAGTAATTTTTTTTAGTAACCATCAATTTATCATTAGTGGTGTCAAATCAATGTCTATTTTTTTTTTCAATCTCACAATTACAAATAATTTTTTTGATAATTGATATGAAAAAAACGTTTTAAAATAGAAAATTAACAATGGTTAGGATATCCCTAAATAATATAGGTGACACTAATTTTAGAACGTAGTAAACATTTATTAAAATTATAATGTTTAAATAGTATGCACAAACTTTATTTATATTTCTAAACAATTTATTTGTTGAGTGAAATATTATGCGTATAAGTAAATATGTGCAATTGTGAAAGGGGGCGGAGGGTGCCCGAACATTTGGAAAATGACTTACGGAAAATGAATCCGTAAGTCATTTTCCGGAAAAGAAGCCTTCATTTTCCGTTGACTCGGAAAACATTTTACGTTGACTACATTTTCCTAAGGTTACCAAACACCGAAAAATGAGAAAAATGTTTTCCGGAAGTTATTTTCCGTGAAACAAACGGAGCCTCAAATGAAAAAAAAACTTAATTGTGTTTAGTCGTAGGGATATTTTTGAGTTTTTCTATTTTTTAAAAAAGTTTTTCATAAAAAAAAAATAGATGTAGCGATGAACGTGAAAATAAAGACAAGTACAATAACTAAATTGAGAAAAAAATAATACTGTAGTGAGCTTCATGCAAAAAGTGTGAAAGTAGGTGACCAACTTATTATTTAAGCCTTTTTTTTTATGAAATCATAAAACATATAAAATACTACAAATGACGTATTTTATGATTTTGAAAATATATATTTCCTTTTTTTCGGGTAAAGAGTTCTCGTTTGAAAGTCAAAATTTTAAGAAAATAACACTACTAATAACCTATTAGTAATAAAATAACACTTTCATGCCTTAATTTTTAAAAATGAACTCTCTAAGTGAAACATCTCAAAATGATGTGTTACGTTTTTAAAGGGAATTTAAGACATTAACCACTTCAGTAACTAGGAGATTATTATTTTCCTTAAAAAAATTGTTGGTTATTCTTTTATTTCTCTTTTGTAATTAAGGTAAAGATTATGTTAAAAGAGAGAGAGAGAGAGAGAGATGTCTAAAGACTTTGTCAACAATTTCCTAGAGACTTTCTAGGAGTACTGAAGATAATTACCACTATTCTCTAGGAGGAAGTCACGATAAGGATGGAAAATTCTCCTATATAAGAGATAGCGGGAAGATTGGTGGAGGGGGACCACACTGAACATCACAATACATACACTAAAAATTGAGGAAAAAATCAGAAACAATTATTCTCATGTTCTTCTATCACACTACTGGATTTTGTTGCATTTTGGTTTTTTGTAAGTAATCTTTAATTGTGTTTAGTGGCTAGTTTTTCTTTCTTTCAGTTAATGAACAAGTAATTCTTTACAAGTTTCTGCTGTGAGATCTAATTGTTTTCATTCTCAATTAAGCACCAAGTATTTGTTCATTCTCTGTTTGTTTGTTGCAAAAGGAATTGTGACCTAGAAATATTATGCTTAGTTAATGTTTGTGGCCAAAACCTTAAGTAGAGGTGTCAAAACGGGCTTATAGGGCGGGAAAGCCCGCGGGCCGAAAAAGCCCGCTGTGAAACAGGGCGGGGCGGGAAAGCCCGCGAACATAACGGGCCTGAAAACCCCTAGCCCAAACCACCCCGCGTAGGGCCGCGGGCAAAACGGGCAAGCCCACGGGCTTTTGGGTTTATTTACCATTGTAGCTTGAAGCAACAGCCAGAAGTTGTCCTCCATTGTTATATGATAAAGAGGCAATGCTGTTTGGGTATCTTGGCAACTGAACAATATGTGAATGTCAGAAGGCATGAGCATTATGTCTGTTAAAGCAGCTTATGGTGCATGCAAGTAGTAAGACCGACTTCATTAATACACCACAGAGTTGACCCAATTACTTTGGCATGACAAATATGCAAGATGACATGAACCCTCGAAGCAAATTAAGTTTTGAGAATAAAGTCAGCCGTGAAAAGGTGTAGCATTATCTGAAACCAGAAAATGCAATCAAGATTAACCCAGATGAGCCTTGCAATGCCAATAGTTATACAAAGCTGTTGTTTGACTAATAATGGTAATGATGGAATGAAGAGGCTTAACAACTGGAAAAATGTCTCTGCGCCAATCCAATAAAATTCATTGGACAAGAAATGACGACATGAAGCTAATCTTTTAGGTTGAGTCATCTACATGATTTACACACGGTAACGATCTTGCATTAATCCTAGGCGTCCGGTGTTAAAGTATCTCCCTCTACCACCTTGCCAACCTGTGTCCATCCAGAACGAACCAGGATGTTTGTTCACTTTTCTTAAGATAGAGGCAGCACACAATCAATTTTCAAACACTATCATCTTGAAGTTTTTGGTGGGCAGGCCACCTCTCCACATGATACACAAGCATATTGCGACGACTTGGAAACTGCTTGGTGTGTATGTCGTTGGGTTGCTGGACCCAAGACACATGATGGTACACTTGGCTAACAGTGAGGCCATGATTAAGGCTCTATCTAAGGAGTCTCAAATGATCAACTTGTGAACTTACTGTTCATTTCGCTGGTCACCAGAATTTGCATTCACTAAGGACAGTCCACGAGTCGCTGTTTCAATAAGATTACATCATTTAGCTTTGCCATTCTTCCATCCTTCCTATCTTCAAAGGATTGGAAAAGAGTGGATGATCGCACACTAGCTTTGTCACACGTTATGTATGCTAGAGTTTGTATAGATACTGAATTACTGATGTGCCGGGCTGCCCGCGGCCCGCCCCGTCCCAACCCGCAAAAGCCCGCATCCTAACGGGTATAGAAAACATCAGCCCAACCCGCCCCTAATAGGGGGTGGGGCGGGCTTGCCCGCGGGCTTTTGCCCATTTTGACAGCTCTAACCTTAAGTAACATAATAGTTCATTGCTAGTTATAACCGTTGATCTGTAATTGTCATCGGGTTCTAACAAAGTAGCAAGTAACGCACCGTTTAGGCCTCACAAGCATTTTCGGTCCGTGTTGCGGGAATGAGTAATCTAAATTAAATGATATTGCTTCAATATGCACTGTTTAGAATCGGGTCTCTCACTCTTAATGCTTTCAAAACATTAAATCCTACGAGCGTCTCGGGGGTTGTCTTTTGATTAGGGAAATAGTTAATGAGCTTCTCTTGACTATCGAGACAGTAAGGAAAGATTGTGTGTCTGGCGGTTGTCGACAACTATAACCGGTTTATTTGTAGCCAATTGAGTCATCTTTACATCTATGATCAGTAGTAAACTTATGAGATTACATTTAGTTCATTGACTAGGACTTTTTCGTCATTAGAATCAAACATTATTTTTGCTCGTTTACATTAAGCCTTTTATTTACAGCTTTTAATTAACTATTTGTTGATAATTAGTTTAGCTTAAAAACCTCAATTATTATTTTTATTGATTTGTAAAAATCTTGAAAGAAGTGAATTCGACGTTCCCTGTGGATACGATCCCTACTACCCTATACTCGTTATAAGGAAAATAGGAAATTATTTTTGACGGTTTGATACCCGTCAAATTTTGGCGTCGTTGCCGGAGAACAGTTTTGCTATTTATTTTTTTAAAGAATTTTATTTTGTTATGGCTTTCTATGCACAAGAATTTAGAAGTAGACACGATAACTTTCCATGACAAGGGATTGAGGTAAATTATAGTTCTATTGATCAAAAATTGAATGCATTGACTTCTCTGGTGGATAAATTTCTTGTAAATCGGGTATCAAAGGCTCAAGTTTATAGAATTTTGTTGGTTGCTAGACATGTTGCAGATTATTATCCTCCATGGCAAGATAATATGCAACACGCCATGGCAATGAGAGGATTTTCGGGACAAATTCATGATGGCCATGATCCTTATTCCAATAGCTACAATCCAGGATAGTGAGATCAATCAAATTTCAGTTGCGAAAATCAAGAAGAGCAACCGATATTTCTGCAACAAAATTATCCGTTCTTACTTCCTTCATCAGTTCAACCTATTACCAGTTCTAGCACATCATTGGAGGGTCTAATCAAAAGTTTAGCTGAATCAGTTCAGCAAGATAGACAAACTCAACAATAAGAAAGATTAGAGACCAAGACTGGCATTAAATCTCTTGAAAATCAAATTTCTCAGTTAGCCATATCCGTGAGCAAGTTGGAAGCGAATGAAGTTGAACAGAAAAAAGGCCTGTTGATTGCAGCGAGGAAGAAGTTATGCAAAATGAGGGTTCGCCAAAAAATGAAGGTGGAGAATTCATGAAACAAAATGTGGAAATTATTATTCTCCCACCTTTTCCAGGAAGATCCAAGCTTCAAGAGAAAGAAGAGGAGGAGAAGACAATCTTGGAGACCTTCCGTAAGGTTGAGATTAACATTCCTGTCATGGATGTCATAAAGGAAGTGCCTCATCATGCTAAGTTTCTTAAGGGACTGTGTGCAAATAAAATGAAGCTGGAATTAGTGCTTCTAAAAAGTTTGACAGATAAGGATGTACCTTTCCAAGGCAACGAGGAGGTGCAAGAAAATATTATGGCACTTTATTCCACATTGGAGGTAACTAACAGGTTTGATTTTTCTTCTTTTATGTTACCATTTTCAAGTGACGAAATTCTTCCTCCGTTGCTAGTTATTATCGGTAATAATTTGACTGGGTTGTAGGAAGAGTGAGTATTGAGTCTAGCTACAGACGTTAAATAACGGCGCTAATTGGGAGGCAACCCAACAATTTTAGTTTTTAATGCTTTGATTTATGTTTTATAGGTTAAATTTATTTAATTGTTGTTTCAATTTTTTGAGTTTTATTCTATAGCAGCAGGTGTGTGATCTAAAAAAAAAAGTGTTCTGGATGAGTTGATGTTAGCAGTGCTTGTGGAGTTTAACACATGCCCATTCGACCTTCCTCCAAGACGTGAAACAAGAGATTAAGGATAAGCGCTCCAACTTTACGACTTCTATGCAAGAAATTGCAAAAAATGTCCAAAATTTGCAATCCATGATGATGGCGTCCTTTGTCTCTGTTCAGTTTCCTCCACCTCCAGCCATTCAGCATGGCATGGAGTAGCTCTTTTCCTTCCACATTTTCTCTTTTCTGCTTAAAATCCTTTGTCACCTTGATTATGTACTTCATTGAGGACAATGTATAACATAAGTGTGGGGGGATTTGAGAGTGTGTATATGGGGTAATCGGGGGTCCTTTTTGTTGTTATGTTAGTTGTTGTATATGTCTTTATCTGGGGATTTTTGAACTTTTATGACGATTCGGGGTTGACAGGTTGAAATGAAAAGGACACATTGTTGTTATGTTGATAGATGTGTATTATCATATTAAATTGAGGAATTTATGATAAATGATGGGCATTTTGAAAATTTTGCATGAAATTTAAAAAAATTGTCTTTAAACTGATGTTTTCAACTAGTGTGTGCAAGTCTTAACTTATTAGCCACTTTGGTGAGATTTTGGGCCAATTATAGAATAGTCCATTATATACTTTTTTGTTGTTTCTTTGAGTGATTTTCATGCACGTGTGATTATTCTAGAACTTGCATTTTGTATACATATCGAGATCACGTCAATGAGTTCTTTGCACCAATATGATTAAGGCACTTAGGTATTACCCACTTTTGGCTTTCTTTTCTATCCTACCCATGAATGTTTACCCCTAGATAACCATTTTGAGACTAAACCATTTCTTTTTTATAAACCTTCAAATGAACCTTAAGCCTTTCTTTTTGACCCTTTTTTGATAGACCCGATATCAATGAATTGCATAATAACCGTGTGAAATATAAAATTTCATCTAGTGAGAATTATGAACTGCAAGTAATAGCTAGTTAATTATGTAAAAGCATGTTCTGTGCAAGCAAAATGGTGCGGTGAGCTATTTCGAAAAAAAACACAACCGGTCAAAAGGAAAAATATACTCCTTGGGGCTGCTTAAAAAAAAAAAAGAAGAGAAATGTAGCAACTTTCCAAAAGAAAAGATAATGAGGTATAATTGTGCAGTTCAGTTTTATTGTGATTAAAGTCATTACCATGGTAATGTCATTTGTGACTATTGCTAGTGAATGAGTTGGAGATGACTTATATGGTTATTTTTGCATTTTCTTTGACATCTTTTAACCCACTTTAAACCCCTTATATCCTACCCTTTTCACCCCTAGCCACGTCACAAACCTTTTAAAGACCTTTTAATTGGTGCATTTTGAACTCATATTCAGTGATGAAAATTTGATCAATTTGCAAGCATATGATAATGCCATTCAGTTGTGTGATTTGAGTGCTTCATGATATACATCCCTCTTTAAACACTTTTGTGTGATTTGAGATATACCGTGAGGATAGTTGAGTCTTTCATATGTGAAGTTGAAGGATAATTTTAGAGACATGCAAATCAATTTAAATTGAAAATTATGGAATGCTCCATGTTGTTGCTTGAATTTTGATTTTCAATATGAGAATGCACATTTGATGTCAAGTTGGGAACAATGTCTGTTTTTTTTGGGTTGGTTGGAGCAGCAATGATCATGTTCATGAAGTTTAAAAAATGCTTGAGGACAAGCATCGTTTAAGTGTAGAAGAATTTTGATGAACTCAAATAAGTGTGATATTTAACATTGATTTGGCGCTTTAACTTGTTGTAAATGTTGCCGAATGGGCTTTCGCTATATATATGACGGTTGCTCAAACCTCTCTTGGAGGCCTTTACCAGTTGTTTTAAATGTTCTGGAAAGGCTTGAGCTTAGCAATCTATGCTTAATGACACATATCTTAGGGGAGCTGGATCTGAAATTGGAAGCAATGTCACGTTTTTAAAGAGAATTTCAGACATTAGCCACTTCAGTAACTAGGGGATTATTATTTCCTTAAAAGAAATTGTTGGTTATTATTTTATTACTCTCTTTGTAATTAAGGTAAAGATTAGGTTGAAAGAGAGATAGAATAGGTCTAAAGACTTTGTCAACAACTTCCTAGAGACTTTCTAGGAGTGGAGATGGTTACCACTATTCTCTAGGAGGAAAAATTCTCCTATATAAGAGATGGCGGGAAGATTGGTGGAGGGGGATCACACTGAACATCACAGTACATACACTAAAAATTGAGGAAAAAAATCAGAAGTAACTCTTCTCCAGTTCTTCTATCACACTATTGGATTTTGTACCATTTTGGTTTTTTGTAAGTAATCTTTAATTGTATTTAGTGGCTACTTTTCTTTCTTCTAGTTAATGAACAAGTAATTATTTACAATTTCTGCTGTGAGCTCTAATTGTTTTCATTCTCAATTAAGCACAAGTATTTATTCATTCTTTGTTTGTTTGTTGCAAAAAGGAATTGTGACTTAGAAATATTATGCTTAATTAATGTTTGTGGCCAAAACCTTAAGTAACATAATAATTCATTGCTAGTTGTAACCGTTGATCCATAATTGTCATCGGGTTCTAACAAAGTAGCAAGTAATGCATTGTTTAGGCCTCACAAGCATTTTCGGTCCGTGTTGCGGGAATGAGTAATCTAAACTAAATGATATTACTTCAATATGCATTGTTTAGAATCATGTCTCTCACTCTTAATGCTTTCAAAACATTAAATCCTACGAGCGTCTCGGGGGTTGTCTTTTGATTAGGGAAATAGTTAATGAGCTTCTCTTGACTATCGAGACAGTAAGGAGAGATTGAGCGTCTAACGGTTGTCGACAACTATAACCGGTTTATTTGTAGTCCATTGAGTCATCTTTACATCTATGATCAGTAGTAAACTTATGGGATTACGTTTAGTTCATTGACTAGGACCTTTTCGTTATTAGAATCAAACATTATTTTTACTCGTTTACATTAAGCCTTTTATTTACAGATTTTAATTAACTCTTTGTTGATAATTATGTAAGGGCAAAATAGGCATGTCCTATTTTGGTCTTGTTCTCACCTTTCTTAATCCTTAAGTTTAGGCATTTTTGGAAAATATTCCTAAGATTTTTGGCTTTCTTGGTCCTTAAGTTTAGACATTTTTGGAAACAAAATATTCCTAAGATTTTTGGTTTTCTTGGTCATAAAGTTTAGGAGTAATTATGGAAACAATATCTTGGTAATATTCATTCCAATATTCTCTCCTTAAAAACGTGACTAAGCTCTCCTTCAAGGTATAAATAAGGGACATGGGTAGAGGCTTGGACGTCCAGAACAAGAGAGAGAGAGCAGAACAGAGAAGAAAACAACATATTCAGAGAATTTAAAATTCCAGCTTTGGCAGAATTTGAATGCAGCTCCGAATATTATAACATTCGGAACTACATTGAGGCTGCTGGAATAGTTTGTCTCTCTAGGGATTCTAGGAAGCTGATTTTTTCTTCCCACGTTTTCTTTACCTGTTTTTCTGTGGGTTTTTGCTCTCCAAGACTTGTTGTCTTGTGAGAGTGTTTGGTTTGATGATTTCACATAGTTTTTCTAAAACAATTCATCTTTTTAAGTGAAATCTTTTTGGCCATGAGGCTAGATCTACAAGCATAGGCTTGTAGATTGTTTGGTAATCGTTTGTGCTTATTTCCTGCTTTATAATTAAAGTCTTCCGCTGTTTATTAATTTTCTGGCCAATGCACCTTCCAGTGTAGCTTCTGCACAAGCTACATTGGGAACTGCATTGACAGTTTGGTGAATCCTAGGTACTATAGTTCTTACAATTGGTATCAGAGCCTCCTCTTGACGACACTAAGAGAGGATTTTGATTGTAGCTATGATGGATTCTCAATATGTGAATGTTGCTCGTTCTCCTACCATGAAAAGTATTGTTTTTCTTTCTGTTGTTGATATGTCCTCTGATTTTGATGAATACTCTATGGATCTTTTGACTACTAAGTTTAAACACATTTTGAAAGCCAAGAGTCAAAACAGAACTCCATATTCAAACTCCAAATCCTCTTTTAAACTTGATTCTGGTAAATTTACTCCCAAAGAAAATTCCTTTCAAACTCTAGAAAAACCTTTTACCAATCATTTTGCTTCAAAACCTTTTTACAGTGGAAAAAATATTGATTCTATTCAGTGTAGGGAGTGTCAAGGTTTGGTCACTATGCAAATCAATGTGCAAATACTTTGAGAAAGAAGGGTTTAAACTTTTCTGCAACCTTGAGTGATAGTGATGATGAAGATCAAGGAGATCTCATCACTCTCACTGCTGTATACGACTCTGAATCTGATTGTGCAGGTCCTTCAGCCAATGTACCTCTGAATGTAGCTTCCTCACAAACTACATCAGAAGCTACATTGGACAGAAGCTGGGATGACTTTTACTGTTTTAACTCCTCTGTCACTAAAGATGATGCAAAATCTGAATTAGAACTGCTGGAAGCCTATAAAGAGTTGTTCAAAGATTGGGTAAAATGGTCTCATCAAGTTACATTGCTTGGAAAGACAAATGATGCATTTAAAAAGGTAAATGAAGATAAAAAAAAAGAGTATCACAAGACTGGAGTGCTTGCTAAGCAAGAAGGATGTGGAGATTGAAAACCTAAAAGAAGAACTCATCAAAGCTAATGAGACCGTGGCAAAATGGAATTCAAGTCAACACAAAATGGATGATATGTTGAAGTGCGGGAATAATGGTAAGTCTGGTCTTGGATTCTTGCCAAAGATGTTTGTTAAAGTAGGTGAATGTACTTCTACTGAACCAAAACAGCCCACACAAAATTTTCAAAAGCCAAACTTCTTTGAAAAACCTAAAACAAGAAAGAGAAATTTTGTGTGTCACTACTGTCACAAACCTGGTCATATTCAGCCCTTTTGTTACCTAAAAATGATGTCGATAAGGAAGAGGTTAGGCAAGCTTACTTAGTTCGTAACCAAGTGCAGCATCAGATGCAACATCCAATGCAACATCGGATGCAGCAACATCCGAAGCTACATCCAAAGCTACATCAGCCCAAAATATTCAGAAAAGTTTGGGTTCTAAAAGATCGAAGATCTGGAACTACGCACAAATTCTGGAAATTCAACAGATGTGATTCAGGATGCTGTTCAGGATACAATTCAGAATGTAGTTTCGGATGCAGTTGCATCAGAAGCTACATTGGTCAGAAACACCCCAAATGCTGAAACTGAACCTGAACAGACTGAAACTACATCAATCCTAACTGATCGCAGGCAAGACATTCCTAGGCGTTTACAGGAAAACCATCCAATCTCTTAAGTAATAGGTAATATTCATGATGGCATATCCATAAGGAGAAAAGGTAAGGTTAATTCTCACAAATTGGCTTGTTTATCAAAATATTTTTGAGAGAAGCCTTGTTACTTTTACTAGTTAGTTTTAGTAATTAGTTTAATTTAGTTTTTAAATTTTTTATAGAGTCCTTTTTTTTTTGCTTTTATTACTTGCTTTTTAGATATTACTGTACAACTTTTATGGATGCACCAAATGATTAAAGATTATGGGCTACACATTGATGTGTTAACCATGTATTGTGATAACACCTATGTAATTTGTATAGCACAAAAATCTAGTTCATCATTCTCGAACAAAACACATTAATATAAGACACCATTTTATTAGAGACTTGGTTGAACAAGGTATTATTTGCATTGAACATGTAGGGACAGAAAATCAACTGACTGATATTTCAATAAGAGTCTAGACTTTGAGAGGTTTATCAATCTTAGGAAATCTCTTGGTATGTGTGCCATGTGACCTTCACTCATTTAAAAAAAATAATAAAAAAATAGGCATCTTGCAATGAGTATTTAGGGGGGCACATTAGTTTCATCTCTCATGTTTTGTGTCTTTTGTTGCCTGAGATTTGCATTCAAAATTTACTGTGATTTTCCTGTACTAATTCTCTTTCTCTCTCCCAAAATTGTTTTTCTTTTGAAAGTTTAAGTCTACAAAGGAAAGATCTACCTTTAAAAATCAAGGGTTGTAGCACTTTATCTTGGTACTATGGAACTTAGGTTCTCATAGGTTGATCTTGAGAAAATTGGATATCCTTGAAAGAAAAAGTGTGAAAGCTACCTAACGGAAAAGAGCTACCTATGAACAAGGTTTGTGGCACCTTTCTTTTGGGATTGTGAATCCTTGGATTTCATGGGTTGATCAATAGCAAAGTGACTTCCCTTGGTAAATAGTGTGAAAGGTTCCAAGTGACATGTTTTTATAGTTTGAAATAAAGTAGAGCTATATTCATAGGGAAATAAAGTTACTATGAATTTTTGTTATGGAAAATTTATGATCTTGGGAGAGAAATCTGGTTGAAAAAAAACAAAAGATGCAAAAATTGTACAAAATTTTATTATTGATGAATGCACCTCCCAATGTAGCTACATCAGGAACTGCATCCTTTGATCTGGTCTTTATCACTTGTGTGTGATTGCATTTTTTTTTCTTTTACCTAGCTTTTTGTTATTATGTTTTTAGTCATAAAATTTTAGGACATGCATTGTTGGTAAGGATACCAGCTTGATGAAATTTTGTCCTAAAATAAACTGTGTAAATCAATTTCCAAAAATTTTCATGTTGAAAAATATTTAGCGGATGTCTAATTTTTGTAGGAAATTAAGAGGTATTGAATCTGGATATGAGGTGCTTAGTTATTGCTAGGGGTGTGATCAAGGCATGGTGAACACTTAATTGTGTTTTTCAAAATCTTGGATTTTTAAGAATTCCTAAAAGATCGTTTCTCCCTCTTCCTTTTTCGGTCAAATAGGGGGAGAGAGATCAAGTGTTTCTGGTGATGATGATGAATCTGATTCCTTGTAGATTCATCATGTTTGTTTTGTATGCATGTGATTGCATCATTTGTATATTCTGATTTGTGCTTACTAATGATATCTGATTTTATACTTTGCACAAATTCAGGGGGAGATAAATTTTTTTAACCAATACAGGTTAGATGGTTTGATTGGTGTTGAATAAACACTTTTCATTTGATTTGACCAGAAAGGTTCAACAAAGGGAGAGATTCTCCAATTCGAGTGCCTTTATCTCCTCGGCTTTTCTGGATTTCAGTCGATGCTCCTCCCCCAATATCTCTTGGGCGTCCAAATTCTGGCAGCCTTGGATTCCTACCAAGGTAAGTTGTTTTATGTGGCGACTTTGTAGTGGTGCTGTTCCGGTCGACTTGCAACTTCACATTAAGAGGATTCCTATCGTGTCTAAATGTCGCTGTTGCTCTCTTCCGAGTCGTGAATCTTTGGCTCATTTGTTTCTCCATTCTAATATTGCTAAAGCTGTTTGGGGGTTTTTTGCTAATCACTTTAATAAGAGCAGTTTTTATGGTTCGCTGGACCATTTGATCAGAACATGGACCATGGAAGCTTCATGCCGCAACTAGTCTGGTGCTTGCTACTTGGGTATCCTTCTTTTTTCTTGTTGGGAAATTTGGAAAGCAAGGTGTAAAGCTGTTTTTGATGACACTCCTATGCAGCCCGATCAGATCATTTCTTGTATCAAAGGCAGCCTAGTGGATATGTTCTTGGTTTTCCGTCCTAAGTCTCAGCTTTCTAATTTGGCTAGAGTGGGTATGGATCGGCTCAATCTTCCTATTGTTTCTCCGGTTCAGCGAAAAGGTTGCTGGGTTTGTTGACTTCCCCCTTAAGCGGTTGCTTCAAGCTCAACACTGACGGCTCTGCAGTTCATGGCTTGCATACTGGTGGGGGTATTTTACGTGACTCACAAGGGACCTTAGTTGTGGCCTTCTCGGCCTTTTATGGTAGTGGGACCAATACGAGGGCAGAGATTAAGGCGCTACGAGATGGGCTTCGCCTCTGCCGCAATGTCAATATTACCAATGTAATTGTAGAATCTGACTCGTTGGTTGCAGTTAAAGTGTTAACTCATTTGCATAAATCCCCGTGGAAGTTTGAGTATGAGCTTCGTGATTGTGGCTCTCCTCTTGGTTCGTATTCTATTCACCACGTGTTCCGAGAGCAGAATTGTGTTGCTGATAGGCTTGTTGCAGCTGCTCATGTTCACAAAGGATTTCAGAGTTTTAGTAACATGGTTGATCTCCCCCGTGAAGCCCGTCAAGCTTTAATTCATGATCGTTTAGGTCTTTACAATTTCAGAAAATGTAATTAGTTTCCTTTTTGCTTTGTGCTAGAGGTCAGGCTCCTTTGCCCGCTCGTTTGTGGGTTTGGCTGGTTGCCCCCCTCCTTGTACTCTTTTGTTTTTAATAAGATTTGCAGGGTGCCGCCCCTGTTTTCCCAAAAACAAAAAACAAAAAACAAAAAAACAAAGGGAGAGATTGTAAGGGCG
Source organism: Codonopsis lanceolata (assembly GCA_013146195.2). NCBI lineage: Eukaryota > Viridiplantae > Streptophyta > Magnoliopsida > Asterales > Campanulaceae > Codonopsis > Codonopsis lanceolata. The sequence goes on along the minus strand of CM028381.1, from coordinate 111,053,451 downwards.
AAATAGGCATGTCCTATTTTGGTCTTGTTCTCACCTTCTTGTGTTGAAAAAAATTATGTTTAAAGAATGAAATTGTGCAATTTTGTGGCACGGATTTATTCACATGTCGTTTGTGTAATGACAAGGGTAATTGTGGAATCGTGTTCTACTCCGTGAGAACCTCGAAATCATATATTTATTTGTCCAATTTGATGTTTGGATGAATAAGTTATGATAGATTAAAGTGTGGTTGTTGGAAGTGGGTTTATCTCACATTGAAAGATTAACAAAAACTTGAGTGGTTTATATACAAGTACCTTATGTGGTAAGGGTAAGCTTGTATAGAATAGATGCTCTCTCTCACGTACGCCTGCGTAGGGGGGGGGGTGCAAATTATGGTCCAGTTTAGCCTTCGGGATACCGTACTCATGTGCGAGCGCGTCCTGCGGACAGGAATGTCGGATCAAATTTGCCTGTTCAGACCAACCCACGTTTTGTTAATTGTTCTTTTGTTTTTTATAACTCCAACATTAATAACAGACTTTATGGGCTGTTATTACCAGCTTTAATGAGATATATTATTTGCCTATTAATGATGGATTTATTTCATCATCAATGTGGTTATTTAATTAGTCTCTTGCCCACTCCTATAAAAGGAGTTTATTTCTACAATTATAGGACACACGAAAAATACGATTGAACACAGTCAAGAACAATCTCCATTTCTCCTCTGCATTCTGCATATCGTTGAGCGAATTCATTTGGCCTCTTGTTTTCTTATTGGTGATAGCATCAAGCACAAATTCGGTTCGCCGGAATCCTTAGTGCTAAAGGTTTCTCCGGTGTCTCTGTTGTATCCTGGGAGACAGACGTCCATTAGAGCTTCCAAGCACGTATCGGGAAGGACGACCGTGTTTTAAGGAAACTGTGTGTGACACAAGCCTCGGATTTGAAGTCTTCCTGCACACCTGAAGTTTACCTGCAGACCTGAAGTCGACCGGCAGATCTGAAGTCCACCGGCAGACCTGAAGTCTACCAGTAGACTTGAAGTCTACCTGCAGATTTGAAGTCTACCTGCAGTCTTACAATACAAAGCAGTAACCTTTTCCAACTGTTTTCAATTCTGTATTTGATTTATTATTGTTTTTCCCTGTATTATCTCTAACAATCTTAAAACAGATTAGTACTGTTATCTTCGATAACAGTAGACCCTTCTAAAAGGGAAAAACATGCTTTTCAAAAATACAGAATTGTGTATTCGAACTTTGTTCATATTTCAGATATGACAACTGAATTGAATACCCAAGCTACTGGAAAGGAACCTAATTTGACCTTGAACCCAACGACCTCTAACGCTATCGTGACTCGACAGGCCAATCCAACTATACCGCATCATAGCGAGAAACCAAAGAAGTTTAAGTGGCTTGAATTTCAAGCGCTGGCGCCAAGATGTCGTTCTACTTGACCACCCCGAACCTAGCGAGGTGTCGAAAGAAGATCCTCCAATCTGGTGAGAATCGAATGATGTCCAAGTCGCTATCGCTGCGGGAAGCATGGAAGCATTCTGATTTCCTTTGCAGAAACTATGTACTGAATGGGTTGATAGACTCATTGTACTAAGTTTACCGTTATAAGACAACGACAAAGGAGTTGTGGACATCGTTGAACCACAAGTATACATCCGAGGATGCTGGAGCCAAGAAGTTTATTGTTGGCCGCTTCCTGGATTATAAGATGGTGGACTCCAAGACTGTCTACAGTCAAGTGCAAGAATTGCAATTGATTTTTCATGAAATTGATGCCGAAGGGATGGTTGTGAGTGAAACCTTCCAAGTGGTCGCAATTATTGAGAAATTGCCTCCACTTGGAAAGATTTCAAGAGCTATCTCGAAACACAAGCGAAAGGAGATGAATGTGGAACAACCGGGTTGTCACTTCTCATTGAAGAGGACAACGGGGTTCGACAAGAAGACATTCATTCCTGGTCGCTAAAGCCAATATGGTAGAGCATGGCCAAAGCTCAAAAGGCAAAGCAAGGCCAGCCGCTAAAAGGGTCAGCTTGGGGACCTAAAGGAGGAATCTGATTTTTCTCGAAAGTGCTACAACCGTGGTGGCACAGTCACAAGGCTACGCCTTGTAGAAAGCCAAGTAGACCATGAAGCAAACATGGTGGATGACATCTCTCAAGATGTATCCGACTTGAACCTTGTCGCGGGTGTCACCGAAGTGAACTTGGGGTTCAAACCCCAATCAATGGTGGATCGACACCGTGTGCCAGCATGTGTGCTCCAACAGAAATGTTCGCACCTTTGAAGCCGAGAATGGCGAGAAGGTTTTCATGGGAAACTCGCCACTTCAAGTCAAAGGTCAAGGCAAAGTGGTGTCAAGATGACGCCCGAAGGAACCGACTCTCAACAATGTACTCTATGTACCTATATCCGGAAGAACTTAGTCTCCGAACTCGCCGTGAAGCATGGCTTCCGTATTGTATTTGAGTCGATGTTGTAACTCGTCTAAGAGTGGAATGTTTGTTGGAAAAGGTTATGTAACCGATGGGTCGTTTAAGCTCGTTGTAATGGTTGTTAAACCAAAGAAGCAATAATAATAAGAATAAGTCTTCTGCTTATTTGCTTGAGTCTTCCTATGTGTGGCATGGTAGACTAGACATGTTAATTATGGAACCTTGCGTAGGTTAATTAACATGAATTACATACCCAAATTCCAAATCGATTCCAAACACAAGTGTGAAACTTGTGTAGAGGCAAAGTTAACAAGGACATCATTTCATACTATTGAAAGAAATAGTGAACCACTTGGTTAATTCACACCGATGTGTGTGATTTTAAATCACAATCACGTGGTGGAAATAAGTACTTCATTACTTTTGTTGATGATAGCACTAGGTTTTGCTATGTGTATCTTCTCAAAAGTAAAGATGAAGCCATAGAGAAGTTTATTCTCTATAAACCGAGGTTGAGAACCAACTCAATGTAAAGGTTAAGATGCTAAGAAGTGATCGTGGAGGTGAATATGAGTCACCATTTGTTGCATATCGCGGCCGAGCATGGTATCATCCACGAGACAACAACACCTTATGCACCTCAACAATGGCATTGTTGAACGCAAAAATCGAACTCTTAAAGAGATGATGAATGCCATGTTGTTAAGTTCTCGATTACCACGTAACATGGGGAGAAGTCGTGGCTGCCAAGAAATTACCTTTTAAATAAGGTACCCCGCAAGAAGCTAGACAAAAGCCCTTACGAGATGTGGCATGAAGAATTCCATCCTACAAATACTAAGTAGTGTGGGGGTGTCTTGCAAAGGTTGATGTTCCTTTACCTAAAAAGGTGAAAGTAGGATAAAAACCGTTGATTGCATATTCATTGGTTATGCACATAACAAGAAGTGCTTATCGGTTTCTTGTGCATGATTCTAAAATTGTAGACATACACAAAAATACGATAATGGAATCAAGAAATGCTCGTTTTTGAGAATGTATTTCCATGCATCGAGTAGTGTGTCTAGCTCATCTGTACAAATACATGATTCAATAGAAGAAGAGCATGAGGAGAATGAGGTAGAAGAGGTAGAACTTAGACGCAAAGAAAAGAGCTAGGGTAGAAAAATCCTTTGGTCGGATTTTCTAAAAGTAAGTGAACCTCAAAGCTATAAAGAAGCCGTGAGTTTTCTCAAGGACCTCTCCGAAAGAGGCTATCAAGAGTGAAATTGATTCCATCCTTCAAAATCACACTTGGAATTAGTGGATCTTCCTTCGAAGTAAACCACTAGGTATAAGTGGATTTTCAAAAAGGAAGATGAAAGCGTATGGATCAATTGATAAGTATAAGGCCGACTTGTAATAAAAGGTTACATGCAACGTGAAGGTCTTGATTACTTTGATACGTATTCTCTCCGCTACGAATAACATCAATAAGGATAGTACTTGCAATTGTCACATTGTGGAATCTTGAAGTACATCAAATGGATGTAAAGACTGCTTTTCTAAATGGTGATTTAGAAGAAGAGATTTACATGGAACAACTGAAGGGTTTTCTCGCTTCCAGCAAGAAAACAAAGTATGTAAGTTGGTTAAGTCTTTGTATGGCTTAAAACAAGCACCAAAACAATGGCATGAAATTTGATAATGCCATGTTGGGTTGTGGATTTAAGATCATGAGTGTGATAAATGTGTTTATGTAAAGGACACCTAAAAATGGCTATGTCATTTTATGTCTTTACGTAGACGACATTTATCATTGGAAGCAATGATAATATGATTAAATCTACAAAAGACATGTTAAACTCTAAATTTGGATTAAATATGGGGTTAGGCTGATGTAATCCTTGGTGTTAAAATTT